>VZRW01008537.1:319749-369296 GCA_013398125.1 Aegotheles bennettii
TCTTTCTCTCTTTCTTTCTCTCTTTCTTTCTTTCCCTCTCTTTCTTTCTTTCCCTCTCTTTCTTTCTTTCCCTCTCTTTCTTTCTCTCTTTTTTTTCCCCCTTTTTCTTTGCCTTTCGTGTTTCTTTTCAAAGCTCTGTCTTAGTATTTACCTGTCCTGATGGCAACATTGTGTCTAAAATTTGTTGAGCAGAATTATAAATTATATCACTTTCAGTTGAAGAAAGAGCATAATTCAGCTGTTGACGCCACTCAGATATCTGTCTGCTAATGCTGACCATGGAAAGCTTCAGTCTGATGTTTTTTCCCCTCTTCTCAGTGTGGTGCTTGAGTTTAGAGATGTGACTGTTCCAGGCCAAAGAACAACAGGGTTAATTTTACCCAAAGTAACAGAGAGGAGCCTGTGACAATGAATATAAACTTGTTAGAATTGTCAGGAAATTTTCATTTTGAATAGCACTACATATGAAATGTAGAACTTCATAGAAAAAAAAAGGCAATCCTGACCTCAGAGCAGCCACGCGATTTTGTGTGGATCTTTCCAGGCTTCAGGCTGTGGCAGAACTTCCAGTGTGGTTGGAGTGGGGACCCCATGTGGGAATTTCATATCAGCAGCTGCTGTAGTTGTAGATGTACCACAAGGCAGAGAGGGCCCTTGTTTTATATTGTAGCACAGCAGTACACAATAAAAGCTCATACATTTAATTCCAAATAATTTAGTGACTATTGCATGACACAGAAATCAGTAATACTGGAAGCTGGTATGTGGCCATCATTTTGTTTCAGATTGCCTTTTGCAAATAGATTTCTCTCTGTGTCTCTCTCTCCTCCCCTTTTTGAGTTGCTATAAACAATCCCTGCCTCCAGTGCTTGGTTTCAGCAGGAAAATGGGCCATGTTATGTTCTAATAGCACACCTGAGCTGGTTCACAAAAGATGTGTGCAGTCACATATGTAGCAGCTGAAATTCTGTGTAGGTCCATTGATTTTAGTAGGGAAATGCTGTTTTACATCACGGGAGGATCTGTCATGAAAGCATCCGTATTATTCTGTTCTGTCAAGAAAACAAGATAGATGTAGTTTATTACTTCCAATGTACAGGGTTTTTTTCCCTAAAATCTACCTATAAGCAGATTCTCTGGGTTTATCTGCCTGTGTGCAGGATATCACTATGTGAAGGCAGCTATTTGTCTCCATTGTTCAACATCAACATATGAAAATTCACCTTTTTTTTTTTTTAATTTCTTTTTTTTTTCTGGAAAGTTTTATTTTCTGTTTTTTAATATTTTTTAAATTTTTTTTTTATTTTTTTTTATCCTTTTTTCTTTCTGAAGGAAACTGCATATAGTCAAAACTATTCTGGGGAATGAAGGTACCAGAGGAACAGCTGTAAGTCCTTTGCCCACATTGTAGGCATACGTGATTCAGATTTCCCATACCTTCAATGGTAACTCAGTATGTGTTTCAGCTTTTTATACTCATTGCTTCAGTGTCGAGAAAGGAGGCCAGTGCCTGCCTGGATTTTCTGGTCTAGCATCTCAGAACTAGCAATCTGAAGGTTTTAGAAGTCATGAATTGTTGGTCCCTTGAAAGTGATGAGTTTGGCAGAGAAAAAATCAGGAAGGTGTTGGAATAATTTCAGTTTTCCTCTCTTATATTTCTTTTGATGTTTCTGTGACTGAGGAAGGGTTGGAAATCATGTTTTTCAATTGCTTCCTCACAGTTAATAAAACCAGAAACTTTATCTTTAAAGAAAAAAAAAACAGCAAAAAGGCAAGATTTTTATAATCTTCTGGTTCTAGCACTGTTCTGCTGCGGGCCATTTATGCTTCTAAGAGAGATCTTTATTCATCATTGCAAATACTCACATCTTCAGTTGCATTTTGGTGCTTATTTCAAACCTGCCTTCCTTATAGGTTGTCTGGGAGAAGGCTGGTGGCCTGTTTGTATGGGGTGTGCACATGCTTGTGTGGTGTTTGAATTTTTGCAGTAGAAGCCTCACAACGGTTTTGTGACAGTTACAAGTTCTTCCAGTGTAATAAAATTCTTTAGGTTTGTGTTCAATTGATTTTTATAGGACCGGGGTGGCTGTAAAGTAAAAGTTAGGGCATGATGCAGTAAAATTTTGGTACATCCGAAGTAGTGTGTGTATTATAAAAAGAGAAGCTGAAGCACCAAAATGAAGGGTGGTATTTTTGAGAGAAGGACAATTGATAAAACAAACAACAAAACTTTATAGAAAATCCTTGGGATTCTGTAGTGCAAAAGGAAGAAAACCTGATCCTTCCCACAGCCTCCTGCCTTGGGCATCTCATTTCTGCCAGAGGGTCAGTGGTCATAAACCATCTGAATGTAGATTTGGTAGCATTTTATACTTGCAGTGTTCAAGACATAACAGCACGTACAAATAACATATTAGCAAAATATACTGTACCCAAGGGGACTTTCCTGTCATATAGTAAAAGAACAATAATGTCATCAAAATTTTGCTACCAAAACAGGATTGTGGTTTTGTCCTCTGACTGACACAGTACTTGCTTCAGGCCAGTTAATTTTCTCAGATCTCGTTGCCAGTCCACAAGAGTTACTCACGCATACCCAATGGCACAAATGTGACAAACCTGAAAGTTCTGCTGCAAAATTGAGTCCGATGTTCCCTAGCCAGACAAATTTTGTTTTTTCTCTAGTAACAGCATCGAGAAGGCTGCTTTATTTTTCTTCTGCAGCCTTTCTTTATCTTACGAATTATGTGGTACCATCATTGTGAATATTGGTTAACTTCAGAAATCAAAATTACATTATATCAAATTTGATAACTTAATGTTGACTATAGTTGTTACCTTGCATGAGATTTGCATATTGTTGTTGAGTTTTTTGTGGTTTTTTTTCTTCACCCTGCTCAAGAAGGTGGATTGAAGGTGCCTAGAGTTTTAATTAAATGGGATAAATAGCTTAAATATAGACACCACAATATATGATGAGACCTAGAGAGCTGCTGAGCGAGGTTAGAGAAAAGCTTCCTTTTTCTTGCATGGTCTGCGATTGCAGATTCATTTATTCCAAAGATATGACCTTCCACTGTTTGATTGCAGGAGCTGGGTGATGGATGAATCAGAGATGACAGTGTAAATGGGGTATGCCCAGCAGCCCTAGGGGATCCCTGAAACATGCGAGTTTCTCATTGGTGATTTTTCTGGCAGTGATGCCTCAGTGCAGTGACAGTTTCTGCTACAACTGTCAAGCTAAATTGTTCCTGATGGTGGCTGGCATTTACAATGATGCTGTTCATTTGGGTTACTCCTGTAAGCATCCCTATGCTGCCCTTCATGCTGATGCGTGGGTGGTATTGTCAGTCTCCTCTGCACCTTTGGATCAGGAGGAACTGAATCCTTGTGAAGTCCAGGGAGGACACCATCTCTCACCTTCCATGAGACTTCTTGTTTTTCAGGATGAAGGAAGGGATATTCCACTGGAGCTTACCAGGTTTGCAACCCCTTCCTACATGTGATCTCTAGCTTGGCTGTGTGTATATGTAGAGAAAGGTGCCTGTGTAGGCAGGCTCTGCTTTTCCCTTCAGTAGTTGGCTGTTGTCAATGCGTGGATTGCCAGGGAATCTGGCCAATGAGAAATCTGGTTAGCTAGAGATGGACTGAATTACCACACAGGATTTTAAGAGTATTACAATTTGTAAGAGCAGTACTGAAGAACATCTTCAAGCTAGCAGAGCCCCTGGTGGAGACCAGGGCTGCCTGGGGAGTAGAAGAGTAAGGCTGAAAGGAATGGTGAGTTTCTTTATTGTATAATATGTTCAAGCTCATGGAAGCAAGTCTGCTGTGGCACTTGAGGCATACAATGAATCAAGAAGTACAGGCCATTTGGTCCTAAATTTTATTTCTCTTGATTTATTATAGGATCAGAAATGACGAGTGTGGGGTAAGGAAGGTGGACTAAAAGAATGAATTGCAGAAGATAATACAAGAGCTAGGGTGTTTGAGTAGGAGACAATATTTCCTAAAGCTGCATCTTCCACATTGTCAGAAGCTGAAACTTTCTACCTTGTTTTTATAATCTTTCTACTCATAGAAATTATTTCACAGTCACAGTTTTCCTATGGTCAGCCTCTGTGTTGTCCTTTGGGTGACACAAAACGCCTGTTAACTATGGTGGGCCTTTCTTTGTGCAGGTTTGGTCCAGTATCTGGCCTTGGTCCCAGACAGTATAGAGCACAGGCTGTGTGTGGGGACCAGGATTGTCCAGAGAGGGATTCCTCCCAGTGCAGGACCTGTACACTTCCTAAGCAGTGCCTATTTATCCACTGTAGCTTCCCAGAAGCCTTTCATAATGGCATCAGGGGCATATCCATGACCAAAAGAGCTGGAGGTAATATGGTGTGTTGTGGCAGGCTATAAATGTCTGTTTTAAGGCCCAAGAAGCAGAACTGAGCTTTAGTAAATCCAGTGAAATGCCAGTTGTACTATCCTTCCTGATTTATGGATCTCCTAGCAGGCAAAGCTGAGAAAAAGGCCCTTTGGCCCCTTTGAAGACTACGTTACGGCAAGAAGTAATAGACACCAGTGATAAAATGGAAAGGAAATTATTAAAATTAGTATTTGCAATGCTTCTATTGAACTGTCCTTAGGAAATGTATTTAGGAAGGGTCTCTAAGAATTAGAAATGTCTGTAACTCCTTACCCATGTCAGCCTTCAAAGCTTACATTCTCCTTGGTGCTATGCTATTTCCATACGGGTAGATAGTTCTGTGCTTCCTTTTTACAATCCCTGGACAAATTCTGTACATTCAGCTCTTGGAATCTCTCTCCTTGAGTCACCTTTGTTTTCACCTTTTCCCAGCTTCCTTCCAAGTTATGTGCCACCTTCACCTGTGATGCATTTCTTGGTGCATACATCTTTGCCTCAGACTGAGTGAAACTTCTGCCATGGAGAACAAAGTGTTTAGCTCCTCTGAATGCACAGCACTGGCTCCTGAACCTGCTGAGCTGATGTGCTAATGACACTGAGCAGAGAAAACCCCTCCAGTTTCACAGCTTTGTTATCATGTGTGCGTGCAGAGAGGCTGCAATAGTTTCTGGCAGTGGAGAAGGGTGGGATCAGAGTGGCATTAATTGGAGCAGCCTGTATTTATTCAGTGCCCAGCCACAAGCTTCCTCAATCATCAGAAAGCATATCTGCATCAACCCTTGCTCACCTTGATTTTGGGTGCTTATAGGAAATGTGCTTGGTACAATGGGCCAGTGCTATTCTGTAGTTTTCTCACTTTTCCTGAGGATGACAAGAGCTGCTTGCCAGGTTTTGAAATCTGGTAAGATTCTGGCTGAGTTCCTTTCTTAGGAAAGGTGGTCACTAAATATTTTGCAGTGGTCTCTTCTTAAATCCCTGACAGAACCCATAGTCTCAGACTGAGGGGCACAATGTCTTTGTAGGGTGAATGTGGTCAAAGAACATGGATGGTTTGTGAGATTCTCTGGCTTTGTGAGTAAACAGAGTTGCACAACACCACTTCGAAGTGGGGTGCAGGTCTTAAGTACCTGTGAAGTTTGCTGCTCTTCATCTGGTGAAATGAAAACTGTATGAGGAAGGGTGGACTCCTACCCCTTGCAGGGGCTGGCCCCATGTGGGAGCAGCTTTACTTTACAGCTTTTTTACCTGTGTGGGCTAGATTAGGTTCACGTGTATGTATGCTCAGTGTCTGCACAGTGGTGGGTCACATAACTTGGGAACTGTCTTGCGTAACCTCCCTTTCCTGTGAAAATGCTGGTGAATGGGAAACTAAAGCTCAATTGAGTGGCAGAGGGGTGTATATGTTAAATAACATGATTTAATCTGGAGCAAAATATGTATATGACATGTTCTGCTTGAGTCCAAATTAATATTTATTTTTTCAAGCCATGTACTTTTTTTTTACATGAGCAACAATTACATCTCAGAATAAAATGCTGTTGTGAATGCAGTTTCAAACCCTTTTCATTAACACCCATACATATGCTTTCAGAAATGTTTTTTCCACATAAAGAAATAACGCGGCAAAATCTTCCATGAATTTGGAAAGTGTTTTGGTGATGTGTAATCTTTCTTTCACTGATCTGAAAAAGCCCTCTTCCATTACATCCTGCTCTGCATAATACAGAGGTTACCCTGTAGATAGTACCACGGGGTTTATAAAGGAAGAAGAAGAGGAAGAGCCAAGGATGTCATTGTAGCTTTATGTCCCACTCTGGCTTAATGTCTGAGCCTCTCCTGCTTTGCCCATTGTATGCTCAATAAACATGAAAGATTGGTCTGTAACAGCAATGAATGTACCCAGACGCTTGCACTGTAATTAAAGGCATATATCACACAATAAAGCACATTTGAATGAAAAATTTTCCCATTAGACATGTGGTTCCCATTTATTTCCCCTTATTGTTAAACTTTTGGAGTATAAGCGTTGATGGAGCATAAGGAAGGGCTTCTAGAGGGCTGTAGTCCGGAGCCTCAAGGAACAAACAAGAGGGCACAGAGCTCCTTGGCACAGGCTGACCTGTACGGCCCCACTGACTAAATCCACATGGCTGGTGGATCCAGTTAGCACAGACCTCAGATTAAAAACTGCCTGATGATTTTTAAACTGAGAAGAAGTCGGGCAATGGGACCAGTAAGCAAAAGTCAGCAGCCGTTAGAGCTGATTCGGTCTTTTGTCACTGTTAAAGAGCTGGTCCTAGGAAAAAAGGGAGTGAAGCAGCAGCTGGGGACAACAGGGGCAGCCTGCAACCCTTCTCTGCCTCTGACTGAGCATATTGGGTGCAAGTGGAAGAAATACTGGTAAAGATATAGAATCATACAATAGTTTGGGGTGGAAGGGACCTTAAAGATCATCTAGTTCTAATCCCCCTGCCATGGTGCACCATAGTATCTCCTGGTGCACCTTGTAGACCCTGGTAGCTGAAGGCAGCTCTGCCACCTCCATCCTGTTCTGATCTCTTCACAGTTTCAGTATTGTCCCTCCCTTCCCCGTTCTGCATTCCTGCCCCTTTCTGTGTCTAGTCTTGCGCTCTGCTCTGCATCACTGATGTGGGAAACTGTCCCCCTGCATGGCATGTTGCTTGCCTTGTCTGTTATGGCTCAATCTGTTCTCAGACTCTGGGAGCAGGGTTTTTTGATTTCTGGCATTCTTCCCCTTTTACATCTTTAGTTTTCAATAAAGCTTGTTAATGAAACACTGGTCAGAAGGGGGTCAGTAGCCACATATTGCTCTACCTTAGCCCTCCCCCAGACTCCAGAGCTGATTTTGAAGTGGTTAAAATGTCATGAAGAAAGGAATAAAGAAGCAAACAAAAAAGTTAGCCTTCCCTCGAAATGGCATTTCTATCTATAGTACCTTTTGTAAGTTGCTAAAGCTAAATTATTTAGAAATGATTGAAATGTGTTTTGACTGACCAAAGTTAACATGTTTTTTCTCCACATTTTCAGTTTAAGAAGAAAAAAGATGAAAGTAATTCTTTTCATCTTGGTTCTGAGCCACTCCAGCATTTCTGGAGGTGGGGAGAAAGTAGGAAAAAGAGAGGCTGTTTTTCACCCAGGACTGAAACAAATGTTAACTTTAGTGATAACTCATTTATGTCACTGCTCCTGTTGCAACTGTATCTGGACTTCTTGTTCCACTACAAACCAGTGACGCAGTAGAGAAGCAAAAGATATGCTGTGCTCTCAGCAGAAATGGCAAATTTTTGGCTGAGTACGCTCAGTACCAATTTGGATTAAGAGAAATTGAAATGTGAAGGTTTTTGAGTGGACTATTTTTCCTCAGTTTAATCCACTTTCCTATTTTTCTTGGAGCTGAAGTGGAGAAGCAGAGAGATGCTTTGAGCACCAGGTTTAAGCAAACTGCACTGCTGTCAGTGGACCCATCAGGTGAAAGTATTTTTTTAAGCTGCAAAACCATGAAACATTACATAAGTGCATTTTCTTAACCTACCTGGTTTTTTTATAAGGCAGATCTGGGTTGAGCTATACAATTACATGAAGTCAAACATTTCCAAAGTGTTCTGGCTTTGTGCAGATCTCTGACCAGTTTTCTATAATAGCGGGGTGGAGTTTGAGTTTCTTTTGTCTGAAGACCTACTTTTGCCAGCCAGTATGTGAAATATTTCTGTATTAAAGTGCAAAGAGAACTTTCCAGCTTCCCATATTTTTTTTTCCTCTCTATATGCCTGAAAGGGGGTTGTAGTGAGATGGGGATTGGTCTCTTCTGCCAAGCCTACAGTGAGAGGAGGAGGGAAAATGGTCTTAAGTTACAACAGGGGAGAGTCAGATTGAGTATTAGAAAAATCTTTTTCACCATTAGGGTGATTAGACATTGGAACAAGTTGTCTAGGGTAGAGTTGCCGTCCCTGGAGGTATTCAAGAAGCGCCTGGATGAGGCACTGAGTGATATGGTTTAGTATTTTGGGGTTTGTTATGGTGGTGCTGGGCAGACAGTTGAACTGGATGATCTTGAAGGTCTCTTCCAACTATAATGCTTCTGTGTGGTTCTGTGTGATCTGTAGGGAAATGAGCATCTCTGGTGAGCCTCAGACATGCTGTGGACATGTTCTCTTTCCATGCCTAAGACAATCTGGCTGTACCATGCTAGGGAAGAACCTTGGGCTATAATGAGGTCTCTTGATGTAGCTTTTTATCACCTGGAAAGGAAATCAAAGCAGAGAGATAAACTGGTCCATTTGTTTTCATTACAATTACTAGTTTTTACAACTCTGTGTGAACGAAGTCCATAAATACGGTGCTGGTAGAGTTCCTTCTCCTAAGCTCAGCTCTACCAGCTGTTCGACAAATCTTTTGGCTTGAGAAGCAGGATTTATTTTTAGGTTCTTTACTGTGGAGCTGTCAAAGATGCCTTACCTGAATGGTTATTTCCAGCAGCTTGTAGCAAGAGAGTAGAGTGAAAAGCTCTTCTTTCCCTTCTCTAAAGGTCCAGAAGCACTTCCAAACTTCAGATAGTGATTCCTCTAGAACCTGTGCAAAGAAAGATGTCAAGGACAGGTATTTCTCTGGGAGGAGGTAGAAGGAACAAGCACAGATTGTTCTTGAGTTGGTCATCAGCTTGAAGGTGACATTAGTTCTTGAGTCCTCTGATGGTAACTGCTTGACACTCCAGAAGTGTCTCACTCAGGATAGAGGAACAAAGGAATTGGAGGAAGGTCCAGAATATTTCCTTGAATCCAGCCTCTCCTACTCTGAGTAATAAAGACCCTTCCATAGCAAGCGTTGCTCCTGACTTGGTTTCAGCCACCCAACTGAAGCACGTTAGACCTGAGACCTGTCCCTATTATGCTGCAAGTAATATGTTCTGCCTCACATGGGAACTTGAGAAAGGGAGGAAGCTGCATAGACCCCACAGCTTAAACATTACACTGGTGCTGTGAAAGGGAGAGGTATCCATCTGTCCTCACAGGACAAGGGATGAAAGATAGTTGAGGAAGGTAAGGTGGATGAAGTAATACAGAAGTAGGATGTGTTTCTGTAGTACCAACTGCTGTATTCATCTCTACACCAGGTCTATCCTGTCTGTCGTCTTACTTGATTCTTCTCAATTCCATCATCTTTCTTTTGTTGCTCTGCTCTGATGAGGCTTCGCAGACTGCTCTGCTCCCAAAGGCACACCATGCCAAGTGCCTGACAGCAACTGATGGTTGCAGGATTGTTGTGGAGGGTATCCATAAGTGGATTTAGCATATGAGACTACGAGAAGGAAGAAAACCACAATTTTATGACATCCCAAATGGAGAAATTAGTAAGGGGAAATGGCTTGTATGTTGTGGGTATTGGAAATCTTTGGGTCAGTCTTGGCAATTTGGGAGTTTACTATCTCAGCTTGAATTCCTTGAGGATTTAGGGATCTGATTAGTATTTGTATGAATGTGGATTTATAGGGAGATAGTGTCTCAGCGATTCTGCTGGAGCTGAAGGACAAAGACATGATTTTCAAATGATGAAACAGTAAAAAAGAAAATCCTTGACAGCTTGGAATTTCTGTGCTAAATTCAACAAGTAGGGTGCATGGTGACTAGATAAATCTGACTGTCAAGTGCAGTATTATAGTGGTTTAGTTAGGGGTAGGTGTTATTTTAGAGTTAAATGAAAGAAATATAAGATAACAGGGAGAAAAGCAACTATTACTTGTATCCTTTCACTTGCTGGAGCAGTTATCTCCTATAGTTCAAACTCCTTTGTTTTTTGGTTTGGTTTTTTTTTTTGCTAAGTAAAAGCAACCTTATTAAATCCTTCCTATGTCTAATTTTAGGTGTGGAAAAATGATATTTCTTTGCAGTGGGTGAAGTGAGGACCATCCATTTATTCTATACATAATATTGTTCCAAGATCTTGCAAAATGTTTCTCCTGCAGTACTCAGATGCTCAATGTGCCTTTAGAAAAACTACTGATGTCATCTCCTGAAACATTTTCACTGCAGTTTGAATTTGTTGCATATGGTTCTCTTCTTCCATATGGTGGGTCATCTCTGACCGTTGTCAGGCGTGGCTTCTCTGTTCTGTATTTTCAAGGCTAAAAAGTACTGTGAGTTTTTCCTCCAGTTCATTTTCCTTCTAGGAATGAACTTTCTGACATGTTAATGATGACACCTTCTTCTCCTTTTGTAATTTCATCTGTAACACAGAAGTGTAGAGAAAAAGACACACCTTGCAGGTTTCTGAGTGGCTTACAACTTTTTCTCAGTTTCTAAGCCTCCAATTTTTTTTCCAGTGATCGTGGTCATTTTACCTGTAACAGACTTGCTTTTCTGAGTTACTCTTTGCAGACCGCTTGCATGCAGTCCAATTTCCTATGGGAATGTTGACCTAATTTTATTTTCCTTCTGTCCCAGTTTGATTTTTTTTGGCAGGAACTCTCCACACATCTTGTAGATTTTTCCCACCAGCTCTGGCTGAGAAGGTGATAGTTTGCTTTTGTACTTTTCTGGGATCAGAGCCATCGTTTCATCTAAGTAATTCAAGCTACTGTTTGGGATGGTGCTCTTCTGAGGACGTGGCAGGCCAGGCTAATCTGCCCCTCCTCTGCCATCATGTTACCTCATGTTGGCTGCTGCCAAGCAGTTACCACTAGGCCAGTTCTCACCCTGCTGGATTAATATGAATACATCTTTCCATCATCAGCTGGATGTATTGTCTGGGGGAAATATAATTTTGTGTGTAATAAATGAATTGTTCCTTTAAGTACATATATGACAGCTGTTGTTCCTTACTTTATCTGACACCATTATTTGTAAGCTCCAATTTCACTCCAGGGTTGGCTGACAGAAAGGAAACTATTGAGATTCCCTCCAGATGTTTGCTCAGGCCAATAGACTTGATTTCATAGCAACAAAGAGTATTTGATTTTATTTGGATATAAGCTTTTTAGGTATGTTCCTGATGCCCTAATTCTTCTTCTGTGTTTGAGCAAGAGAGTGGATAAATATCAAAGCTCTCTAAATTTCTTTAGTCTGTTGTCTATTGCTTCTCAATCTATACATGACATCTTCAGAGTGCCTCTTGCTGTGGTAAAGTGTTCCCAGGCTATTGTATGCTTGACCTTTCTTCAACTTGTACTGAACCTTCAATCTTCTGCCTGCTGCCCCCATGAAGACCAATCAGGTCAACCTGGGAACAGGGAACCTAACATGAAATCCATCACAACTAAATCATCTATCTGCACTAGGGTTATCTCCTTCTGCACTGGTCACTGTGGACTTCTTTTACTGTCTATGGAGAAGAATTGCATGAATAATAAGCAATTGTAGAAGTGTATTTTAGTAGGGGTATTGTGCTTTAGAAGTGCCTGTTTTGAGCCTGTTTCTTGCCTGTCTAAAAATGAGCCTTGGTGACTAACTCGAACGTGGATGACTAATATCAGGGACCTGAATCTTTTCCTGTGGTTTCCATGTTTTTCCTTCATTGCTCACTCTTCTCACCTCTCTCCATAAGCGGAGTTTAATCAGGCCAGCTTCTCACACTGCTCCAGTTCTGAGAAGCTTGACTTCTTAAGCAAAATCATCCTTTTGTATCTTTTTACTAGCTCTCATTGGGAAAAGAAACAAAATGCCCAAAACAAATTACCCCAACCCCAAACAAGATCATCCAAGCAAGCCAGCAGGATGTGTCTCCCTGAGTGTTTGCAACAGCATGGAGATATTGTTTCTATGCAACACTGTGTACACATGCTTATGTGCATAACTCCTTCCTTTCCATCTCTGTAGTTCTGACTCTGTTTCTGGCATGTTGCACATGTTCACGGCATAGAATCTGACACCAGGG
This sequence comes from Aegotheles bennettii, assembly GCA_013398125.1. Lineage (NCBI taxonomy): Eukaryota > Metazoa > Chordata > Aves > Caprimulgiformes > Aegothelidae > Aegotheles > Aegotheles bennettii. The sequence continues at coordinate 332,054 of VZRW01008537.1, forward strand.
ATAAAGCTCCCTCTTTAAGGGGCTGACTGCTTATCTCGGAAACAATGCTGATGTTAAATAAAACATAGCGAGTGTTCTTAGAGTTTGAAGAAGCAGCATTCTGCCTGTGACATGTAATATTCTTATGATTCAGAGTTGTGCTGAGCAAGACAAGCATGAGCTAACATTTTGGCCTGTGGTGGAATAAAGTTGTATGTTACTTGGGCTGCCAAGGTCTTTCCTTGCACAGATTGTGTGTTCTTGGTAAAACACAGGACTGCGTTGGTAGATATATTTCTGGTGCTACAATCCTTGAGTGTGGAGCATTGTCATGCTGTTTGGATAGACATTTGCTGTTTATCTTCTTGATTTACAGCCTTTTCTGTTTTTAATGGTAAGTCTAACTAGGCTCCTGGGCATAGGCAGATTTTCCCCAGTGCTCAGCACCCATTCTCAAAGACTGCACCTGTACTGCTGAGCTGTGTTGACCTCAAAGCCAGGTGTGAAAGCAGAGCTGCTGCTGGATCGTGCTAGCTGTGACTATGTCGATACTTTCAGGGTAACACTTTAAGTGCCTCATCAGGTCTGAGAGCACATTACAAGTTATATTTATTTGATACACTATGCTGGCCCCTTCACCTTTCTGAATCCCACCTGCCCTGTGGCAGTGTTGCATGCCAGTCTGCGGGCAAGCAGGAATAGCAGGAATTACAGGGTCATGCCTAGTAAAAAACCCTGTTGTCTGCTGCAAAGGTAAATGAGACTCATAAGCATCATTCAGATAGGCTCAGTAGGGAATTTGAACATTTTATGTTTGTTCTGGAAAGCACTTCAGCTTTCAGGAGGTTTCTGGAATCTTTCCACTCAAATAGGTGCAGAGGTCTTTGTTTTTCATTCATTGGAACAAGTGAAATAGCATAAGGAAGTTGTGGAAAGGGTATACCCTCACAGTACACCCTCCTGCTACACTGAATTCCATCCCTCTTGAACCAACGTGTTGGAATGCTCTGGGAGGTGGAAATGCCAGAGATTAGTTGTCACTAAAGAGTCAGAACAGACCTTTAAAAAGGGAAAATCTTGGAACCAAACAAACCTCATTTCTTTTCATCACTTAGGACTCAGCCTTAGAACAAATTAATGTCTATTGAAATCTGCTGTACTTGCCACTAAATTTGCTAAAAGCATCTGTTCTCCTGTGAAGGGACATGAACAGAAAGTGTGTGTGTGTGTATATATATAAATATATATATTCAATTTTAATGCATACTAGAAAACTTTTTATTGTATGTTTTATTTAGTAATTCAGCATTAACCTTTACATTTGCATCTGTAAATAATACTATAAAAGTGAATCGAGCCAGAGAGACCTTTCAGGAATTTATTCTGTCATACAGCTTTGCGACTCAATCATCTGGTTAAAATTCAGAGTGGACACCTAGAATAAGTAGGTGAATAAATAAATAAAAGTTCTTGAACTGAATAACATCCTCCTTATCTCTTTATCTAAAATCACCTGAAGGCTGCAAATTCAATTTAATCCTTCTACCATCAGTTAGTCTGAGCTTTAATAGAAAGAAGAGGGAAAAAAAGTACTTAGTAGCTGGTCTCTGGTTTTTAACTTGATAGAGAGAAAGATTCTCCACGAATGAGATGCTGTGGGAGAGATGAGCAGTGAGAAAGAGATTGTGTCACTGAGCTAGCTGTTGCTACTGCTGCTGTGAAGCTGCAAAAGAAAAGGGAATGCTAGGGGCAAAAGATAAAAGAGTGTCTAAGGAAATGAATGTATTTTGCTGATCCTTTCCTCTCATGGTGAGAATGGTTAATCCATTGCAGAATACAATAAGGATGCTAGTCCCATTTACACTTGCCTTGTGAACAGGAGTTAACTGAGGCTAAACTGCCTGGAGCCCATGATTTGTACAGCACCTTGGCTCAATCTGGAAGTCATACCTACAGTCAGGAAATGGAAAGGATGGCTGAGTTGTTTGATGCAACTGATGCAACTCAGTCTGTGTGCAGAGGTTCCTGTATGTGTAAAACCATGTCAAGTGACTGAAGGACTGGGTGCTGACAGGCATCATGCTAACATCAAGGCAGAGTTGTAGCACTGTAGAGTTTTGACTCTTGGAGTGTAGATTTTCTATTCTTGTTTCTAAAAAGCTGGGTGTTCCTTCAGAAGGAAGGATGTGATGCTGTTTGGATAAACATTTGCTATTCACCTTCTTGGTGTATGGCCTTGATGTTGATTTCATAAGCCTATCCTCAAATTTGGAGAAGGAATTTTCTTTTCCTGGCTCCTTTAATTAAAGAAGATAAGCAATGCTTTATTTTGTATCTATGGAGAATTTTGGGGCAGAGGATTCTCTACTGTATTTTTTTAGACTCTCACTGTGATTGATAGACCAGAAAAGCAGAGAAAGCCCAGATAATGCGGGATTTTAGTGCATTATCTTACCTTATCTAGGGACAGTGACAAAGAAATATGGCCAAATCAGAATATTCAGATCACGTCTGATGTCCTGAAGAACATGGAGCAGAAAATCTTTCCTAATATTTCTTACCACAAGCCAGTGATGTTGGTTAGAGTGCAGTCTATATAATTGGAGCTCATTTTGACGTGGAGGTTGTGGGGATACCTGCTTCCATCTCTTTTTCCCTGCTATGCTGTATTCACTGGCAGCTTGAAGTGTCATTGTCAGAAACAGGACTTCCCGTTGACATAAATGCAATAGACCAATTCTTTTGTCTTTACACATAACAGTTACATTAGATACTTGATGGGATCTGAATTTAATTTTTTTTCTAGGTTCCTTTTACTAGTTATACAGTGGTTGGGTTACGTAGTTGAGTACAAACATAGTAAGAATTAACCAGCTGCTTCAGGCTTTGGACACTGCTCAAACAGCCCTTTCCAATCATCTTTGTAAATTGTTCTACAGTCCAGCTCTGATGTAGCTGCTGGATCTCTGTGGTCAAAGAAAGTTTAATATTCAGTGCGAGCACATATAGTTTATCTTTCCAGTCACATTTAGCCATCCATCATAGCTGTGCCATAGTACACATCGCTAGGTTATGAACCCTTCTAATCTGAACACGAACCTGCCTCCGATTTGTAAGTCCAGTTACTCAAAATCAAATCAAATGCAGAATCTTTACTCAAATGATATAGTTTGCCCATTAAGGACCTAAATTTGGATATTACGAGTTTCTCAGCTCTGTTATCTACATCCTTATCCTTATTTTATTAAGCCAGAATTTATTTCAGATTAGATGTTTTTGAAATCCTGTTCAAAACACTGCCTACTATTTATTTCTCAGTGAACTAGTTGTAAAGCAGAGTAGTTACTTTTCAAACTGTGTTTGTTTTTTTTCCTGAAGAACCGAACTTGCTTAAAGTTGGAGAAAAGGAGCTTGCATATGCTTTGATTATGAGTGAGAGGATTGTGGGTAATAAACAAATTGTATAGAGAATGGTGCTTCTGATATTAGGAGAGTATGTATGAAGTGAATTTACATCTGAGATTTAGTGTGGAGTTGCATGGAAATTTGGTTATATTACAGCTGTGCTGTTTGTTAGCCAGAAAGACTAAAAATTACAGTTAGATTGAAAACCTGTCTTTCAAGAAGAGCCACTTCACTATCTTTAGAGTTTAACTACGAGTATATTGATTTCTAATTTATCTCAAAATTTAAACCTTGTTCTGAACATAGAATTTGTAAATTAGGAGCAATTTCCTTTTACTTCCCACACAGAAGAGAAATGTAATCCACACCATAAAAACGAAATACAGCATGACCTTGACTATAGAGTCAGTACCTACCACGTCATAGTCATGATAATTTGTCTCTTGGTCTGTTTAATGTTAGGAATTTACATGTCACCGATCACCTGCTTCCTGTTGGGCTGAAAAAGCCAGGGGGACTGCCAGCCGAAGTGAATGTGCTGACAGCTGAAATCAAGAAGCACAAAAATGATTGAAAAGGGTTTGGAAGAGCCAACCTGCTTCTGAGTCTCCGGAGCTCCATCTGGGTTAAACGTGAGGGGAGGAGATTGCCTTATTAGCCTTCCCTGGCAGCGAGACTGACTGATAATTGTGCAGGGCAATCCATTCCTGTTCTTTGATCTGAGCTGACTTTTAATACTTTATTTAGCAGCAGTCCCTCTTCTTCCTCAAAGTTTATACTTCCTCTCTCTCTCTGTCTTTCAGCTGTACAGCTCCATGGACTTTGGAAGAAAATGGCAGCTCATGCATGAGCGGGTCACTCCAAACAGGTTTTACTGGTGAGTTATGCTCTCAGGCTTTGCTTGCTTCAGGCAGGTTTGGGAGGGAAGAAGGGCATCTAATTTTTGAAGTGTTTGGTTGCTTTACCTGAACATTGAGTATAGCCTTGGTTTTAGTCATCATCAATGTTATATGGTCAGATAGTGTATATCTTATAGTTCTATAGTCTCCATGTTTGTACTTCTTTCTTGTCTGATAACAGTGGTGTCTTGTACAGACAGGTACAACTCTTTTGACAATTGCAAAACTCCTGTTCCTTTGTAATATGCCTACTTACAGTAGCACAGAGAAACTGCCCAGTGCTTCAGTGACAAAGCTATGATCATGAGACTTCCCATTTTTCAACCCTTCTGAGAGCTACTTTAGCCTACAACAAGAGTCTTTGTGCAGAGCTAGCTATTCTGACCAGCCTCCTTATGCAACGGCTGGGAGAAAGGATTCAGACTCTGCTTTGAATCGCTCTCTGAGGAGCCAGTTTCTTTCTACTGACTGGTGAGAGCCCAGGATCTGCAAGCAGTTTGCTAAAAACCTGCTTTGTGACTATCTACCTTTCCATTTCCCAAGTGTCTCTTAAAAGCAGATGATTAAACAAGTTTTGTTCCTTATCTCCAGGCTCCTTCTTTTCAGATGCTGCTTTTCCAAACTTCTCTCTACCATGTGAAGGCCCAAAATTGACTTGAGAGAGAAAGCAAAAACCTAGCAATGTTCTTCTGCAGTTGAATCTAGGATTTGGGGCTTGAATGAGATTCTTAGCGTTGTACTTACTACATGCCAGATAATGGTGTGTGTGAATGTGTAGAAGTGCAGAATCTGTGAATAGTTAAAAGAAGTGCCTGGTCCTTAAGGTCAAAAAAGATCATAATATTAAGGAACCAGAGGCTCTTATTTTGAATGGTTAAAAATAAAAGGACTTGGATGAATTAAGAATTTACTCTCAATTGCAAAGCATGATATATATGTGTGTGTGTATGTGTGTATATATGTATCTTAGAGCAAATTTCTCATAGAAATTCTCATGCATCATTAAAAATATCTGGAATCCAGGTTCAAAATATCTATAGATTGGATTTGCAATATTTCCACACCTTGCAGTGGAGACAGACACCTCATGGGATTTTCAAATTGTCTATGTCCCTCTGCAAAACTGTAACACCAAGTCTGGAGATTTCTCTTAGTGTGCCTGTGGATTCTGGACAATGTAAGAAGATTTTTGAACATCTAGGAAAGGAAGTTACAAGTCTCCTAAGTCACACAGACCTGCAAAATGTATCAAAGATCTAGAACCTTGTCTGACCATGTTACTGGTTCACATTTCCATAGTGAAGGAAAGGTGATTACTTTCTCCTGGTTATGGTGGCAAGTGGTTGATTGCCCTAACTATCCAGAACCCTTTGATTTTACTATTCATGCTAGATGCATATGACAAAGGTGGAGTGTAGCACAGCTGAGCTTAGTGGGAAAGGCTTTCTTGAAGGATAAAGTGCAAGGACTGAGCTGACTTGGGAACAAAGCAGAACCTCTTTCTAAAGAAGAGGCTGTGTTGTTGTGGTTTATTTTCTACTTTCATATAATAATGGTTAATGAAAATTGCCTGTTTGACCACTTGACATCCAAACCCTTATGTCGTTTTCCACAATCTACCTCATTTTTCATAGTCTTTTGACTGCATAGTTTGAATGCTGGTTTTTAACACTGCATTACATTAAAGCCTGTGTTTCAAATGTCACTTTCTCTTAGAAAATGTAGAAGTCTTCTATAGTTAAAACTTGTGTGACATAGACCTAGAAATCTTTATTCTACTCAGAAACAGTAGAATCCCATTGACAATAAATTTTCCAAGAGAGTGAATTAGGTTTTTCCCAGAGTGCGAGAGATTTGAACCGATTCGTACTGCAGAGGTCAGAGATGTTGAAATTTTGGAACATAGTAACTCCTCTTAGCTGCCTGATTTCTGTCTTCCTTCCTTCCTTTCTTTTTCAAGTTGCAAACTGTGATGGCTTACAAGCTCTGGCTGGTAAGATGTGTACAGAAAAAGAAATGCAAGGAGAACACTTCAGCCTGAGGAATTTGGTGATTTCTTTTTATTAGGCTATGAAAGAAGGAGAAAGTGGGTTTAACTGTAAGTTTCAGAGGGACATGAGCCACTACTCTGTGGAGATCATTAGCCTGTCAGATTCTATTTTATCAAACCTCTTAATTAAAGCTCCCAGGAAAGGTGAAATAATAATGATAGGGAGATGCCAAAATCAGAGGTAGGCTGCTCATTTGTGCCGCTCTTCATTGTTTATTAGCAGAGGTTCAGGTAAGCATTCTTCATCAGATGGGACAGTCCTCATCTTATCTGAATGCAGCTGGCTCTATCTGGGGCAGTCTTTCTTGAATGTTTTTGCCTTCAAAGCATGACTTTCATCTCTCAGGCTGCTGTGACTGGGTTTGTGAAGACAATAATCTTCACTTGGTTCATGGGATCAGTCAGCCTGACAGGGAGAGGTCTTATTTTTCTCTGAGACCTTTTCAAATAATTACACCTTCTCTGACAGAGCTCAGATATAGAGACTTTAAGGCCAGGTGGAAATTAGGATTGCATCAGAACTCATGAGGTTGGAATGTGAATTTTCAAGATCTCTCTTTTAGTCATGGACACACAAGTCACTCGGTGTGTTTTGCTGTAGGTTTGTCAGGCAGCATCTGTGATGGCTCCCCACTGGTCAAAAATCAAAGTCCTAAGCTCCAATTCTGATCTGTGGCTTTGAATGCTGTCTCTTGCCTTCTACTTCTTTCCTTAGTCCCACATGTTGGTGTTAATCATGGGGTTGTAGTTTTGTGGTCTTGTCCCATATGGATGTCACATATCCCACAGTTTATGGGGCATCTCTCATCAGTTCCTATGGAGAGCTCAAAGTCTATTTATGAGTTGAGATTCATCTCTGGGACACTCATAGTTATAAAAACTAGGATTTGAGATCCCTACTTCTGTAGTAGTGATTCACTGCCATCAGTGGGTGTAGCTAAGCTTGAACAGAATGTGTTACTTGATGTGAGCACTGGCATTCAAATTTGGCTCCCACGTGCCTTGGCCTTAGAGATTTTAATAATTTAGGATCCTGTAAGGCTGGAAATAGGAGCTTACGGTAACGTGATACAGAAATTCCCAGATCACTTGTCACTCTAAAATTACTCAAGATAACTGGAACCAGGATGGGTGCAAAGTTTGTTGAAGATCTATTCAATGTTCTTTTCTTTTAAAACACACTTCTGCAACTCTCTCTGGGCTCTGTTCATTTTTTTCACTGTAACTTAGACACCTGTGCTGTCACGCAGAGGGTTATAAAAAATACAGCCCATATTTTGTACTGTAGAATTGTTGGGGAAGTTTTCTTGTCTGTAAAATACATGGTGTGTTCTGTGCTGACTAAATACTGTCTCTGTTCAGATAAGAACTTGAATTGTCCTGAAGTCGCTTTACTGCCCTCTGCCTTTTCCTGTAGTGGGACAGCAGGACCAAGCAGGTGGGGCAGGATGGTTTGGCTAATGGAGCATTCACCAAGCCTTGTTCAGCACTTTGCTGTACCACAGCTTTTCCATGTCATCTTGGGTGACTCAAGCTGACTTTGCCTTGTTATCCCCTAGGTAAGACTGGGATAGGAGAGCATTTCTTTTCCTTGTTGAGTGTAGTGGGTGAAATACTCAAATATTGTGATATCAGGTGCTATAGCAGTGGTTTAAGGTCACTGAAAGGCACTAGAGAGTTAAAAGAGGCTTTAGTGGCATATGAAGTCCTTTTATAATCTTATGGCTTAATGTTTTAAAATGTGGACTTCCACCAGGTGCCCTAAGTTTTCTGGCTAATCAGCTAAATAGCTGGTTATATGTCCATCTGTCTTCGGAAGCCCTGCCTATGTTTGCTAAGCAGACACAGGGATTGCCATCCTGTGCAGAGGACAGAGCTATATTCCTTGGGACAGCCGGCCCCTTTCTTAGAATCTCCACAGGCTGCTTTTTGCTGGAGGACTCATTCATGTTTCTTGCCTCCCATCATCACTGGGGAATACACAGTGGTGGATGTGGGACCATTTTCCATGTTTGACTGGCACATCCAGACATTTACCCTTCTCTTGTTTATTTAGTTATTTATTTTTAAATATGCTCTCGGGACTTTGGGTGATCCTGTCAAAACCTGGGAGCAGGAAAGTGGGGAAAACCTATTTGTATGGAGGAGATGGAGAAATCTGCACAAAATTTCTGATGGCTACGAGGATATTTGAAGCACTGAAATTAGTGCCCAGGATGAGCCTAGTCAGTCAAAGACACTGGAATACACACTAGTGATGAAAGCAGGGCAGAGGACACCAGCAAGGCAGGAAGTGAGAGACAGGAGAAGGAGGAAAATTGGAAGAGCGCTAACCTGGCTTCAAGGAGCAGTGTCTGTATCTGCAAACAGGAAAAATGTGATGTAACAAGCAATTCTCAAATACACTGCTGATTCCCTCACTGAGTCTCCCCAGAATTTTATTTTTTCTCTTTCTGTAATAACCAGATTTCTGGTTGTTTTGGTATCCATGAATGCCAGGCATAATCTTTTTGAATTTGAGGGATTAAAACCCAGAAGGGAATAGGCTATGCTTTCACTGGGAGAAGGGAAGAGGCTGTGCATCTGCTTAGGCTATACTTTGGAGTTTCAGCTTTTCTGTCACAGTTGTTTGAGGCATGAGCCAGCAAATTTTGTCTCCTGAGGGTAAGGTTTTCAGTTCTTTTTGTCATGGTTTTGGGTACGAACTGATAAAATTTAGCCAGAGTATTTCTGTTTATTTGCAGCTTGAATTTCATGAAGACTGTAGTGGAGGCTGGTCTGGATATCTGAGAGTAATGTAGCAGAAGATAAGGGATTTACGTAAATGTTTCAAAAGGTTATGATCTGGGTTTGATGTGCAGTTGGGCAGAGGTTTGTATCTGTTTTTATTTCCTCATCTTTGTGACAGCACTGATATTTCCTAATCCCAGTGCCAATTTGGGTCCACACAGACTGTTTCAGCAGCAGTTCCAGAAGTGACCATTGGATACAGCTAAGGTTACCTTTACTTGACTAGTTTGCCAGCAATGAAATGGTTAGTCAAATATGTGCCTGTCTCCCCTGTAAATCCCACTAATCATTATCTACCAGATGGTGTCATTGCATAGTGCTGGGGAAACATCGCCTGATTTTTTACAGCCTAGTTTAGTGTTAAGAAAACACAGTCTTGTAAATGTCAAATTGACTCTTAATTAATCTTGCGTTACAGATTTTCAGAATTAAAACCATACCTTACATAGAGCTGTAGATAAAAGGAATAATTCCTGTTTGGCAGCCATGGATAACACCACCTATAGCACCATAGAGGCATATACCCAGTGGCTATTCACACAGACTGCACATGAAGAACTGAACAGGGACCTATTACTGGAGGCTCCCGTGGGCTAATGACTCATTTGCATGTGTTAAGGGACTTACTTCCCATGCCCTGTGGGTGAGAACACCTGGGAAAGTTTTTCTCCCAGAGGGAAATGCTAACTTAAATCTGGAATGTGGTACTCAACCCACCACGACTGTGAACTGTACTAGGCTGAGAACAAAATTTTCAAACTTTAGCCTCAAACTCTGTAATAAGAGTTAAGGAGAGATGAGACCTTCTCAAAAGATCTTGGCATATATTGAAAGATTTCCTTGCAAGGTCACATTAGTTAATTAAAGATCATAACACCATGCGTTATAAAAAGACCAATTTTATTTTATTTTTCATGTAGAAGATGGGCAAGTTGGGGAACTGTGAGGTTAGAGATTTTCTTTTAATTTTGTGTGCCTACAGTTAATGCAGTTGGCACTTTAGATACTTAACATTTCCAAACATTAGGTCATAGCTGACTAGTTTGTGATTACATAGTAACTCAGTGGCAGAGATAGAAATGGAACCTGGATATAGAGTTGGATACATTTTATTGGCTAAAATAGTGTTTAATTTTGTTGAAAAATTTCAAGTCAATAAAGATATTTTAAAATTCATGTCAACATTATCAAAATACTTATCTGAAAAAATAAACAAAGGAACATACTGAAATGGTTGAATTTTTTGAGATGTCTTTTGAAATGATTTTAAATTTTAATAAAATCTCATTTTGCAATATATGAGCTCTTAAAATTAAAGTAGGGAAAGTGCAGTCTGAAACAAGCTGACTGGATAAAGCCAACATAGAGGGATCCTGACTTCTATTTCCATCTTGATCTTTCGTGATGCAGAGCAGATATTGATTCCTAATATCCAATTTAGATGTTCAGTATGCTTATAATATACTTCCTCATAACTGTCATCAGTGATTAACTTAAGTTAATTAATTAAGTTAATTAATTAAGTTAGAGAAACCTTTGTGAATTTTATATTTTGCTTTTATCCATGAACATATTTTTTCCTAAACTTAATCCTATCTTGTTTTTCAACTATAGATTGCTGAATGTTCTTCCAGGGATGTTGTGATAGACTTTATGGATATCTAAGAGTATAAAATCCTAAATGACCCTAATAAAAGGAAGATCTTTCACTTTCTGTTTCTGGAAAACCTTGTAGGACTCGATTTTTATAGAGGCTGCATAGATCCCACCTGTTCCTATGATTAGTGTAATGTTCAGACTAACATTCCTATTTTTGAGTGCAGTCTATGTTTTTTTCTTAAACTAATTTATAAGAGATCGACACAAATAGTTGGATCTAGAAAAGCATCTTTGTAGAAGATTGTAAAAGCTCCTAGTACACTACTGGAGGAGTATTACAGAATATTTTGTATTTTGCCTGGGACTAAAAGCAAAGATATTTGGGTTTCTGGCATATATTTACACTTTATGCTGATTATTGACTTGATGTTACAAAGGAAATTTGATACAACTACACTCTTCACTCTGAATTTAAGCTCTAAACAGTAGCTGATGCATTGGAAGAACTCCTAAAGGGTGTTCATTGCTTGACTTGGCTGTTGTGTGATGCTCTTCTTACTGCCTGCTTTCCAAGGAAAATAAGTGTTTGACTTTATATTTTAGAGTCCTGTGGATCCTGTGCTATCAGGGTCTCTGGGCTAAAATCTCTTTTAGCAAGAAAAAAAGAAAAGCATACGGCTACAAGGATTGTGTGTGATCATGAAAGGAAATAATTTAAAATATTATAAATTCTTCTTTAAAACCCGTGAACTATGTAATGAGTGAACCATGGGAACAGAGCCACATGATAGCAAATTCACAATTCATATACCACCTGCTATCACAGCCACAGTGAGTTCTTTCAACGGATGGTGTATACACTCTGGGAGGGAAATTTTGAAATAAGCCACCTTTGAAGAACTTGTGTTTCTCAAGCAAAAGGATATGAGAAAAAAAGCATATCTTGCAGAAGAAGGGATTACCCCTTCTCCGTTTATGTACCTGTGGATATCCTTACATAAATACTATCTGGCTTTTAGAATTTGTGATTTTTTGTGATGTTAGCCATATTTATGGCTTTAATGTACTGTAGCTGGCAGTGATTTATTTATTTTTTTAAGACTGGAAATGAAAGGGATGAAATATTTCTTTTCACTGGTTTTAAATTTAATCCTTGCCACTAAATGTCACATATTGTACTGCACTTAGGGCTTCCAGCCATCAAAAAAAAGCCTTTTACTTTTGTCTCTCTCACTTCTATCAGGTTTCTTTATGTCCTAGGGGCCAGCCTCTTCTCTTATTTCCCCCATTGCTAATTTTGGATCACTTTTTAATCCCCTTCACTCTCTTGTGACTAAGTGTCTGAGACTGGAGCAAATCAGATAAATTGCTAGTAAGAAAGATCTAAGGAGGAATTTGTGGAATATTTCTCCCTATTCAGATTGAACTCTGGACTAGATCTCAATACCATGGCTGTCTGGACAGTGTGTGGTGGAAGGACCTGTTTCCTACTCATGCAACAGGCATAAGATGTCTGAACTTCATAGCTGTGTTTCACAGGCCATTGTTGGAAGCTTAAATGCTGTACTACAGACTCGTGCAGCCTGCCTGGGCTGACTTCCCTCTGTCTCTCCCTGATGCATGTGAACTCAAACACAAATTAATTTCATCCTGTCAGTAACAGTCCCAGAGTAATTCCTTGCGATACTTTGTAGGAAGCAGTGATGAAAGCCAGCCCTCTAATTAATATATTGAATAATGCATCTCCCCAAGGCCTGTGGGGATCTCCCATACTGTCATAGCTTGGCAAAGCTAATCAAAAGCTAGGCTGTCAGGCTGATGGTAGTATCATATTTGGTGCTCTCTGGCTAGCAAGGAATATTCTCCCACTTTTTTTGTGTGGGATTTGGCTTAGGTTTAGGCCTTTGTTGTATGCCACACGAATCTATCTTTCTGGGCAAAAGGGCGAATTTTCATTGGGAGAGAACCCCTCTTGCTTTTAGATGACTCTCAGAGAAATCTTTTAAAAATTGTCACTGTTCTGAAAAGTTGAGAAATGACCCTTTTATGTGCTCTGATTGTGGAGATAATTTCCCAGTCATTTCATTCAGTGGCAAAACACCTTCTGACACCAGGGAGCCAAGCAGCTTTCCTGGACCTGGCCTCCTTGGTGCCCCAAACCTCATGGCAGATTGGCCCATTTGGATTTCCAGGGGTGCGCCTTTGCAGGCTTTATTATAGCTCTGGTTTCTTTACAACAGCTAGGGTGGAAGCATTCTTGCATTGGAGAAAGTTGTAATCTAAAGGAGAATTTATCCTCAGTAAGTACATCAATCCTCAGTAAGTACATCATACTGGGGACAATTTTTGCTTTAAACTAGATTGTCAGTCATTCCTCAAAGCTCTTTAGGTAGATTTTCTCAAGAATAATAAGGAAAGGCCCAAATAAATTCCAGTTCATTTCTCTGAACTGATTTCAGCCTCCGAACCTTTGGAAGTTTGCCTACCATTAAGTTGAACAAAAACAGTTGTTTTATTTAACAGAAGGAGCTAAGCCCATGCTGTGCAGAAAGAACAGTCTTATCATGGCTAAACAGACAAGATGTTTCTGCATTCATTTAAACGTGAGCCATTTGTGTTGCTCAATAACATCCATTAAAGATAAGGAGATTCCTCTTTATGCCTTCTGCCTGTTGGAAATTAACAAACTCTCTTAAAACAACAATTCATCAGCAGTTATATGAGGCAGAATTCATTCTCGGCAAGAGAAGAAATTGAAACTCCCATTCTTTCATTCCCTGGCATTCCCCTGAGCCTCCTCTGTAGAACGAGATGAGTTTAATTCTGCTATTGCTAAGCATAGTGAGCACGGAGCTATATCAGAACATAAGAGCGGGAAGGAGTATCTTATTAGCTGCACTACAGGTTCTTTTAAATAATGTTGATTCAGTAACTTGTCTCTTGCTGATCATATTCAGAACAAGGACGAGAAGCCAGTGAGTGAGGCTGTTTTACTAGCATATTTGTAGTGAACTAATTGGAAGAGGAGATAGCAGTGGTTATCATAGCTCTGTAATTATCTCACAGATAATTGTCCTCCATTGGGCAGAAGGCAGTAAAAGTGGGATGTAGACACATTTCCATGTTTAGTGAAATATCAGAAGTTCTGCAGCTGAGTTTGAGAGAGAAACATACTGACCTGTGACTGCCTGCAAGGGCTGAGGAAATAATAAATAATGCCTGTAGACTTCAGAGCTGATTACTGTAAATCTGGGTTTTCTCCTGTAGGAGAAAATTCTACTTTTTATTGGAAAAACTAAAGAAAAGCAAACAAAAAATACTGCCAGATCTTTGCCCAAAGGGTGCAGAAAGATTCTTAGGTTTTGCTCACAATATTTTTGGTTTTCAGGTTTTGATTGAAAATCTTTGAGGGAAGGAGATATGTTCCATTATAATATTGATTTTAGGGGCAATCTGTAATAGTGACTCCCTAAAGCCATTTCTGGATCTGCTGTATTTTCTCTAGAATTCTTTTTTTTTCTTTCTACAAATCATTAGATTTGAACAGTGCGTTGACACTTTGGAATTTGCCTTGAGGCTAGAAAACAGCAGAGTATTACTTTTCATTTGGCCTTGTACATTTTTTTCCTTTTACTGCTCATCTATAACAACAGATTAAGAACCCAATGAAGACAAGCTTTTGATTTACCTACAGCTTGAGTGTACATCTTTACTTGACATGTGGGTAGCACGAGCTCCCATTGCAGCATTCTGTCCTGAGCTTCCTTTTCTGAACAGGGTGATGCATTGCGGATGGGAATGCTTTGGGACTCTGCTGTTGTGAAGAGCTGGGTGTGTGTCTAATGCTCAGCCCCCTGGGCTGCTTTGTCTCCTTATTGTTGGTACATCCATCTAGCTTGAAGCAAAGGAACCCACGAAAGCTCTGTGGTTTCTCTGGTCTCTCCTGCTATAGTGTTACGCTTCCACTGATGGAGAGACCTGCAAGTGGCTGTGGCCATTTTACTCCTTTCCATTCTGTCTGTGAGGATGCTTCTGTTTTGAATGCAAACCTGTCTTGTCACAAGGCGCATGGTGATCTGCAGACCTCCTGTCACCGTTACTTTTGCCCATCACAGCCACTCCGACTTGCTGTTTCTACAGACACAGCCTGTCTTTGCATATCTGTCTGCTGCCAGAATCCTTTTTGTTTCCTGCTTCTTTGTCTTTTCCTATCGTGGGTGTTGGGACAAAGGAGCCTCTCACTCTCAGAGGCTAATTAAGTGTGATTTTTTTTTTTTNGGGGGGGGGCAAGGGAACATGTTGATGCATCATGCTTGCTAGTCCAGAAGAGAGTAGTTTATTCTCCTCTGTCATTCTCGTTCTTCCCCTTCTTCTTTCCTGTGTCTCTCTTCCTTTCCTAGCTGATGCTTAAAAGTCAAAGAATGAAATAAGATATTTGTTCTCTTCAGGTTAGCATCTGAAACAACTATTACAAAGGGTTTGTGACAGAAATCTAGGTTTTTTTACATTGCTTTTCTACAAAATGCATAAACTGAACTACAAATTTATTTCCAGAATGTTAGATGTTATCTCAGGGTGATTCTTTGCAATATTCTGCAACAGGGAATGTGAAGACTCATCCTTCCTTAATTAATACAATGTACAATGACCATAGGCATATGGGGCTCATCAGCATATCCTATACATTTTGCCTGTGCCAAGTTTCATGCTGGCATCCCTTCTTTGGACAATTTAAGTTTTATTTTTATTCATCTACTGCTGTATTCATTTATTAAATGATGCTCTCACTCTGAAGCTTTCAGAGGCACTATATTCCGCCTAGGACCCTGTTAATAGCTGAATCACTGAGCCTTAGTGTTAGTCAGAAAATGTTCATACAAATGAGGGCAACTAAACACACAGTGAATTGAGAATCCTTATTTTATGTAGGGGTAAGTTTTAAAACATTACTTTTTTTAAAAATTTTTAAGATAGTTTTGGTAGGAGACAACCTCAAAGAAATATTATGAGTCTTTCAGGGAGGGAAAGAGAAACTCAATGAAGTCCTTGGCTGCAGGACTGGTGGTCTGAGCTGATGGCATCTTTGAGCATGTACTTTGCTTTCCTGAAGTGGTCACAAACAGGGCTGATTCATGTTTCCTGAAAAAACAAAGCAATAATCTATAGCAATTCCCCATCTACATGACTTTCAAAGGAAGATAGCCAAACACTGGGCAAATGTTAATTAACCAGGCCTCATAATATAGTAGGCACTAAACTAATTTTAAACTAAATGCAGGGAAAGAGATGAAAGTCACTCAATATGTCAATGATCAGTCTTGGAAGAGAAACAAAACTTCTGTGCTTGAGTTTCACAGATACACACAAAACACAGCTGGCTAGAAAATGTCATTTCCCTGATTTTTATTTTTTTCCCTTTATTTATTTATTTCCAAAAAAGCTGAAGAAAATACATACCACCCCACTATCACCACCCCCTGCCACACACACATACCCCATGGAGCATTCTACTGCCAATTTTTCCGTTAGAAAATAAGAATATTTGGCTAAGTGCAATGAACTGTGGATTCTCCCCCCAATAATTTGTCTGAGATTTTGATTACCAAAATGACTTTTGTACATAGTAATTTTTGCATTTTAAGTTTCCATTTCTCCTATCTTTCTTGGTTTTCCTCTCCTTTTCAAAAATAGAGGGATGTTGAAGGAAGAAAAAGATGAAAAGGGAAACAAAGCTAAAAATATGTCATTTTTTAGTGTTTAAAAAAATATGGTTTTATTCTTGTTTCCTCAAAGGACTTGACATTTAAAATATTAAAAATAAAAGTGTCCTGCAAAAAATGTCCGTTCCTTCAGAAGACAATACAGAATAATGCTCTTCTGTTGTAATATGCTTTGAACCTGTCCACCAATAAGTTTGCAGACCTCTAATCCCAGGTAAAACACCTCTCACCTCTTTAGAAATGCCTTCCTCAAAGCATTGCTGTCTGTGTTGGATGCATGTGGGACAGAGAGCTGATGGTATGGACATCTCACTGAAGCTTTGAGATGTCTTCAAGACAATAACATCTTAACTTCATGGGCTGATGCTTCATTACTTCCACCATATCCCAATTCTGGTACTGCTAGGACTTGGCAAAAAAAGGCTTCTTACTCAATTAGGATAAGCCCCCAGGGCTACTTTTGTATATCCTGTATTGGCTGTACCCTGATGAGTCAGGAGCAGCAGGCTGCATGGGAGTAGCTTATATAGGTCGTAAATAAGCAGCCAGGACTGTGACTGCACCTGGGAGCACACCCGCTACGAGTGCTGGCTTCATGTAGCTGACAGATCTGCTCCCTGCATGAGTCTTGGTCCCCATGAGAAGTTATTTCAGGCACCACTGGGAAATTAAGATGCCACCTCCAGCACATGCCCTGCCTGTGCTGTTGGCCCTTTTAAACCTTGACAAGGCTGTGAGTTCTTCTTCATTCTCTTTGCCCTTCTACCCACACACTTTTCTGAGTTTATTTCACATAAATTTGGTTATTTTTATCGGGGTTTATATTATAGATCGGGAAAGAATTGACAGAGGATTTTGAAGGACTAAGACTTACTAACTGGATGAGAACTAGATACAGAATTATTTGTATTTTCTTAGGTTTTGGTATTAGCATACAGGGAAAAGAAAAAACATGAATCAACAGCAGCTTTGTTCTGTTGATAAATACCCTTTAAAGGTATTCTCAGGTTCAGTGGCATTTCTTTCCTGTTGCTGTTAATTTCTGTGGTATAGTCACCTTCTTTTATGTACTGGGAAGAGGAAAAAATGTTTCTGTGTGCAGCAGAGCCTGCTGTCTTGTGTGGATTCTCTAGTGATTGGTGACATGGCTAAACCTAAATGTCAGCTTTTCCCTCAAGGAAAGATTGGTTTGGACCTCTTTCCTCTTCCTAGCCTACTGTACCCATGATATAACTGTGTGCAGCAACTTTGTAGTTCTGGGACCTGTAATCCACTGAATTTACAGGTAATTTGTTTAGACATTCAGCAGGTAGTGGGGATGAGATGCAGACACATCTGTGCACATATGGAAACATATGCAGAGGCTGTGAACACTGAAGTTTTGTTTCCTTTGAGATACCCAGCACCTTCATAAACACCTCCTTAAAGTTCACTGAGACCTTTTAAAAAGGATTGGCTGTGCTGAAAATAAATTAGCTGAGAATAAACACTTGGCAATTTTTTTACCTTATCTTGCAAGCAAAGTCTCACAACAATTATTTCTGCCCATGTCCAGAATCGTAGCATCGTGGAAATTAGCACTAGAAAAGATGCAGAAAACTCTAGGGACCAGGCTAAGACACTTTGTTACAGTATCTTCCTGTCCAGCTTTTTTCCCAAGTTTCATTTGGATATGATGTGCAAGGAGATTTTTGTCCATAACTCTTCAGAGACCTCATCACATCCTACCCCATCCAGTAGCGTCTGCCCCGTTCAGCCACAGGGAATAGTGCTGTATATATGTATTTAATAAACACATTCTTTCTTCCAGCAGTTCAGCATTTGTATCCGTTCTTAATGAGGGTAGCTTATGGCGTGTTGTCAGCCTGGGGTGTATGCAGCTTCTGTGCACATTGGCTGTTACGTATGCAGAGTTAACGCCTGATGGGGATCTTATTTTAGACCCGACTGCAGTAAATAACAGACTAATACAGAGAATCCCTCTGGCCATCCAAAAATAACTGCGGTTATTGGTACCTAGGCAAACATGGTGTCATATCAGATGGAGAAGGTAATCTGTTGGTTGTTGGCTCATGTTGGAAAGGTATTTATAATTTAGCAATGATGCTATGTGAAAATGTTCAGATCAGTTGAGTAGGAATTCTATGGATCGGTTTCTGCTCCCATCTGTCCCGTATAGACATGTCCCTTTTGTTTCTTGGATGAGTTAGTCCTATGCACTGCTTGCCTGGTACCACACAGAAATGTTTATTCACTTCTGGAGTGGGATAAAATTAAAATTGCAGTGGACTAATTGGCACTATCCACTAATTTGACTGCAGTTGCCTGCAGCAAGAGGATGTGTTTTTCCTCCTTTAGGTATTATTGCACAATAAATGTGCCTTGTTCCTTCTCATTTCTAGCCCTTATCTACCACACAACAACCTGCTAAGTACTCTCCATCTGTTTCCTCTGTCTCTTTACTTGAGCAGTGACAATTGCCTTCAGTCTGACATCCCAGTCTGCATGAGTTTCCAAGTCGGCATCTAGGGAAAGTCTCAATCCGTTGTAAAAGTTTAGATTTTGTTTTCAAAGCCAGAGCTGGTGAATGCCATCTTGACTGGTCAGAAACCAGGCACGCCCCTAGTAAAAACCTCGAACCAGCACATTCCAGACCAAGTCTGAAAGACTGATCTTTGTGATCTGATTCTTCACCTTGTTGTAAATCCTTGACACAAATGTTGCTGATGTCCAGTGATACGCACCTCCACCCCCCCAAGCTAATGGGTCCAGAGATAGAGGAACAGAGCATCTCTTATTTTCTATTGATGGTTTAGGGAGCAAGGAGCAACAGCAGGCAGTCTGTATTGCTCAGCATTCTTGATCTAAGATGCTGGAGTAGCTAAATCTCAGTGCTGCCTTTCATCATTAAATGCCTGATGTCTGAAAAATGGGTAGAAAAAAATGCAAAAATGGAAATGCTATAGAGTTGGTAGAAACAGTGAGCTGAGGTGTGCAGTAGGCAGATAACCCTGAGAGAATCAGAATCCAGTATTTCCTTTTCTCTTTTCTTTGAATGCGCTAGCATTTTTCATTTTGAGCTATGTAGTAACTTATATAGAAACATTTCATGAATAGCTACTTACAGTGCAGAGTACTGTGTTTTCCTTGCCCTTCTCACTTGCTCTCCCTCCTGGTCAGAGGTGAAATATTAGCAGAGCGACCTGGTAAATGTGCATCCATGCACAATGTTCTTCCTTCAAGCTAGAGGTAAGGATCTTGCCAGGATTCTATCAGTCCTTCAGCTTTCAAGAACACACAATTTTCTTCTGAAAAGAAGGGAGGAAAGATATTGTGAAAATCAAGATCTACTTTGAGAACAAAAAAAGAAAAGCAGCAGCAGAAGGTAGAGGAAAAAGTAACCATTGCTTCCTTACTAATGGGATGCAGAAGTAGTTTGAATTCTTAATTGGCCAATGACCCTGTGCCAGCTGCAATAGTGGCTGCAGGCTCCACATTTCAAAAACTGCCTTTGCAGCAGTCAGGGAACGTGTCAGCAGGAAAAAATGACCTTTCTTGTCACTTCTTCCTGCATTCTCTCAGCATTTTCTCATCTGAGTGGTGATAAATGAATAGAAATGGTGGAGGATGTTGATTTAGCATGGTTCCTCACAGCAAGAGTGCCCTTTTTTTCCTCCCTACAGCCATCTAGGGTGACAGTGCACCCGGGTGCATTTTGTGGACCTTGGTTTAGTTTTTTCTGTCTGAAGTTCATGTACGTACAAAACAGAGATGAGCTGTTTGTGGAGTCTGAGATGTGACCATGTGGCAGGAAAACTGCTTTCAAGCTGAGTTTAGGCTTCTGAATATTGTTAAATATTCTTGCAAGCCTCTGAAATAGAGCTGTTGTCAGCCAGAGAGCTGTGAAACCCTTTCCCAGTCAGCCCACTCTGTGGGATCCACTCGGTTGTAGAGAACATGCAAGGGAAAGGGTAAGTCAGGGGATGCTGACATCTCTCCTCATCACACTTTAGTTGCTCAAATAGTTTGAGCAGAGCATCCTCCAAATGTTCTTCAGAGAGATAATGTATGAGAAAATACAAGGCTGTGAAGGTGGCTCTTCTTGTTTTGTTTCTGCTCTTGTATTGCCAGACCTGAGAGGTGGTTGTTGTGAGCTTTTCCACCTGAAGTCTAGTATTTGGTGAGCAGAGGAGTACTAGGGAGGTGCTATATACTGGTCCTTTTTTGTCATCATTGTCAAAACTAATTAAGGAAACAAGCAGATGGCACTGGGAAGGAAACTCAAGCTAGAATGATGTGTTTCAGGACACTCCTGTCATCCCCTGGTGCTCACTTAATAGGCATTATGAGTAGATCCACAGAGATTGTGTGTGCAAACACACAATGGTAATGAGTATTTTGGTTTTTGTTTGGAAATACTTAGGTTCCTCTAATTACAGTTCCTTTTAAAATGAACAGTGTTATGGCAGACCATTACCTGGGACAGTTTGCCCCACTGCTGCGGAGGGGGAGGCACAGTGCCCTTCCATCTGGAGAGGAGGAACCCAGGAGATGTCCTGGGTAAGGCAGCCTGGTGTTGTGGTGTCAGCACACAGTGAATGGCTCTGGGTACAAGGCTGGTGTCTGGCTTCCAAAAGGAAGCCTGGAGAGTGCAGGCTCCAGGGTGAAGGCTGGATTGAAGCAGGAAGCCTGTTGGAATGGGCTGTGGGACAGGTTTCTAATGTGTTCCCAACCTGTACCTAAAAGTGCTGAAATTACCACTCTCTTTAATAAAGTTGTTCCTGTTGGAATGTCATAGGTGAGGGTCATGATTGCTGAACAGCTGAAATTACAGCATTTAGGGCTACTTATCGGAAAAAGGCAGAAAATTTCTGCTATGGGCTAGAAAGATGTGTACCCTTCCTATATATATGTCGGAAAACAATGTTGCTGCACACCATAATGTTTTTCACTGACATTTTAAGGAATTTCTGTTTGTCCTACTGCCTCTTTTAACTGTGTCCAGGTTTGACCCCGATAATTACATGGTCACAGCGACTCAGGCCCGTTCTGGCATCCTTACAGATAACAAACAGCACTTTCTGCTTTGTGGGATCACCCTGAAGCCGATGGTAGTGAGTAAGGAGCTGACTGTTTCTCACTGGGAGCAGAACGGTGAAAGCTCTGCCTATGTGGCTTTGTTTTGTTGTGGTTTTTTGACCACGATTCACAGTGTGTTGTGAATGGACTCACTATTGATGTGATGCTGTAGTTAACAAGCAGTGCCAGTTTCAGTTACATACACAGTAGATCATAATGTAGTTGTTTTGGCATTTGCAGCACTGGCTGATCTTAGCTGAACTCTGGCACCTATGTATGTTTGTCATTGTTTCAGTCTCTTTGGTTTTTGTGAGATCCACAAAAGTGTATCAGAGCATCTGTATTTTCTTTGTTCTTTTTTTCTTCTTTTTTTTTTTAAAAAAAATGTTTTAGCTGTTGATGCCCCAAGGATGAAAGCAGCAAAAGATTGTGATAAAAGTGTTTCAGAGCATTAGGGAATTGTGAATGTTGGCTGGCTTGGAGGGAATCTATTATTTACAATCTACTGTATCAAATTCAGCTTCCACCAAATTAGAAACTGATTTTTGTCGTTGTCCCTTTTTGATCTAACCCTTTGGTTAACTCAAGAGAAGCAGCTCCATAAATCACGTGGACATCTATGGATTATTTTTTTTCCCCTGCCAGCCATTGCTACGACTAAATGTTCATCTCCCAGTGATTCTTATCAACCAGGACACTAATAATAACATTTTTGTTCTGGGATTGACTTTCTCTCTGCCAGGAGCAAAACTATCTTTGTAATGTGCCTTGCAGAACCTTTTTAGTGAATAAAGCAACAATGCATAGGCAGATTTAACTCCAGGTGCTTGGGTTTCAACCAGTGTAGTTAAAGAAACTTATCATGCCTTGTAACTTATCATGCCTTGTTTCATGATTGTCAAGGACTATGACATGGAGTCATGGGGTGAATAATGAATACTTTCTGGCATTTTTTGAATCAGAACTTCACCATACATATGTGCGTCATTGTTTTTCTTTCAAAGATGGGGAAACTGAGGTAAACAATAGCAAGATTGCCCAGCAAACCAGGGGCAGATCAGGAAACTCACTCTTATGTCACTATTCAGCCAACTAAACCCTGTTTTTAGTTTGCTGTTTATAAGCATGAGGCTGCTGTGTCCTCATCTTTCCTTTAGCATTATAACAGAGCTGTGTTTTTACTGGATCTTGGAACCATCTTGCTTTGCCAGCACATGAAGATCATCGTAGTCGTGATCTTGTAGATGAGGAGATAGGGAGGTTCACTCACCAGTGCCTGGGAAGATGTCTTAAAGGTTAGTATGTGGCCCTGGAGAGCAGTCTGTGTAGAAACAGAAAGGAGACAAGTTGGTAAAAGATAGGGACCTACATGTCAGATGTCACAAGGTAGACTTGAACTGGTTTTGCTTTCCCTCACACTCTCTCTGTCTGATTGCAGCCTTTTATCTAACTGGCTGCCTTCTCTCTCTCTCACCCCGCCAGGTCGGTGACCGGTTTGGATAAAGACCCTGACCTCGTGCACATGGAAGCCCGGACAGCTGATGGACGTGAGTGTCTGCAGCCTGTGCTGAAAAAGTGGGCTTTGAGTCATGAATGGAATGGGAATGGAAATGCACTTTACTCATTTTGTGTCCCCATTTACATTTTAATTGATAGGAAAGATGTGGGCCATGAGGTTTGATGGGAGGCATACTCTTACCCTTACCCCCTGTGGGGGAACTCAGAGGCTGCAGGGTTTGTGTCTGTGGACAGGCTGGGCAGAAGCACAGTCTATTGTGCTGAGGAGCAGTCTATTCTGTTCCCTGTTTATGTTTCAATATCACGTATTTTACATGAATCATAAAGAGCTGGACTACTGACATTGTGCACTACAGCCTGAGTGCATTTCCAGGTGTTCAGGACAGCTAGGTTGTACCTGGGAACCTCAGAAATTGCCTACAGTCAGAATTTTCCTCTGGTCTCTGTGCCAAGTACCCTTTACCTTATATTCACAGAATCACAGAATAGTTTGAGCTGGAAGGGACCTTAAAGTTCATCTGATCCAAATCCCCTGCCATGCACAAGGGACATCCTCCATCCTCCATCATCCTCCAGGTTCCTCAGGGCCCCATCCAACCTGGACTTGAACATTTCCAGGGACGGGACATCCACCACCTCTCTGGGCAAAGAATTCAGATTAAAATATTGAAAAGATTTTTCAGTTTTGCTTATGATGTATGAATAAGTGCTCCATACCAAAACTTTACAGGCCTTGAGAAGATGCCTGGAACTGAAGTAAGAAATAGAAAGAAAAAAATTCTTAACTCCTCACTGAAATGAATCTAACTATGTTTGCAGCAGAATAGCTTTGTATGTAATTAACCTCCAGCAAAGATGATAGTAAGTATTAGAAGTAAGTTGACTTTTCCACCACTCTCTCCAAAGCGTTTTGGGTATTTCACACAGGAACTACAGCTCCTGGGGTGGAGCCAGCTTTACTCCAGTTCAATGATACACAGAAGTGGGACGTGTGTCCCTTTTACACTACAAGGACAGTGTAGAAAAGCAGCATAGGGCTGAGGTTGTAGAGGATTTCTGGGAGGAAAAGGCATAATTTTTGTTGGTTGCAAACTTTTCTCTGTTTTAGTCAAGTGCTGCATAGGCCAGATGTTGTGTGAACAAGCTCCTGTCTATCAGTGTGGCTTCTCTGAGGCTGTGGATCTTCTAAAATCATTCGTTAGCACTCCCATTGCTGTTTATTGATGGCAGCTGAATAAATAACCAGACAATACAAGATCATGGGTGACAGCTGTTTATTGAATATGTGGAAAAAGCCAAGCAGGCTAGCAGGTGGGTGAGCAAGGTAGGGAGGCTTCTTCAATGTCTTTGCTGCTGTGTGTGCTGTTGCAGGGATGCTGGGAGAAGTGGCAAAAAGCAAGTAAGCAAACAAACTGCTGATGGAGTCTCTTTTCAAACCAAGTTTAAACTTGCTCACCCAGCTATTTGAATATTGGATGTGTCAAGGATGTAGAAGCTTTATTTGAAAGATGTCTCCCCAGTTCACAGACAACTCTTCCTTCAGGTCTTGCATGCTTGAGAGTCTGCTGTTTGTTCTTGTTTTAATGTATAAATTCAGCATTTTGAAATTGGCAGTTGATGGTATTGAGGGTTTCACTGAAAGTCAGAATTAAACCAGCAGTGTCAGCAAAATATGCCCTTTGCAAGCCTTTGTCCCAGCAAGCAGCAGGCGTGGGCAAGACCCAGCAGGCTGTGCTGGCCCTGCTGGCAGGTCCCGCTGGGGGAGAGCACCAAAATGACTCCTCTCCCAGGCAAGCATAGCACAAAAGGACCATTTGCTCCAATTAGAGTTTTTAAGGCTTGAAAAGATATTAGTTTGTGTTACAAAACATCAACTGCCTCAAAGCTATAGCCTCACCTGGTGTGAAATGGTACAGCTCTGTGTAGTTAGGAATGGGAAGCTGGACTTTTCTCCTAGTTGGTTTTGTAACCAAAATGGGCCTTCGTGCTCTTAGTGAAATGGCTGAGCCACTTACACCTGCTGGAAAGTGGGTCCCTGCAGTTATTTCCCCTTGATCAAGAAGTTTCTGATGAAAGTTTTTCTCAGTAGTGGGGAGAAGGAAAAGGAGGTATTTTTAGTGCCTCTTACATCAGTTTGGTGGCTCAGTCACTTACCTGATGCATTAACAGACATAGATTTGAGTATTCCCATTGGTCAGTTCAATTCAGGGACAAGAATCCCTGTCCTCAATGTCCCTGGCCATGTTAAGAGTACACGGTTCTAGAGGGGCTATTTGTCTTTCCTCCTCTTCTGTTTTCCTCCATACTTTTTATTTAAAAAAAAAAATAAAATTGAGATGTGTGTGGGAAATGGTATTTAGGATTAGACTCCTGATCTTGATGATTTTTTTTCTTTTTTTTTTTCCTTATAACAGTAATGGGACTCAAGAACTGTGTAATACCAATTCAGACAACAAAGCCTAAGACATGTTCTGTGGCTGCAAGCAGGTGGTGGGGCATTCTAGAGCCTCACTCATCCATAAATGAGTCAGGGCTATCAATAAACTCATGGAACTGGGCAGCAGAATTCTTGTACTGTCTGTCCTCCAAGATGTCTTGCCCCATGGGTTCTGTCTGTCCTGTCATTAGGGATGGTAGGGTCTCTGAAAAAACACCTGCACCCGTGTCCTCCTTAAATATTTGCAAGATGCTGCTAATTCCAGTGCCTACCTGATGTCAAGCTGTTCCTGTCTTTAGTTTTTCACATTTTTTTCGACATCTCGGCAGAGCTATTGTAGCAGAATAATAATCTAAGCCTGCATTTTTAAATTATAAAAACATGTAGGAGCCTTGGGCACTGTACCTTCTGCCTGGGTATAATAGGCAGCAGCAAGGACAGGGTTGGATGCAAGGGAACTATTACAAATACACTGACACAAGCACCCACCAGCACCCCTGGGGAAGATACATTAAATTTACTGGGATGATCTCCCCACTCACAGATACGATGCAATAAACAGCATTTTAATTAAGAGGCCAGCTAGTTTTTTGCCAATTCTTATGGTAACTTTCACTGGCAGTTTGATTTTAGGTCTTGCCTGACACCTGGACCTGACTTAAGTTGAGCCAATCTGCCAATGGAGCTTGTTTCCATCAGCTGCTCTTCTCTCTGTTAGCCATGCTGGCCAACCATGCCTGCTTTGTGCTGGTTTGTTAATGCTGCAGGCCTTGCTGTCCTGTGTCTCTGTAATTCACAGTAATGTGCACATGGGTCTGCCCTTGGCAGCCTTCAGCCCACACACATGTTTGACTATTTCAATGCTTCCCTTCAGGGACCCACATCTTTGGGTGTTGCCCACCAGACTGGTGGGCAAAGAGACTTAGTAGCTTGGCTTATTTCACCAGTTTATCACTGCAAATTTCAAGAAATGTCTTCAGTTTTATCACATGTAAAAATACACTTCGAATGGTCAAGGTGGGAGACTATGTTAGTTGGCAATGGGGAAGTGTTTCAAGCTCCTCAGCTGGAAGATGGCTGCACCTGAGAAAGCCACTTCCTAATCCTAAGTGAGATACGTTGATGGGAAGGGTTTGTGTGGAGGAATGGGTGCTGGGATTTGAACTGCAGCAAACCCTCTGGGCTGCTTGATGTCCATATTGCCTCATTTACAGACAGACTGAGAAAATAGCTGGATGTTGAACTTATAAGCATGAGAAGTTTTTGAGGCTGTCTAGGAAACAGGGAGCTCTCCTCAACTCCTTTTGCAGTGGAACATTATAAAAAGAACCCAAACCCCCCCAAAACACAAACCTCGTAATATATGGTGTTGCGTGGGATGATAAATAAATTGGATATAATCCCTAGATAGAAGCCAACGTCCCTTAAGGCATGCATCTCCCAGTGAAAGGAAAGCAAGACTTTAAAGGCATAGCTTGGGCACATGCCACCTGCCCCTCTGGTCAGCTGTCCTTTTTCTTCGTGGCTGTGCAGAACAGGACTGAAAAATTAACTCCCTTCAGAGAAGAGGGGATTAACAGCTTGGAAGCTAGGATGTGCCCTTATCTCTCTTAATTGATTTTTTTGTTGAGGGGCTCTGTACTTTTTATATAAAGGAAGGTGTGCTCTGCAAATGGGACCATAGCCCATGAAGGAATCATACCCTTCAAGAATCTTGAGAAGGGACTTGGGGTTGTTTCTTGCTTCCAGTCACACACAAATGTGAGTTGTGTGCTGTCATATTTTCACATGATTTTTTAATATATTTAAAGGGAATTATTTTTCCTTTTTTTGTGGGGTAGCAGGAAGCAAGGCAAGACTTGAACTTACCTTTGTGTCTAAAGACAGACAGATTTGAAGATAATTTATTTGTGACTGTATTGTAAAATAGGCCTTGTGTTGTAAAATATATGAAAATAAATAAACAACAGACTAAACAGAAATGGGTAGTGAGCTACCTGCCTTTCCCACCACCAACTTCTTGTGACTATTAATCAGGTGCCATCCTTTGAGTATATTTGATTGCTGGTGTAACACACTCAAAATGACACATTTCCCAATAGGCAAGAAGCTCGTTGTCATGTCAACACTTGTGATTTATTTGCATTTATTTGTGACAGGTTTTTATTCCTCTTCCCATTCTGTCACTCAGCAGCAGCAAATTATCCCCTTTTCGGAGGGATAAGCATATCCGGGCGGCTGTGTGGGAGAACATACCGGAGGGAACGAGCTTCTAAAAATGTGGCTCCTGACCTCTCCCCCTTGTTCTGCCTAATTTTAGTGCTACCCCATAGAACAAGTCAAGGCTGCTGAGCTCTTTGGGTAGAATGGCAGTATATAAGACCTTCTTGTTTTCTGAGAAGTTGCTTTTATACACCACAAAGATGTTTTACATTCCCCATTGAGGAGGTAAAATAGCAGCTCGGGACCAAGCGTGTGTGTGTCAGTTGATGAAGAACGTTAATTTATCCCAGCCGAGAGTCTGACCTCTCTGCTGCTGCTGGTATTTTATGCTGAGAGAAAGCACAACTCTGATACTCCAGTTACTTGGCACTGTCTCTAGGTCAGACATTTTTCACCGTGCACTTTAATTATCTCCATATACCCTGAGCTGGCACTAGCAACATTTTCTGCTGCTTTAGCATCATCGGTGGGACTATGTTTTCATTGCTGTGTCAGACCTATGCAACTGCTCTGAATCAGCCATGTAGCCCTTATTAACTTGGAATTCCCAGTACCTCAACCCAGAACCAGGTCTGCAGCCTTTAAACATGGGCCTTCAGTCATGTGACTGGTCATGAGCCTTTATTAGATTAAAGCTTTGTTGTAGTTCGTGACTTTTTTGGGGCAGTATCTTTTTAAAAATTTTTATTCTTGTTATCAATGCCTCTGACTTGCATTCATTTTGCATTCTTAAGGGTTTGTTGATGGGACAAGGCTATGGCAGGGGAAGCTGCCAGTTTGTGAATCTTGTCTTTTAATCTGGGAAAGCAGTTAGCTGAGAGCCAGAGGATTTCAGTCATGTCCCCCAGTGCTTTCCACTGAACCACATTTTGCTGTCAGTGGAAAGACACAGACTAAGGACAATAGCAGATTTTATGGGATGGAGAATCCTGTAAGCAGCTTTGGTAGGCTAGTTAATGTCCTTTTAAACTTCCCTTTCATCCTGTTGGGTTCAGTTTGACAAGATCCTTGTTAAGAGGTACAGTTGTGAACAAAAATCACTGCACCAGGCTCACCCCAGCCCTTATAAACTCACTGTTTTCTTCTTTGATGTTCTGTCCTCACCCTTTGTAGAAAAGCAAACAAGTGCATGAATCTAAGAAGCCAGTAGAAGAACCACAGTGTAAAAGATATGACCCTTTTATCAGTGCAGCCATCATCTTAGTTGTATTTTCATTTTCTCCCTAATTTGCAGTTTTCAGAAGAGCAGTTGAAAGGCACAGATGGCATATTTAGATTACATACAGCCAGAGACACAGTGCCTTGACTGTTCTGTGTCTTGAGATCCTTTCTTAGCCTGAGTGAAATAATGATTAATCCCCTATAACCCCTGCCAACTCGATGGCGGTGAGCACGTCTCTTCTTGCCACTCCCAGCACTTTCTGCATGTCTGCCTTTGCCTTATGTCTTCTTCATGTTCTCTCAGTCCTGTTCCTTCTCTCAAGCAATGTCAAGGACTGACAAGGCATCCCATTATTGTGATGGTCTTCTCATACTCTTGAGACAGGAGCATTTGATGCCTCTTGCAGTGCATGCAACTACTGTTTGGGCTCTTCAACCAGTCATGCTATTTCACGTCCACGGCGTTTTCACACCTAGCCTATCCTGGCTATAAAGACTTAATTTTGAGCGATGCTTGTCATTTTCAGAGCAAAATAAGTTAAACTTAATAGTGCTGATTTGGGCTTTTTTATTTCCTTCCTGTGTGTTACTACCACAATTAAAACCATCATCAAAGCTTAAGTATCTCAGAGGGAGAACAGGGATATAATTCCTAGCGTGGTAGTGGAATTGATATATTCTACCTAGGTGGCTTTTGAAATCATCTTCTGCTCCATATGGTATCATAATCAGTTTTCTGATGCATTTAGGATTTGTACCCTCCATTTATGGTTTGAACTCCAATCTCTTGCGGGATGTCTGCACAATGGGGAAGGGAATGGTGAGTGTGGAAGTGTGATGAATTCCTGACTTTAGAGAGCAGTTACAGTTTTAAAGGCTGGAGGTCGATAACGCAGTAATGTCTAGCTAGTTGGAGCTGAGGTTAAGACTTCCCTTCAGAGACCTTCTTTCAAATTGCTGATGACATTTTCAGACAACAGGCTCCTACCTGGGCATTTTTCATGTGTACATATTTTCCCATTACAGACACCCACTATTTGACCTGTCGGATCCAAGAGTGCTCGGAGACCAAAAGGAGTGGGCCATTTTCGCGCTCCATTGACATCAGCTCCCTTGTTGTTCAGGATGAATATATCTTTATCCAGGTATGTTGACTTGATATGAATTCTGCCTGTGCAAGGTATTTCAAGAGAGGAGGCATATTCTTAGTACAAGTGCATGGGATAGCAAGTTGTAAGAGCTGGGAGCCTGTCTTTGCCTGCTATAGATTTGTGATGCAGTCTGGGATAAAACAGTTGCTCTCTCTGCTTATCACTTGTCTCCTGGTGAACCTGAAAGATATTCTGGAAGTTCATTCATCAGTAGTTATAAAGGTTCATGGATTTCACAAAAGCTCTAACTCGCTATTGTAGTTACTTGGAAAATATGAAGAAGTTAGTGATGAACTAGAGAGAAGAACAAAGGAAAGGTGTGAGTGATCATTTTAACAAATGCAAAGGTTTATGCTGATTTGAAAGTCAAGTAATGCTAATAGAGCAAACAAAGATTTGCAGTAGGAGGTAAAATTATCAGTATTGGAAAAAAGTTGTTACAGGGCAACTTCAATGTGGAAGATGACTGTAAATTTGTCAGCTAGTTGATGATTTTGGAGATGAGGAGAAAGTGACAGAAATTGAATGAGAAACTACTTGGTTTGACAGTTTCTGAGAATACATGCGCTGGGTGGAACAAGGCCATCTCTCCCCATCTCATACCTGTGGAAGTGTGAGAATGTATAGTACAGTATGGAAGAACACTTCCTGAAGATGTGCCATCTGGGGGAAAACTGGAAGCCAGGTTGCAGTGATTCCAGGTCGTAGAAAGCTCAGGAGACAGAGATTACAGGCATGGTAGTGTTGACTGCTTGTCACCAGTGCTGGAGAGGGGGAATGAGATGAGATGGGGCTTGGATCCAGGTGGAACAGAAGAAACATATGCTTCCCTTTTTAAGTAAGACTGGGTTACGTTAAGCTCCTATTCTGCTTTCTTGGGGGAACATTTTCCTTGAATGCATCCAAATTACAAGAAAGTTCTGCTCTCTTTATTGTGAAGTTGTTCTTAGATAAGGCAGTTGAAGTGTGAAGGCTGATAATTCTGTGCTGGGATTAAGTAGAGAACTGGATCCATATGACATGGAAGAACTGCAGTGTGGAAACTGTATGCAGTTGAGTAACACTGGCAGACTTCTCCTGCGAGTAGGGGAGTTGTTTGCTGCTCTGGAGATGTCCAATTGCTATGGAAGCCACAGCTCCCTTCATTTTGCCATGAAACCCAGCCTGCTACCACTTCCTTTCGCATCATGGGGGGACCTACTGCTAGAATACACTGGGAATGTAACTTTTGCAACTTAGTAAGTCATGATTTGACTAGAGGCAATGACTTTCCAATCAATAAATGCTTTACTCTCCAAGGAGTATTTTAGAGAGGTGCTTTTAATCTGGTGTTTTATACCTGTGGCTGAGGGTATTGTGGAACATCCAGTTCTTTATGGCTAGTGTGAGGCCTTACAGACATTTCTCATTCCACAGCTCCCACCTGTGTTAAAACAAGGCTGCTCTGTTTAGAAACTTGTGCTCTCAGTGAGGACATCAGCCTGGTGCATGCATTCCTCTGCCTCAAATTAGCAGTAAGCAGCTTGAGCTAAAAGCTGCTAATTGCTTCAAGTTAAAAAAAAAAGTGTTTGTGTGTATGCAAACAAATGCATGTATGTATATGTGATACTTCAAGTGCCTTGAATATCCTTAACTAGGTTTTATTATAGCTTAATGAGTGTTTGAAGTGAAAATCATATACCCACACTTCTAAAAAATATTACACATATATGCTGAACGTTTCTGCAGGAGACTTTTCCTTCCACAGGTTGTCTGTCACTTTCCGTCTTTTCTGCACCACACTTGCAGGAGTTCTGACTGTCCAGCAGCCTGTCGTAAGTGGGTGCAAAAACTGGGCATGGATTGAGTCCATGTGGTGCTTGAGTAACACACAGACACTTCAGATTCACAGCACACACCTTTCTGAGCTGCAGGTGTGTTAAATCCACCCTATCCAGCTTATGGTTGATGTGCCATGCAGCGTTCGCTCGGTACATATGTAGGAGTGCTGATATGTCCTGGATGTATTAGTCTCGCAAGCCATGTGATGTAGCTGCCTATTATGGGATGTGTCAGATTGACTGTGTATGTAATGTCTCATGCATATCATTCTGTCTGGATAATCTTGGACAGAAATATGGGAGCCAGCTCTTTTGAATTTCAAATATTAGACAGAGATGAATAAATAAATATCAAATTAAATGTTAAGAACCTGGTGAGGCTTAATAGTGGCATAAAGTATGGATGCAGGAGTTCTGATCTGTCTGTGCTGGAACAAATCAGATTAATGTCTTGGAGTAGAGGAAAGAACCTGTTTCTTTTAACTTTTGTCATGAAAACTGTAGATTTTCAATATAAACCAGTGGTCTGTGTTCCTCTAAAGTGAACGGATAGATCAAAACCTTCCGGGGTAATTTATATTCTCCTATTGCACCTATTGCAGGATGAGATAGGTCTCTCTCTGAATATGCCTTTCTCATTTATATTAGAAAGATATCTTTAAGATACACTTAGATACTTAAAATACACTCAGAAGGAACCTAAGTGTATCTTAAAGAAGATCTCTAACTTTTTGACAGCTAAAATTAGGAAAGATGAATCCCAGCTATTGATATCAACGTGTTAGATTATCTGCATACAGTTATTTATTAGTCAATATTCATTCTAATCAAGCTGATGAACAGGCCTGTAGTGTAAGATTCTTGGGAAGCATTAACCTGTGTAACTATGCACTCAAAGCAGGTGTGCTGCTGTGGTGCGTAATGGATAAGGGAAAGAAGAATATGGAAAATGTTATAATGCCATTGTAAATCAATGATTCCTTATCATGTGGAATGCTGTTATGCATCACTTCTGAAAGGTTCTTGCAGAATTGCAGTGCAAAGAAAGAAAATGAGAATAATCCTATGCTTGAAAAAAACGTGTCCATGAAGAGAGTTTAAAATGACTGGGACTGGAACCAGGCAAAGGAGATAACGTAGCACGTGATGAAAAATGTAAAACATAATGAAGAAATAGCTACTAAGAGAGAGTGGGAAGAATTCTTATGAATAAAGCAATAGGTGATCGTTCTGAATTTATTGATTGACTTTCTATTTGATTGATCAATAGTTATTTAAGGATGCCTAGCACATCACTATGATTGGGTAATTCTGCATAAATTGGTACACGAAGAGAAAATCCTGCCCTTGTTTGTTTGTTGAAGTTTTCATTCAGTTCATAGGATTGTTCTGATGTAGCCAGGAGCCAGTATCATTATCTTCTTTCATGGTTAATACTTCATACTGCTTGCAGAGCAGGTCATTTGTTTGTGAGTAAACCTTGGAATATGTCTGAATTTGTTTACTGTACCAAAAAGGAGCTACTTTGATGAGCAACTTTGCCATTAAGGTCAGTGTCAGTTGTGTTTGATTATATAGATGTGCTGTAGTGGAGCCAATACTTTCTCTGCTGCTGTAATGTGCCATTCTCTATAGCTGTACTACACCTTTGCTTTTTGTTGCCTTTGAGTACTTGCTACTGAGATAGTATCACTTTCTAAACTGAGGTGCAGAGATAACTTGCAACTGCCTATAAGGTTTGACTTCCTGACAATTACCTCAACTGCTACAATATTCTCATGTGCAGAGCTTACATTGTAAGACCCAGAGGTCAGGGACAGTATTTTGTTCTATGGATGAATCTAGTCTATTGATATTTCAGAGAATTTCTATCGTAAATATAAATCACAGAGGGGATTCTAGGGAAAATATATTTCAAACAAGTCTTGTAACAGGGTTTCTAATGGAACTGATCAGGTTGCTGAAAAGAGTCTAAAATGCAATATGCCTTCATGAAAATGGGGATTATTTTTCAGGAAATTCTGTTTTGAGTGAGAAAACGTTGTTTGGATAAAAACTTGTTATTTTCCTATAAATAAACAAATAACATCAGTGCTACTTAGTTCTTTAAAGATGAAAGAGATGACTAGGAATGATCTGTGTACTTTTGCTTGCCAACAGATGAAAATTTTCCACTGAAAATGCAAAAAAGCATGTGCAAATGTCATCTCTTATTGCAGGGAGTGAGGAGACTCTGGTCCAAAAATGTCTCAATACAGTGTTGCTTATTTGTTGTGGTCTGAGAACTCCTAAGGGGGTATAAATACGGCAGTGCATTCACGGGAAATCAGCTTTGCTTTGGGACAATGGTTTCTGCAGAAAGACACATTCTTGTGGGCAGACTTACACCTGCCATAGGGAGCTAATTATTGCTAAGTTAAAGTTCCCAGTTTCCCAAAGGCTATGCACAAGCTATCTCAGGTGCCAACAGCTCAGTGGTTTTGCTGGGTTCTTGGAGTCCCATGTCGGATGGGCCTGGCCACTGACAGGGACCAGTGACATTCCCAATGCACTGGTGCAGACCCATGCGAGAACTGTATTTTCACACAGAACCCTAGGTATCACGAGAGGAACAATAATGATGAAACTCTTGAGTCTGTGTGGCATGCAGACTGCTGGCAGTACTGTTGTTATAGTGCTGGTCGCCTAAGGATGTGAGACAAAGTTTACAGGGAGAGGTAGTATTTTTTATGAGATCAGAATCGGTAGAGTAAGAAAAGGGACAAGTAAGCTTTTGAGCATAGTTGCAAGATCCTAAGGGACTTGAGGAAGGATTTGGTCTCTGAAAATTGTCCTTTCTTTTTTTTCCCCAGCTATAGATGTAGGTCTCATAAAATATGTTCCCTTCCTCTATCTTGTGTTTTTCTGTGTAAACCCTTTGGTATGTGGCTTTCCTCCCAGAGGTCATACCAGTCTAGTTCAGAATCCAGTTAACACTGTCTCCATTCCTCCCTTAAGCTTCTGTCTTGGTCAGTGCTTGGAGACCCTCAGGGTAACTTTGGCCTTTTTGATTTGAACTGGCTGTAAGTCAGTGCAGAGATGTGTGGATGGCGATCAATACCTATCTTAAATGTTTTTTATGTCTTTATTTTTCTCTGGGATAGTGCAGACTCTGCTATCCCAACCGAGTGCTGCTGAAGTAGATCTGAAATATAGCTTGGACTTTCAGCACTTTCCATGACAGTGACAAAGCTAATGGGCATGGAAGACTCCTCTGAGATTTAGAAGCTGATACCTGGTTTGAATTTGGGGGTGATGCCTGTTTTCCCTAGCAGGCCAAACAAGTGCCTTTGGAGATGAACACTCTCGCATCTGCCTTTGGCTGGTGCTTTCGGCTCATAAGGACAAGGAATGACACCTGCAAGCTCTGATTGAAAAGCCTTGGCTCTTTGCTTCAGACCCTACTCCATTTCCACTTTAAATGGGAAGTTTTTTACACCATTAACCAGAGAGGCATGCTGAAAGGCAGTACATTATCATTTTCCAGGGCCTTTAAAGAGTGGAAACATGGTTGCCCTTTCTCTTTTCCACTCCCATTGCATAATTTCTCAAGGTGTTTAACTGCAGGCTGAAACTCATACGAAGGTCTTGTCTCTCATCTGGCCCCTCCTGCCATTTCTCCTCTTGGGAAGCTTTCTTGTCAGCTTTCTATGCCATTCCATTTTTGATTCAGTCTCCAGGGAACCCTGGGAACTGCAAGGCTCTTTCTGGACTCCACATTACTTCAGGTCCAGTTGTCCTGGGACATATGACTGTCCCATGTCCAAAAAGCTAAGCCACTCTAGTGATTGCCCCGGTGTTTTTGAGGTTGATGTGTTGGAGGGAATGAAGCAGTGTGAGGGGAGCTGGGAAGAGAGTCTTGACTGTGGTTTATAATCCTCCTGAATGAGATGTGGCCTGCTGCATTGCCATTTAGGAGCAGCGGATGGTGATTAGTTGCAGCTTGCATATGCAGCAGTGTGGGAGCACCTGCAGTTCTTACAGATGTCAGGAATTCCATGTGGAAAGTGGAAAGTTAGAGTCAAAATGCTCTTCTTGGATACTGATCATGTGTCTGTCTCTCCTCTCTGAAGTAATTTTGCACTTAGAAGACTTTGCCTTAATTTAGAGAGTTGCACAGCAGGACAGTATCTCAGCCAGCTCACTAGCATGAGTGAGAACGAGCAAACCTAGAATTTCTACAGATGTTGCTGTGTGGTGCCTTTGAGTGGGACCCTTACAATACACATCTGAATAATTCCTCTGGCAAACACTTCTGCCAAAAGCTGTTGAACCAATTCAGTCATCTTTTTCATCAGAAAGTCTCCTTAAAACATATGCAGATGTCAGCATTCACCCAAAATCACAGATAGCTTCTTATAGCACCTATGGATAATATTGCCTTTTTTTGCATGCCTAGAGTCTTGTGTCCAAAAACTTCAGCTGAAGTGGTTTGATGGAAAATGGCTTTTGTAGAAAATGTCTTTTTTTTTTCTAATCTGAATCACATTCCATTTTTCTCAAAGTGGATATATTTATGAGAATTTTTTCTTTCAGGCTCAGTAAGAAGAAAAATATTTTTTTATTTATAGCTTTAGAACTGGGGTGGGAGGACCTTTCTCTTCAAGGTTCATTCCTCTTTATAGAGGAAAAAAAAGTTCCTAATTCCATAAACTAAATATGTCTAATCTTAGCTCACAGAAGCAGTTTATTACTATTACTGGTTGCAACTGTGGCTGTTTAGGAAAACTTATAGGTGCTTATGTTTACTAGGACATTAGTGTGCATTTCAAGTTTATCGGTTATTTAGGGCTGGGCTGAATGAGCCTATTTGCTGAATTGAAGTCAGTTATCAGGTGAGTAGGCTTCAACCAGCAGCCACAGCTGAGATTATGCCAATTCATATGGATTCCTGACCTCAGTTCTGTCAATTTAATAACTTAAATAAGTAGTAAATTTCCCTAGGAATAAAGAAAGGAAAAAGATATTTTTTTATTTAATGTGAAACTTCTCAGCAGTGAAACAAGATAGGAGGAGAGAAATTAAACTTTGATTTCCCGGTCTAGAGCCTTCTCTTTATTTTCATAGAAGCTAAATACACCATGTTCGAATATAAATTTCTTTCCTTCATTTTTTAACTAGAAGCCAAAGGTCTTAACAGAAATCAATCCATGCAATTTATTTTTAACTCCACCTGCTTAGCTACGATTGATTTTTATCTTTGCGATCGATGGTAGAGAAAACGTCTTGGCGGGACAATGGAGCACTCTTCAACTTGTGGGGTTTGGTCTTTGAGTCTTTTATTGAAGAAATCATTAAAAGCTTATTATGAAACTAATAGGATGAAGACGTTTAAATGATGAACATGATTACAGCTGTTTTACTGCTGAATAA
>VZRW01008537.1:369309-521798 GCA_013398125.1 Aegotheles bennettii
CTGATCTTCTGTTGCCCCTATTTAAAACGCTGGACAGCACTCCAGTGGGGGAAACTAATCCATACAGATGAAAGAAAGTGCATCCCAGGCACTTGTTAAAAGCTCTTCTTAAAGCAAGATGGGCAGTAAGTAGTTAGCTACTTCCCTATTCACTGCTGGATGCTTTTCATCCATTTCTAGAGCTGTTTCATCTTTGCTGTGCCTGGTATCAGTTTTGGAACTTGAACCTAAACACCTGTTATAAAAAAATATTTATTTATTTATTTATTTATTGTTCTTGGACTTTTTGTGGTGCTTTCTTTTGTCACTCTTTCCCCTCCCTTCATGTTGTCTGATTTATCAGCAACGTCTGCAGCTGAAGATATAAAGAATTACCTTGGCAGACTCACACATTTCCTCTGCAATCTTTCAAAAGGACATTTAATGTGCTCCTCTCTTAAGCTGGTTTCTGTGTGTGCAATGTGCATTTGCAGCTCTAATGTGGCTCCTGTTTTGGTGTAACTGCACATTTTCTGCAGGAGTTACTTTTAAAACAAATCCAGTATTTTCACTCAAGATTACTGTGTCTTCTGGCAGTGCCATCATAGCTCTGAGGAGAGAGGGAAATGAACAGGGACTGGGCCAGTATAATAAATGCTCCTTTGTCTTAGCAGATTTTCATGGATGGGTCAGACAGTCTAAAAAGTGGCATGATTTCAAAGTCTGCTGAATTTACCAGGCAGCTTGAGGGTGCTTTGTGCACAGAAGCACTAATCTGTATGTCTCTGCTGCACAGAGAGATGTATCTCCTCACACTCAAGTAATTGTGTAATTAAATTGTGTAATTAAATGGTACTGGTCATGATGCGATTTATGCTGAAGCAGTGGAGAACCTCAATACACAGAAATATCTGGAAGATGGTTTGTCCTGGCCATAGTGGATAGTCAAGAAGGAAGAACATTACACTAGGCTCATGCAGATGTGTTCTTCCTCATCTTCTGAATCTCTTGTG
This sequence comes from Aegotheles bennettii, assembly GCA_013398125.1. Lineage (NCBI taxonomy): Eukaryota > Metazoa > Chordata > Aves > Caprimulgiformes > Aegothelidae > Aegotheles > Aegotheles bennettii. Next base: position 370,302 of record VZRW01008537.1, read on the forward strand.
ACTGGTATTGGCATTAGGCTTGGGAGAGGAGGCACAACTTTTCAATTCTCATGCTGACAAACCTGTGTGAGGCCTAGACAGTAGCTGGCTATGAAGAACACCAAAATCCCTTGCTAAAGGTGTGAATGGAGCAGCGTGCCTGCTTAAGTTGTCTTCACTCCTCCATGCTTTAATCCACAATTTGATTTAGGAGATTTTATGCCCACAAGAAAGAGAAAGGGTGACTAAAGTTAAAGAAGCAAGGAGGGATGCCAGGGCACCCTATGGAGATGGAGAACACAGATCCAGGATGGCATTACAATCTTGATACAGTGTTTCTCAACTTTTGACTTCTGGCAACTCATTTTATGTTACTGGGAAGTAGGGAACTCTACAAGCAGAGGAAGTCACATCAGAAAAAAAGTGAGGCATTTACTGAAAATAATATATACTATCAACTATATACTGTCGACAAGGAAGTTTAAAATTTGGTTCTGTACTGGACTGAGTGGCCATTTGCTGTTCTTGGAGTGGGAGGCATATTAGAGGAATCACAAACATCTAAACATGTCTGGTCATTGTGGGATGATCTGTGCTATTACTAATTCTCTTTTGCTTGAACATTTTCAAAAATAGATGACCTGTCCAATAACTGTGCAGAACAAGTGATACCATTGTATCACCCAGGCTGATAAACTACGTAGAAAAGATCTCCTCTTTCTGTTTTAGCTATTAGCTTAGGAAGAGTCCCCTATCTCCAGACTGTCACTGTTTCTCTGCCAAGGCTGTGCATCTAACACATGGTGTTTCATTGTCAGCATCAGTGCTGACAATGTTCCTTTAGGCTTTCTGTGAGTTCTCCAATCAGCAGGAGGCAGGTAGGGTCTTGCTTAGCCCAAGGTAATTTCAGAGATCTGGTAGTTCCTTGTTTCTTACAGCACTACCTGCTTTACATTGGAAATTATGGGTCCCAGCGACTGCTAGCCAGAAAGGTGAGAAGAAAGCCTGGTGCACTGTGGTTGGCAGTTCCTGACATTACTCAGGGTGTCATTATATTCTGAGACCTCATAACTCAATCTGCTTGCTTTCCAAACTCTTTTGTGACACATGTTTTTTCTGGTTGAGCAGAACATCTATCTAAATTAAAAATTAAAAAAAAATTTAAAAAGACAGAAAAAAACCCCAAAACAAAATCTGCCCTTAAAGAATCATATTAAATCATTAACATGAGAGGTGGCTTTGTGTTTTTTCTAGACATTTCACATAAATTATGGAGATGAATGGATTCCAGATAATTCTCTGCATCCTTGTGAAATACTTATTGTCTTCTGCGTTTGGTATGCTGTGTCCCATTGCAGGTCAGGAGTGAGGATGAGCCAGCATACTGAAACCTTCAGGGCTTTAAAGAGAAATTTCTCACGTTTCTCTTCTTAAGTGTCAACTGATAGAAGTGAGACCAGACTTTTGTCTTGTAACAAAATGTGGAAGTATTAAAGAATAGTAGATGATAAGTGGAGGGATGAAGAAAGAACACAGGTTAGGAAAGACAGATGTGTTTAAGGACAAACACATTTGTCCAAAGGAATCGTTTCCACTGGCCAGAAGCCAAATTAAACACATAAAATAGAAATCCAGAAAAACAAATTAATGAACCAGTCATTAGCAAAGGAGGAGGAAAAAGACAAACCCAGCTAATTCTGTATTGAGCATGACAGATGAGCTCATGGCAAATAATTGGGTGGCATTCATCAAATGTGAACTAAAAGGAGACATTAGAGGGCAAAACACTATCATGATTTCTGGAATTTACAAAGCTGGAGAGTTTGCTCATAGAAAAAGGAAAAGTTCACCAAAATAAATTAAGTTGGGCCTTCAAGAATTCATTCTCCGTCACAGTGCTTGCCAAAACTTTATTGAAGGCTTGATCATTTTTTGGAACTGTTATAACCATGCATGTAAATCATGCAAAGATGAGGTCCTGGCTGGAAAAGCTTCACACAACTCCTGCCAAAAGGATTGTGGGTGGCCTCATATTAACTGGCTCAGAAAGACCACAGACCACAAAGATTTCAATTTTCTAAACCTTTGTTAAGGTGACCTAGTCCAGGTAGAGGACTGGAAGGGAGTTTAGCTAGTGCACAGTGAATTTGAATGGTGTTTGACTCCTACCTTTCTGCCTTAAACAAACAAACAAAAAGTCCAAACAAACAAATCTCCAGGTACTAGTTTGCAGTGGCATAAACCCAAAAATTTATGTAGACTCTTTGAAGTGTGGCAGACTTGGAGTAGATCCTGTCTTGGTACAGAGGGGGAATTTGATCACCACTTGATATTTCTGCTGCTATGTTCATGTAGTTAACTTGAAGATTGTGTACTGTTTCCAGTCTTATTAGGCATCATGGAATCTACAAAGTATGTAAATATTCCTGTCTGCATCTTAAAGATGAGTTGATGACCATGTCTCAGCCCATCGGAAGAGGTGGATATTGAACCTAAGGTCCTTACCAAGTAGTCAGTGAACGCATTCAGTCCTATCTGGACTCTGCTACAAATAATGAGCTGGTGCGAAAATCATGAGTGGTATAAAATGAGTTCATTTGGCAAAGCGATATCATTTGAGAATTTGGATCTTCCACTGGCAATCACAAATATCACCAAGAAGAAGGGATATTTAAATATTCCCTGTGCTATTTAGATAATAAGACCTAGAAGGGTAGGATCCTTTGAGCAATGTTTGTACAGCTGCTAGAGAGATACAATTTCTGCTGGTGAAACACTGGAACAGGTTGCCCAGAGAGGTGATAGATGCTCCGTCCATGGAAACATTGAAGGTCAGGTTGTACGGGGCTCTGAGCAACCTGATCTAGTAGAAGTCCCTCCTTATTGCAAGGGGTTGTACTAGATGACCTTTAAAGTTCCCTTCCAACCCAAACTATTCTATGATACTGCAAACATGAATTTTTGCATTTGAGTTGGACTGAGCATGAATCAGCTGCATAGTCTGTTCCCTCCTGTGAAAACTTGATTTTGATGTGGTAATATTAGATCAGAATTATATCCTTTGGCAATAACACTCACAGCCTTTTCACCACCTTCAAAGCTGGAGAGCAGGGCCCTGAAATGCTACCATGCCAGTCCACAGAGCACTTTACATGAAGTCAAGTGACTTATGTTCTCTCCCTGTCTCTGCCACTGCCTTGTTCTGAGACTGCAGGCAAATCATTTTAGATTTTCTTGTCTGTGTTTCCCCTTGACTTTAGCTATATGTTGTATGTATAGAATTTGGTTGCTGTTATATGGACCATTTTTCTACTACCTTATATGTGTGTAGTGTAATGGTGGTTGTTTGTTTTGGTGTTTGTTTTGCAAACAAGAAGAGAAAGCCTTAGTGTAGAAGCCTAATGTAGAAGTGCTATTTCTAAACCTTTCTTTCTTTCCTTCCAGTTCTTTAAACTCTCAATAGAAAAGCCTTATCTTGAGTTGATTAGATATCAAATTTCATGACCAGTAGTATCATATCCTTCATATGACAGCTGCTCTAGGGAAGAAAGCCACTATCTAGAGGTGATATCATTACTGAGAATTTAATTGATGTTATAGCAATATTCCACATAAGCTCATTCTGAAATATCACTGTTAGATAAAAGAAGGTATGTCTAGGAGAGAAACTAGGACCTTTCTGTAAGCTTTTTTGGAAACTTACAAAGCTGACAGATGACATCCCATATATTAGAGAAGTGCTTTGTATATTGTTTTATCTTAAAACTTGCGAGACTGCCAAACCAGCAGAATATAAGAAATTCACTGATGTGAACCTTGTTGTAGCCAGGCCTGAAATGGTGCCAAAAACACCTACAAGCAAGAGTAAGTGACTAGTGACAGGTTTAAAATCCCATACTTTGCAAATTATCAGGGCTAGATCTCATTGATGCATGGCATTTATATGTAGACTTTACAGTTCATTCAGTCCATAAACCCGCAGTTTTGGATGTCTGTCAGTTCCACCCCCCCTACACACACCCCAACATCCCTGTTGGGAGACAGTATCATTTCAGAGAGACCAGTTTTATAGTGACACAGAGCATCTAAGAGCTTAGCTCCAGCTTTCCAAGAGCGCATTCATTGCATTTACTGTTTGCATTAAATGGTGCTAGTGTGGATCTCTGCTATTAGTCAGCATCCCTGACTAATTAGTCCCCGTAAAAGGTGGTTGGAAGACAACCCTGGCCCCAAGGGACTTAGAGTGCAAACAGACAAGGTTGAAAAACAGCAGAGGAACAGAAGCACTTTAAATGACTTGTCCAAGGTAGCTGTGCTGGAACCATGTGATGAAACCAGATCACCTTCTTTCTTCCACTCAAGACTTCATACCCACTTTTCCCTTCTTCCTTAGGTATTAAAATCATACTGGCTATAAAGCATGAGAGACGAAACAGAAAGTTCAGTAGCACAGTTTAAATAAATAATGTTTCAGTCCTCCCAGATCTGGGATTTCTTTGGAGTTATACAGATGCTTTTAGGGAGAGCTATCAGAAAAGGTTATCTCGTAGGCCATAGGTCATAGAAGAGATATCTGAAAGAAATTAATAAGAGGGTTGTCAAACCCTCTTAGATGTGTCAGTATAGGTTGTCTTGGAAGGGTCATCACTCACTTTCTTTGGTGTTTCCACAGGTGACAACTGGTGGAAGAGCAAATTACTATGTGTCGTACAGACGGGAGCCTTTTGCACAGATTAAATTGCCCAAATACTCTCTTCCTAAGGTGAGTACACCTGAAAGGAGGTTGTAGAGGGTGTCGGTATCTTCTCCCAAGTTACAAGTGATAGAACAAGAGGAAATGACCTCACGTTGTGCCAGGGGAGGTTTAGGTTGGATATTAGGGAAAATTTTTTTAGTGAAAGGTTTGTCAGATGCTGGAACAGGCTGCCCAGGGAAGTGGTGGAGTTACCATCTCTGGAGGGATTTAAAAGACGTGTAGATGTGGTGGACTTGGCAGTGTGCTAGGTTAATGATTGGACTTGATCTTAAAGGTTTTTCCCAACTATGGTTTATGAACACAAACATGTAATATCTTGACTAGCAGAACCTGCCCAGTGGTGAAGTGGGGTTCAACTCTGGGGAGCTCCATTTGTTGTTTTGCTTGAATGGTCTTTCTTAAATATGGATTTGGGATCTTTACTTCTCCCTGCTTTTGATTACTGAGTGTTTCAGGAAGAACAGCTTCTTTTTCCTTCTGTATAGAGCAAACTGGAATGAAGAGTTACCTCTGAAAATAGAGCTCAAACTAACTTCTCCTTGACCAATCTTCTATGAACACCTTTCCCCAGTCCTACTCTGTTCTCTATTAGTTATTTCTGTGTAAGCCTGACCGTGACACTGAGGGTTCTGAAGAATTCTGGCCTGTTATAGGACAGATTTGTTAGCCAGCCTGGTTTGGAATTGGTGCATAGTATAAAATCAGGAATGCTTTTGTCATTTAAAAATTGAAAGTACTTTTAAGTTAACTGTTATGGCAAAGTCTTCTAACCATGTAAAGGAGTCTTGTTTATGCTGCCCTTAGTCACTAGAAAATTTTTGCTGTACAGTAATAACCATCCTGTCAGCTGTAGATTAATGAACTCTGCTGGAGTTCTAAGTATGTGAGGCTGGAAATAGAGTAATGCAATATTTCCACTGCAACTGGTCAAAACAGACTGAAATCATTGGGTGTTTTGCTTTATTTTCACACTGCTGGAATACATTGGGTATGTACTTATTTTTAAGGAATTGGAACTGTTGAGCAAGAATAAACTTCCTGATTTAGTCTTCATTCATTGAGGGAAATGGCAAATCTGCTGATTGCACTCACTGGGACAGAGTTAAGTCCTCAAATGTTTTTTCTCCCATCCCATGCTGATAGGCTATGTTAGATATATTAGAAATAGCTCCATCTAATCAACCCCAACTTTTCATCTAGATATCTCACACAGAAGATTAAGTTGCCTCCTAGGTAGGATGGGAATATTGAGTTGATCTTCCCCCAGATATTATTCCCAAAAATCAGGTCACTCCATCCTTTGGGAGACTTCCAGAATTATGGTTTCTTCATGCAGAAACAGTGCAGGAAATTAATCAAGGCTCCTTGGTTCTCTGGGGAAATTTAAAATAGATACAAATAGATAAATGAAGTCCCACATAACCACAGTGATTTTGCTTGTAGCTGAACCAGTGTTAGTTTGTTCAACAACAGTGGCAAGGATGAAGTGCTTCAACACTCATCACCCCCTGGAAATCATTTCCGTGAACCTCCTTTAAAAGAATACTGAGAAAATGCACTATCAAATCTCTTTATTATTAAAACGAGATGGGGAAGCCCTTGCTGGACCTTCATACCTTGGTCAGCAGCGGGGATTCAACAAAGGTTATTGGGTGGATTATTTGATAGTCTGTATATGGTGAGATAATAAATCTCAGACAAACTCTCAATAGAAAAGTATGTTATTAAAAATCACTGCCAACATTAGCTCAAACTGATCCTGGTACCTCAGCTTTAAATAAATGTACACTCCCAGTTTTTTTCTGAAATTGGTTCTTTACCAGCTGGAAACACAAGTCCAGTAGTTCAGCATGTGTATGGAAATTGTCACTGCTTTTAGTCTGGTGCTACACCACGCTCAGTGACTGTGAGGACTCCAGGCCCCAAGGTTGTGAATCTTCCAGGAGTTATAAAACTGACTTTCAAATTTATAAATAAAAAATGAAACTAGATGAAATTCCTTGAAGCTACCAAAAATAAAGAAAGCAAAAACCCTTTGCCCAGCTGGTGATCATTAAAAAAATGAAATGCAGAAAAGTCACAATGGTGGTAATTTATTGGCTTGCTCTAACAGAAAATTGTTTAACATACTCATAATTCATGCTCCATCTCCATTCTTTCATAAGTCATGGTAATTACTACATGTCCCAAAGGGCAAAGGAATACAGAGATCCTTAGTAGTAGGTCTTTTGTCTTCTTTTAACAGGACATGCACATTATCAGCACAGATGAGAATCAGGTGTTTGCAGCCGTTCAGGAGTGGAACCAGAACGATACGTACAACCTGTATATCTCTGACACCCGAGGGGTGTACTTCACCCTGGCCTTGGAAAATGTGAAAAGCAGTCGAGGACTGGAGGGGAATATCGTCATTGACCTTTATGAGGTATGTAGTAAAGGTCACCCTACAAGAGAACAGCAAGTGTTTGCTAGTTCAAGCGAGTGTAAATCTCTTACCAGCCTTCCAGGATCTTCATTTGTTTTGGGATCAGCCCAGAGGCATTTACCGGATTTGATGCTGAGCCAGCTCATGGGAAGATGTTTATTCTGGTATGGGTGTGACAACTGGTTGCTTTCAATTCAATGACTGGTTAGCTATGTGGCATTTCCAAAAGGGAAAACCATTATCCTTATCATCCTAATGTGAATGTCTAGAGAAGGACTCAAAATACTGTTTTTTCCCTTGAACAGCTAGAGACACCTACTCACAGGTAGGGAATATGGTTTCTACCTTTGTGAGCTCTGAGCAGGTTATGAATTATAAGCAAAATTTTATAGGTGCCATTTGCTCAGAGATAACAGCTGGATAACTTCTACCCTGAGTCATCTTCCATTCTCATTCTTCTGCCAGGTCTTTCAGCCTTGGCCAACAGCAGCCCATTCAGAGCAGTTGTTCCAGTTCCTGGTTTCATCAGAGCATTCTGGTTTTGGTGTGTCATGACTCATTGGATGGAAGATCTGCTAAGCTTCAGGGCTCAGTGTTTTGCTAGCAACAAACAACTAATTGTTCATACTAATGGTAATGATTGCAGGCTGGCTTGGGAAAGTTACACTGTTACGTGGAGAAATGTGTTTGCAGTTATGTATCAAAGTTAGGATTATACATTTATTTATTTTAGCCAGAATAATGCCCATTTAACAACATCATCAATTTGTTTATAGAAATCCAGGTAGTTTAAGGGAATGAGAGAAAACTCAAAAATAATGCATGGATCAGTATAAAGGACAGGCTTTGCGTTTTATTTTCACCTAGTTAAATACATCTTCCTGCCTCTGAAAAAAGATATATTTCTTTATCATCATGAACCAGCTAAAATAAACATGCATCATCTCCCATTTCTTGGCAAACTGTATTCCACAACTGTGGAATCTGTGGAATCCACAACTGGACTCTTCAGCGTTAAATGCTGATAAGAGATTTTCAGAGTCGTTCCAAGGGCAGTGTCACTCAGGGGACTTTAGAGTAGAAGGATTTGCACCCTGGCTGTTGTCACAAAGTTGCAGATTTGCATCAAGTTCTTTCTTTCTGTCTCACTTTCACAGCTGTGCGACAGAGACCAGACTCAACACAGTCTTCTTGGGGATATTTTGACAGGACCATATTCTGCTGGGAAGGGTTCTGCTGACAAAAATCAAAACATTTGAAACAACTGGGTTGATTCTGACAGAATTTGGGGAGTGGAAGGAAATTGAAGAAATCAAGTTTGCAAAACATCAGTGTTTCAGCATATTCAGGATTTCCATCTTTGTGTAAATGGAAAAAAAGGACCAACACAAAAAGATCCCACACTGCTGCTGATATGACCTGCTGTCTCCCATGTTATGGCAGTCTGGGGAGGTAGTGAGGCAGACCACATCCCCAGGATCACAGAGCTCATGTGTGACACAGTGGATGCTGTACCTTCAAGCCCATTATCAGCCTGTCTGCAAGCACTCAAGGAAATCCAGCAGTAGGCTGTTTCCTAGGGATTTGCTCTGTGAACATCCTTGTCTTTTTCTTCCAGAGACAGACTGGCTGTATGAGGCCTTTCAGCTGGGCAGGCATCATTAAGATGTACTTGTAATGCCATTCAGAGTCTTGTAAAGCTGTATTGAGATGACTTCATTGCTTTTTCAGAGACCTGCCTTTCCTGAGAGTGCTCAGATGGGCCATACTTTTGGCCTGTTCTTCCGATGTATTTTTTTCATCTCTCTCCATTTTTCCTAGGTAGCAGGGATCAAAGGCATATTCCTGGCTAACAAGAAGATAGATGACCAAATCAAGACTTTCATTACCTACAACAAGGGCAGAGACTGGCGTTTGCTGCAGGCACCAGACACCGATCTAAGAGGGAATCCCGTAGTTTGCCAGCTGGTGAGTGGCAGACTTTTTCTGAAGTAAAATTGACTCCTTCAGAGCTGTTTATTTTAAACATCCAGTGAAACTGGGTAGGAGGAATTCTTGCCAGTCTGCAGAGTCCAGGGGCTTACAAATGGGCCACAGATTGCAGACAAGAATTTTGGGTTGGGCATACTGCCATAATTCAACAACATTCAATGAAAAGCCATTTTAGGCAGGCTGTAGCCCCTGTGTTTCAAAGGAGTGGTATTTCGCTGAAGTTTCACTGGTTAATCTCTCTCCTTGTGTTTCTTCCCTTGACCTGCTGAATGTTAATTCAATTAAGTAGATATTTTTTTCTATAGCATCATAGATTTTAGGGGAAAATTCTGATCATCTTTCTGGACCTTTTTTATGGAACTTAAGTCAGATAAGAAAGTTTCTGGGAAAAAGTGTTCTAGATCAGATTGTTGGTAAAAACAAATTCAGACATGCTTGTTTGTAATGCAGCATTCCTGCTTCTTTTATTCTCAGCTGCTTTTATGGTGCTTATTCAGAAAATGAGTGTATGTTGCTCTTTGTAACAGTGCTAAGAGCAGACGGGTCATTTTCAGAAGGATCAGAGCATCCGTGTGCAGTCATCAAGGGTTCATCTGATATTTAACTTGTTGCATATTAAAGCTTCTGCCTTTTGTTTGTTACTTGTCAACAGGCCTTTTGCTCATTGCACTTACATCTGCAGCTGTCAGAGAATCCGTATACTTCAGGAAGCATTTTCAGCAAAGAGACAGCTCCTGGGCTGCTGGTGGCAACAGGTAAGAGCATAAGTGCTTCTTACCCCTCACCCACCACTCACTGGGAGCCTGAGAGTATACGGGATATTTCTTCTTGGTGTAAAAGCTTTCACAGAATCACAGAATGTCAGGAGTTGGAAAGGACCCTGAAAGATCATCTAGTCCAACCCCCCTGGCAGAGCAGAACAACCTAGAGCAGGTCACACAGGAATGCATCCAGTGGGGTTTTGAATGTCTCCAGAGAAGGAGACTCCACAACCTCTCTGGGCAGCCTGGCCCAGTGCTCTGTCACTCTTACAGTGACAAAGTTCTTCCTTATGTTCACCCAGAACCTCCTATGTTCCAACTTGCACCCATTCCCCTTGTCCTATCACTGGCCATCACTGAGAAGAGCCTGTCTCCATCCTCCTGACACTGTCCTCTTACATATTTATAAACACTAATGAGGTCACCCCTCAGTCTCCTCTTCTCCAAGCTAAAGAGACCCAGCTCCCTCAGCCTCTCCTCATAAGGGAGATGTCCCACTCCCTTAACCATCTTTGTGGCTCTGTGCTTTCAGCTCTGTTTCAACAAGTGCTGAGCTAATTCATATAAACTCGCATTTGCTGTGGACTAGGAAAAGACATGTGGCCCCTGACATCAAAAATATGATGCCTGTCAGGTATCTGTTGCTCTGCAATAACCCATATGTGGATCTAAGCCCTCATCTGCAAGGGATCTTTACCAATTGGCATTACGAACTCCTCACACTTCAGTACAACCACTGATGCAGGTGTGTACCCATTTGCTGGAGTTTCCCTGAATGAAAATAGGGCCTATAATCATGGCTGCGCTCCTGGGAGGTATCAATACATTCCACCTTTTGAGTAGCAAGTACAGTTTTCACAAAACCTGTCAGGTTAAGCCTGGACTTCATGAGTGCCTGCCTTGTGCATAGCACCTACTTTCAAAACTGTATTGCTGCACGATTAGCAGCACTTCAGTGTTGCATGGGTCATTGTTATTGGGGGTTGTTCTTCAAAACAGTGCTTTGGCAGGCTGTGACATTTTAATGACAACCTGCTCCAATGCTTCACGATGGCAGTGGCTGACCCACTGTAATTGATCTGACAACCTTTACAGGCCCTGTGTGCACACAGAGTGCAACCTAATCAGGATGAATGGGGCCACCAACCACACCTAGAAGTCCCACAGCTCTGTGGGAGCTGCTGGGCTAATAAAATTCTTTCTGAATGGCTGGTGCTCCTGAAAGCTGGCCTCTGAAGCATGTAGGCTGTCCTGCTTTTTCACAGGGAAGCTCCTACATATGCTCAAGTACTTCCAAATAGCTTAACCATTCTTTCTAGGGCTCATTTTATCTCCTTTGTCTTGTTCAGCCAAGCAGTGGCTTGCAAGTGTGTCATGTTGGCATATTGCCTATATGAATTTACACTGTGTCTTCCAGCAATTTCCATTCTCATGTCCTTCTGTGCTTCCATGTGTCTGACATACTAAGCCAGAACCTGAGTGACAGGTTCTCTTCATGACATTTATAGCTCAACGAGGGAAACACCATGTGATTTCCAGTTCACTGATCCAGGCCAAACCGAGCGAGATAATTTAGCTTAAACCTCCAGATCTTTCTGTGCATAGCCAAGTGAAGTCATGACTCCTGGCACTTGCTAGATGGATGCTTAGGAGCAAGCCCTACTCATGATGCTGTGATTGCAGAGCTTTTTTTCTTTAACCTTTTAATAAGAAAATAGAGGCAGCAGGACAGTGAGATTCTAGGCATTGATCTAAATTGTTAGTAAATGAGGTTCTTTTCAAGCTGCTGGTGCATGTGATGAATGCTTTCCCAGACTAACAATTAACCTTTAAAATTCAGAATATAATTTCTGTCTCACTACTTTGTACGATAAAAATCTTAACCTGTTGGGAATATACACATCTGTTTTCACTAACCAGTTTCACAACAACAGGAATGTCTCACCACGTTAGCGAATGTATTCCAGGATAAGCATTGCAACTTATTCTCACAGGCATTGTCTGCTCAAACTCTCTGTGTTTTACTTTCTGATACATGGTACATGTCCAGCAATTATGGAAAACTCAGACTCTTGATGTGAGGGCAGAGGTTAGATTCTTGCAAAGGGAAGAATAATGTTTTAGTATCTAATTCTATAAATGCCAAGTCGTCCTGACTTGTTTGGCGGGGTGTGAATCCATGTAGCTGAAAGAAACTAGACGGAGAGAATGAAGAAAGTAATGGAACAGGTTTGCACAGAAAAACAAACAGATAGAAGTGATAGCAACAGAATCTCATTTTTTTACTCTCTCTCTTTGCCACAATCTGGAAAACCCTGTTTGGAAAGTTGGATTTCCAGTTTTTATATTTAAAATTTGATGTTACAAAACTTACAGTTCTGCTTTTAAGTCAGTTTCTAATTCCTGAGGACTTCCACTCATGATGAGACTGGGTTAAACAGACCTTTGGACTGACACAGTAGATTTATGCTTGTGAACCTGGATCTTCCTGTAGACTCTCCTTCTACATGGTTGCCTACAGGAGGTTTTCTTGTACCTTGATCTTCTCAGTGGTGTCCAGTGATAGGACAAGGGGTAACGGGTGCAAGTTAAAACATAGGAGGTTCCGGGTGAACATAAGGAAGAACTTTTTCACTGTCAGAGTGACAGAGCACTGGGCCAGGCTGCCCAGAGAGGTTGTGGAGTCTCCTTCTCTGGAGACATTAAAACCCCACTGGATTGGGGTTCCTGTGTGACCTGCTCTAGGTTGTTCTGCTCTGCCAGGGGGGTTGGTCTGGATGATCTTTCGAGGTCCCTTCCAACTCCTAAAATTCTGTGATTCATCTAAAGCAGTTGATTATTCATGCTTATGTCAGGGAATATTAGGTAGGAGGACAGTCTGACTTTTCCTACATTCTGAGCACTGATGGAAAAGCCTTTCTTGAATTGTCCTGCCTCCCTGAGCCAGAAATTTTATTTTTTGAAACAGCGTTGTCACAACAATGTGGCTAACTGGATTCCATTATGGTGATAGGAGTGTGTCAACCCACATCTGGGTTTTAATTTCTCATTTTCCAGCATTAAATGTCAGAAATTCAATTAACATTTTCATTAGTGTGTTTTTATTATGCTCTTGTTGATGCTACAGATGCATGGAGTGCCATCTCTCCTTTTGTTGTTTTCCATTAAAATTACACCTGCTTTACAAACAGTCTCATTTGGAAGGTATAAATGTGGCTCACTGGGTAAGGAATTCATGGGCTTTGAATAAACAAGTCATGGGTTTGACCACAATATGGTGATTGTGGGCCATTATCATTGGAGGCCTTCTGATGGAGTGTCTGTCAGTGTTACATCTGCCTGCTTCCTATGGGACTGATGTTCATACCACCAGAATCCCACCTAGCACTAACTGAAGGTACTGTTGACAGACCAGCAGAAAAACAGTTTATGGGTGACTGTGGTAGCTTTTCCCTGAGTCACTGAGTGCTTTGGGAAGTGGGGAGGTAAGAACAAATTAATATAGAACAGAGTTGTGTTTTTCAGTGAGCCTGGTGTTTGTGAAAATTTTAACTCTGGGAGAAGAAGCAAGATGCTGACCTCTGGGCAGTGTGGGTAATAAGCTAATAAAGTCTATTCAGAGCATGTGCAAGTTTTCCAGATACTGGGCATCTATTTCTTGCAACTATTGGTGGATGCTCAGAGGTTCCAGAGGGCTGGGGATTTTAATCCAAGATCATTATTTGATCTGTATTAAGATGTATTACTGTAAGATTTGAGGTTCTCTCTGCTGTCTCGGATGAGGGACCTTGGAAACACATTTTCAGGCTCTGAGGTACTGTCTCCAAATGGTGCTCTGCTGTGATTTCTCTATATATGTTTGAGGTTGTTGTTTGAGCTTTTCTTTACATTGCTTTGATGTGTGGCATATCCATTCCCTAAGGCATGGTGAAGGCAGAGTAGTTCACCCTATTAAGGCTGTCAACATAACAGTTTCCATCATAATGGAAATTTCAAGATTAAGAACCATGCCAAGTAACCAGTAACTTTAAACTCACAAATTGGGATAGCTTGGCCAATGAGATCAATCAACATTGTCTAGAATGCTGCTCTGTCTGTTCTCTACCTCTCTGCTGCAAAGTCATTTGACCCACGTTAATTCTCTGAACCATTTCTGCTCCTAGGTGTGGTTTCATACCTAAACAAACAAGATTTCCTCCAAGTGGAACTTATAATTCATGACATCAAAGTCCTCATTAATTGCAAACGGTTAGGAAACCTAGGAAGAAGCTTTGTTCGTTTGTCTGCAGGTTCTGAGATCAGTTGCATTTGAGCATTTTGACAAAATCTTGTCAGTCTACTGACTTTCTAGCCCCATAATTGTGGGCTTTAGTGGGGCCTGGGTTTCATCTCTAACTCAGCCATATGAGTAACCTCCCTTTGGAGGCTTTCCTTTACACAAGTAGAGACAGGTAATTGCCTTACCCTTGACAAAGACTGGCAGATCACAGAGATGCAACTCACCAGCCAGCACACAAAGACTACTAGTTCTGAGGAAAACATGTATGGAATGAAATATCTGGTAGCCAAGGGCAGTGGCCACCATTCTGCTGCAATTCTGATATTTGTGTGCACCAAAAGGGCATGTGGTTTCACATGCAGTTTTTTGAGCATGTAGGTCCTCAGCTAGAGTAAGCCTGCCTTTAAGTGGCTTGAAATTATGGGTGATGCTGTCTGTTGGGAAAACAAGTGGATAAAACTGTTTCTCACCAGTGTCAATTTTCAAATGGCACAGCTCTTGTAAATGGATCTTGCCACCTGACCAGGGTGTTATTTTCAGATGTAAATAGAATCAAGAACAGCAAAGAAACACTGGTCAGGCCAAGTACTTTTGGTTTCCTGGAAAAATGCAGTTCTGTGTTCATCAATACAAGAATGTCTGACACTTGCTTGTGTTACAGGCAATATTGGCTCTGAGCTTTCCTACACTGATGTTGGAGTATTCATCTCTTCTGATGGTGGAAATTCCTGGAGACAGGTATGTTTTGCAAAGCAAAGGAAAGCATGGAGCCTTTTGCTATTTTTCTTGTCCTGAGTCTCCCCTTCCTAGTGGAGTGGAATGCTCATGCAATACCTTATTTGTTTGCAGATCTTCGAGGAGGAATACAATGTGTGGTTTCTGGACTGGGGAGGGGCACTAGTGGCCATGAAACACACATCAGTGCCCATCCAGCACATGTGGTAAGGAAACTTGTTACTCTGAGAAGGTTTTCTGGTGGGGATAAGCTGACAGTGGTGCTAATGTCTCTTGCGTCACCTGGTTAACATCTGCTAGTGTACAAAATGAGCAAATGAGGTTATTCTTATCTGCATTTTACCATCATTTTGATTTTGCTGATTAATATAATGATTATTGTACCACTTTATAAATACAATGTCTGTATACACAATGCATTAATTGCTCTTTGCACTAGCCATGTACTGAGAATTCAGGTGTAGACACACACATACTGAATACAAAGTCACTCTTTGAACTTCAGGTACTTCTGACAGGATGTGTCTCTCACTTCTGCTTGTTAGTTACAGAATTTGATATTAACCTGGTAAGACACATAAAGGGAGGGAGAGGTAAGGCCAATAGGTATTGATAAGGAGAGTAGAGATATGTTGCTCCTATTGATTCTGCTATCAATTTCCAGAGATACAGTGGTGGCAACCGAACAGAGTTGGTGACGGAATATGGCAAAATTATTTCTCAGTTGAAGATA
This sequence comes from Aegotheles bennettii, assembly GCA_013398125.1. Classification (NCBI taxonomy): domain Eukaryota; kingdom Metazoa; phylum Chordata; class Aves; order Caprimulgiformes; family Aegothelidae; genus Aegotheles; species Aegotheles bennettii. Next base: position 385,962 of record VZRW01008537.1, read on the forward strand.
CTTTTTTCCTTATAAATGGGTTATAACTGTCTAAGCACTAAAGATACTGCACAAAATCATCCTCTCCATAGCCTTTTCCTCTCTCACTCCTGCACCAGCTAAGCATTGGAGATCTTGGAGGCATTCTGAAATTCAGAATATTTATAGAAAATGTCTGTATTAGCACCACTTTGAGTGGTTTTGAGTAGAAGAGGAGCACAGCTAATGGACAGAAGCTTCTCAGCTTCTAATGGTGTTAAGAAGTGAATTAGTTAGAAAATAGCCTTCAGAGACAAGTTTTGTGTTCCGGTCTGTTAGATTGAGTTGTCTCCGAGTTTGACGGTACTAAGCACATGTCCATCTCATACTCTTCATACAGGACAGAAAAAGTGGCCTTCAGTCAGATACAAAAAGAAAGCAATGGTGTTTGGCAGCAGTGATGAGGTGTTAAGGTCACCTCTACCTGAGTCATTATTGTACAAAATCCTTCAGTTAAATTGTAGTCATTCAGAAACTGGAGACTTCAAGACAGGCTGTCTTTACCCATCACAATCTAATGTTCCAGACATGTACCTTAAGAACATTAATGACTACTTTTTCAGTATGAAAAGCTTCTGGACTTTATATTCCTGACCTGACAGATAACTCTGGGATGACTGCAACATAGAGTTCTATTAAAGTTTAAATATGTCACATTTGAGCACATTTCTTTACCTCCTGAGCTAAAGAAATGACTGCTTTAGTTTCGGTGTGATAGTGGATTGTTAACCACAGAGTGTATTGGCTCTTATTCCTAAGGCTTTGTAACTTTTCTAGGTCTTGAGACAGGGTGAACAAGAGTTCTCTGAGGTCTGTGCCTCCGTGTGGGGTTACAAGCAAGTAATTATATGCAAAATGAGGGTTGCAGTCTTTGTCATGCTTTCTAATGTTCAGGAAACAGGTTGTTTGTTTTGTCATAAGAAAACCTGCTGCTGTCATAACATAATATATGTAGCCATACTGAGTCAGGGCCAGGGGTTACTCTAGGCCAGCATCCTCTCACCAGCAGCCTTTGTAACTGGGCATATAGAGGAGTGTAGTAACAGGGCTGACCCATAATGATGCTTCCAGTAGAACCCATTTTCCTGTCTGTGGTTAGAATATGGTGTTGTGTAACTAAAAACACTTGCCTCTGATAGGTAACCCAGTAGTCACGACTATACATGAAGTACCCTCAGGAAAGAGGGCACCAAGACCAAGCCTTTAGATCGAACCAAGTATGAGCCAAGGCAGGAGAAGTGTGTGTTAGCCAAGCGTAGGTGTCACCAGCAGCAGGTACATCAAGCTGTAGCAAGTTGAGCTCTGGAAGAGTGAAAGGTGAGCCACTTACTGAAAGAGCTGTAAGTCATGTATTAACCATTTATAACTGTGTTCTTCAAGCCAGGTACAACTGTTTTAATTGTGTCTTCCCTTGTGAAGGTTCTTTGGATGTAAAAAACACATTATGTACAAGTACCTGTACTTAGATGTCAGGAAAGTTTTGGTCACAGATTGACTTCCATAGGATCTAAGAGCCCAGTTCGCCTTTGTCTGTTTTGCAGAGGTTGATTTCAGATGTTCTCTCTTTCAACCAAGTCTCATGAAATGGCATGTGCAGTAATGTAAGTGCACTACCCACTCTATTAAATGAGTAGTGATTTAGAGCTGTTATCAATAACCTACAACAGGTTTCCTCCAAAATTGTACCCTTAGGGACTTCGAATTTTGCTTCATATTGCCTCAGTAGGCACCTGTTTTGTAGGCAGGAGTGGAATAGATTAAAGGGTACATGTGTATCTATTAGTTCTCAGGCTGAGACATTGTACAATAAGTTTCATCCTGGGGAAAAGAGGGGCAGATAATTGAAAAGCCAAGAGAACTTCAGCTAAGCTAATGAGGCATGCTGTTCCTCAGAAACTGAAAAGCTCTTTAGATAGATAAGCATGCAAGCAGAACAGCATACAAATGCACAGGTGTGTGGGAAGATACATACATTTAAATAAATAGATCTGGGGCAGATAAGTTTTTTGTATGCTCTTGTACTCCCAGTTTTCTGTCTTTGGTCTATAGTCAGCTTCCTATTCAGGCAGGTGTGCATTGTGGGTCAGGTGAAAAATGTTTTGCTAGGTGCTGTGAGAGGCAGATACTTAGGGAATGGTGATTGCAAGCCTTGGCTTTTCACACTAGAGCTCTGAGGTTGGTGTAACCCACTGTTTTTAATATATATTACATTGGTCTCCTGGTCCTTTGGTGGCATGTCAGATAGTTTCCCTGGTGCTTGGAGTGGGTAGTGTCCCTCTGCCTGGAGTGGGGAGTTTTCAGTTTCCAGCAAGACCCTCTCAGACAAATCCAGGTGCTCAGATGCATGTGTGCACATACACATGCACATTCCCCCCAAAACTGTCCTCACCTGGAAAATAAGGCAAACTTCTTTTTTACACTCAGTTTAAAATGAGAAGTTTCCTGCTATTCAAAGAAGTTTGTGCCATTATTGTCTCTTTGGTAATGCCCATTGAGAGTAATCTGTCAGCTTTCACAGCCCAGGTACCTCGCAGAATTACAGGGAACTCTGTAATGACCCTGCTGGGAGAAGATCAAATAATTTAACAGCAAGTAAACTTTTGTGCTTCTCTGTTTGCTCTTCCTCCGCTGGTATAATTTGGAGCTGAAATTCTGGGCAGAAATTGTGTAGGAGAGGTTGTGTGAAGAGTCTGGGGGCAGAGAGAAACTGGGTTGTTTTCAGAACTGTTCATGAGCAGCAGCTCTGGGAGCTGGGTGCTGATAGTCTGTAGGTTGCCTGCCTTTCCTGCTGTGGTGGCAGCTGGGCATTCACACCCTCCTCTGGCTGCTTTCTGTTGTGGGCACAGACTGCCAGGGTGGGTGGTTTCAGGGCTGGGGCTCCCTGAGGGCTGGGAAACCAGGAATGAACAGAGGTCCCTGGGACAGCAGGGCAGGATCTGGCCACCAGGGCCCATCTGACCACCCCAGTCAGGAGTGCGGTAGCCCCAGCCCTGGGCATCAAGCACTTCCCTGGTGATATGGACAGGCTGAGGCCAGGCTGGGACATCAGCCTGCATGTCAAACCCTTGTCCTGGCAGGACTTCGGCAGAGCTGGAGCCTGGAACTCCTATGGTGTTGATGGGGCTCCTGGGCTGTGGAGGGGGTGAGAGGAGGCCATGAGGAGGCTAGGAAGGGACATTAAGGCATAGGCCACCACAGAGAATGACCTAGTCTGTCCGCTGGCATGGTCAGTTAGACTTTTGGTTCACCTACTCCTTTGTAGTTATCAGAGACAGATGGGAGAAGTTGCTGGGGTGTAGCTGAGAGCAGGGTTTGCTAACCCTCCTCTGCTAATCTAAAAGCCTGTTGTACTATCTCTAATTCAACCAAGACCCTGTCACCTGGGTTAGGATGCACATGCTCTTGGATAAAAACAGAAGGTAAGGCACACGGTGATTGTGGGTAGGGACATTGGATCAAAAGCCACTGAATTACCCTGGCTTGTCACTGACAGTGTAAACATTCTCAGCCTCTAAGAAGGGAAATGCTTTCATTTTAACTAGCGTACAACTTTGTTTTACAACTGTAACAGGCAAAAAGCACACAGAATATCCACTGGCTGGCTCAGTTTGGCCTCCTTTCTCCACCTCTCTGTAAGATGGAGACCACCTCTGAGGTGGCATGCAAAGAAGTATTAATAAGGCTAGAGAGGTTGTAGCTGATGCCATATGGCATTGGGTCAAAACATTCTGTGGTGTTGACAGCAATTTTCATGTATTCAGGTCAGGACTGCTTATGCTCTGAGTGCTGCCTCATGCCAGGTGATACTGTAGATCTAGAAAGAGGACTTGGCAATGCCCCTTGATCCCTTGAAGTCTGATGTACATCTGGATCAAGTACATCCATGTTCTTATTGCCAGTGTCTATACTCTCTAAGGCTTTGATCTTTCAAAGTACGCCAAGAGCATGAATTAGTGGGCTGGGAAATGGCAAAGATTAGTGCTTGTCTATAAATCTAGCTGCTGGAGCTTGCAGACCTTAGCCAACATTTAATTGCTGCAGTTGCTCTGGAGTAAGTCTTTTTATGTGTATAAATCTTGTCTGCTTCTATCCCAGGGTGAGTTTTGATGAGGGAAGATTCTGGAGTAAATACAGTTTCACATCAACACCACTTTTTGTGGATGGATCCCTTGTAGACCCTGGCATAGAGACCCAGATAATGACGTAAGTATTGTAGCTCTTAACTTTTTCTAAAATGTGATGGTAGAAGGGGTGCATGGAGATCCCCAAGTGCATGGTGAGCCTCATGGTGTGCAGTGCAGCATTGCATAGCTACACATGTAGTTTCGCATGAAGGCATGGTGCTGTTTTGTGGGTTTTGATGATGTTCACAGACCCAGGTGGAGTGTCCGTGCATCACCTGGCAAACACGATGAAGCCAAACTCTTCCTGGTGGTGACAAAGGGTATAACAAGGAGACATGGTCCCAAGTTGTAACTTGGGAGTTCAGATAGGACAGTAGGAAAATCTCCTTCTCTAGGGGGTGATGTGGTCAGGTTACAGATAAGTTGAAGTATCACCATCCCTGGAAGTTTTCAAGCCTTGGCTAGATGATGCCACATCTGCCCTGACAGTCTGTCTTGAACTAAGGGTTTGAACTAGTGACATCCAGAGGTCTCTTCTCATAAATACTGCTGAGATTGTGTTCCTTGTGTCTTGCGGCCCAGTGACTGCAGTGTTCTTCAGAGGTCAGAGATCTGTATGGTTGCACCTAATGTCAGTTCTGTGCTTGCTTCAGTTGTGCAGCTTGACTGTCTTTTGAGATTGCTGCTCGGTATGAACATCCCCAAACCTTGCTGTTTGCTATCTGTATTGTGGCTGTGAATCCAGTTTGGCTCAGGCTAAAAGTGTTCTCAGTGTGCATATGCAGAACTGACCTAAGGATCACTTTCTTGGTCTGGGGTGTAATATGCTGTGATTCACCCATACCATGGAAGGAAGAGCCTGGGCTAGCACTGAAGGTGCTTGGACATTCCTCCTCCCAAGAGTGCTGAAGCACTGGGTAAGACTGGTGGAATTGGTGGCGTAATGTTGGCCACAGAACAGGCCAGGATCCGAGTTTAAGTACCAGGGGAGAGAGAGAACTTTGTAAGTTCAAAGGCATCTTTAAAGAATCATGTGACCTCTTGCACAAAGCAGATCAGAACATTCTGTTCTGCAATTCTGAACAAAGCATAGACTAGATGCACTGCCTTTGTTGCTTGCAGAGATGCCTTCTTACCTATATTTTCTCTGAGCTGGCTGGAACAACTTTCTGAAAAGGATCAGAAACCCAGGTGGCTAAGATGCCTTTGACTGAGGCACTCCCATGAAACGTATCTGCAGGGACATGAAGGGGTGCCTTTGTTTAATCACATCAGACACTGTTGCAGCACTCTAACTCAGGGGCAGGAGATACAGTATAAATTTCACCTTGCATTCCGTTTGCTTTTTCTGCTTTCTGCACCTGAAGCTCCTGCAGATTTTCACTACTTGCAAGAGAAGAGATTCAAGCCCAGTATATTTTCTTCTAGGCTTCAGTCCATCTGCCTGCTTATGTGGCAGAAATGCGTAGGTGGATTTCCTTGCTGGTGTCACAGGTAGTGACAGACAGAGTAGACTGCTGAGTAGGCTTGTCACCAGTTTCTGAGGAAGCTTGGATCAGATAACAATTATGTGTGTTGGGCACTTCTGCTAGCTATTTGTATTTATTCCAACTGGGTTGTGTTATTTGTGTTGGTATGTCTTTCAAAAAACAGATCTACATCAGCCTTACATAAACAGAAGTGACTATGTGGTGAGGAGAGGTCTGTGCCTGCAGTGGAGCTCATCTTGGCTGCAAGAAAGGGTCTGAGGGAAAATCCTCTTCCTGCAAATGGTTATTTGAGCTGACTTCTTTGCCATCTGTGTCATGACAGATGAAGTATGCTGTAGTCTTGGGAGGGTCAGAAAGGTGTAGCCAAATCCTGTATAGCCCATCTATATCTCCTGTGCTAAAGGGTGCTAGAAAAGCCAGGCAAAGTAATTATGGTTATCCTTTACGCCTATAAAGCATAGGAGCTGCACAATTCAGTTTGTTTCCCAAGCAATGCTGAGACAGAAGAGGCAGCTTCCATGTTTCTGTCACAGACAGCTGTTGAGATTCTAGTAGGGTTGCTTGTTTTTCCTTTGCTCCAAAACCATGCCTTGTCTTTAGAGTATTTGTTTGTGTAAAAGAATATGTCTGTGAATCTGCTGCCTTGCTATCTGCAAATATTGCCCCTATTTTTGCAAGGAGTAAAACACAACAACGTATCACATACCTGTGAACCTTTTGACAAGACTGTGAGCATCCTGTTAGGGAAATACACGCCAGTCCCCAGCTAAAGATTAGACCCCGCATTCTGTTCACTCTACACATTTTTCTCCAAATGCAGCAATAACGTGTCACTTTGTGTTGGTTAATATGGTGGTTTTCTGTGAAATTCTTTGTGCAATGCACAATGGGTATCGCTTTCCAACCACACGTTCATGCAGACACACACACACACATGCAGAGAGACAGATCGGAGCTCAAATAAATCTGCACATCAGCACCTTCACTGAAATCAATGGAGCTAATCAGTTTCAACTAGCTGTGGATTTAGCCCATTTACTTTATAAATCAATGTAATTTTCTTTTGAGATGAAAGACTCATTTTAAATCTAAGGTTATTGTTACTTATTTCTCTGTAGTCTTGTGATGGGAAATGCAGGAAGTGAGTTATCTTGCTGGATGTTGTGTATCAGCTTTGTTGAGAGCTGACTTTTTCATTTGTAATCTTTGCAGGCGTATTATTATTATTGCTATTGTTATTGGTATTGTTTTCATTACTAGTGTCATCATTAGCAATTTTAAAACTATTCTTAATAGTTTGTAAAAGCTATACAAAGAAATTTCACATGATACTTTCCATAAATGTTTAGAGAAATTTCCATCCACAGCATTAAAGGAACTGAGGAGGAAAGAGACCATTTATAAAGCCTGCATGCAAACCATTTCTATGCAGATCACTTAGGTATTTCTCACAATGAGAATTTTAGTGAATTCATCTATAAGGGCAGTGTAGGATCATGCTGAGCTGTGGAAGCTTAGGCTGAGAAGAATCCTGAATTTCTATTGCTACTGGCCATTCTCTGAACGAGGATAACACTCGGTGGTTGGTGGTATGTGGAATTTGTGTTTGCAGGTAGAAATCCCAATGATTTCAAGAAGCTGATGAGAGGAGCACAATAGTGTGGGATCAGCAATCCCCAGCTGAGGATGGGATCAGTGGAAGCTCTTAGAGTAGAAGCAGGGCTGAGGCAAAGATACCAAGACAGTGCTCATATTTGTATACTACCAAACTGGGTAGGTTAGTGGTTTTAAAGATTGTCTTTCATCCTGGAAAATGCAAAATATTTCATCTAGCAGTCCTGGCTGATTCCTGTTAGGGAAAGTTTCTTCCATTGTTTTGTATCAAAGTGATCTGTGTTCAACTGCTTCCAAAAAACAATAATCTGAGGGGAATGTGTATTAAATGGTCATTATACTTCAACTATTATTAACATACTGCATTATTAACAGTATTATCATAATACTATCTTATTAAAATCAGTATATCAGTGGAATGACTATTGTTCCCAACCTTCATTTTGTGGCACATCCTGTGAGTGGGCTCTCTGGGCTGTTGGAAGCAGAAACAGTTTTAGCACAGAATTTCATACTACTTCATGGCTGCTATGTTCACAGTTGGAATATCTGTCTGTATTGTGTGAGCATCCGAGGCTTTTTGGATCTTCTGTGCTTTGTGCTGTGTATATGTGTTCTCAGAGAGTCCTAAAGAATTTGTCAGTATGGTAAAATCTGTAGGTTTGCATGTAGGGGTATTATATCATTCTGAATATCTTAATGTACTTTGAATTGGGAGCTGCTTTTAGTGTGGAATTGGACAAGATGTCTTGCAGAGGTTTGTTCCGACCTAAATTATTCTAAGATTTTGTTATTTCATATGGCTATAAAGATGCAAGAATTCATTATTTCCTTACAAGCATGGCTGAGTGGGCTCCAAGAATGTAGTTTTGTGACACACAGAGAAGTACCATGAGACTGTGTGAGCTGTTCTAACTTGGAGCTACTGCCTAACCAAAGTCAATCCACTCTCCCTTCTTCCATTCCTGGCTGATTGTCCACTTCTGCAATTCCTTTTGTTGTTGTTTTGACACTCATCTCATCTGAGAAGATGGTCAGTTCAGCTCCCTTAGTGTCACAGCACTTAGAGGTGTATATCAAAGCATATTGCAGTGCTTGATGCAGGTGTGAGGAAAGCAGATGGAAAAAATAAAGGGTCCTTTAGGAAAATAACTCAAATGCATAAGGGCAATGGATTAGACATGTTCTTAGGTGACCCAATGAGTGCCTAGAAAGCACTAGTCTCTTTGAAAACTACAGTTTTCTAACTTCTGTCCTGTAGCCCTCACTGGCCAATAGTCTATCTTTTAATGATTTCACATTCTAATGGGTTAGATCTAACACTTCTGTGCTGACAGGCCATAGGCACAGCATGTTACTTGCCTGAGGTTGTCCACCAGGGAAGAGGAATAAGATTGTTTTCCCTTTCTAGTTTATTGTGATATATCCAAACAGAAGCAGTATTTGCGCAAGAGAGTTCCTAGTCTGTACCATTCAAAACAGAGACAAGATGTTTTTGGGGGCCCAGAGGAGGATTTCATATTGTTCCAGCTCTGACTCATAATTATTACCTCTGCCACTTCATCTCCTGTGCTAAGCATCTCTCCAAACCTACAGAAAGAGAAATAACCTTTTTGCTTCACAGCTCAGCAGAGCTTTCCTGTCATTTCAGTAGACTCATTAAACACGTGTGTGCAGACACTCATTTATAGATGAGGATCATTAAGTTTGTCTGTGCTGATAAATATATATTTATGTAGACACACCTACGCATGTGTATATAAATGTATATGTGTTTCTATATATGTATACTTAATGATCCGTATATATCTGTGTATGCATCATTGAGCATTAATGTTTTCAGTGAGAGGATTTAATACAAGCTGGTCTGCCAACATTGCTGTGACTGCTCCCCTTGACTATGTGGATGGTAGAAAACATTCCTGGTTGTAAATGAATACGCTATGAACCCTGGCCCTGTCTTAACACCTTCACATTTACACAGCCATACAACTTTACCATAGATGAAGTGGGAGCATTTTTTTTTTTGCAGAAGACCCATAAAATTACTGGCAATCCATCACTGGGTGGCAGAAGAGTGGGGCAGAATGAATAAGTAATTGAGAAATGTTGGAAGAGGTAAGATGGAGGCCAGGAGTGACTTGAGGTGAGAAAGAGAGCATTAAGAGGACAGGCCATCCTGAGTCAGAGCAGAGATCCCTCTAACTCGGTTCCATGCTTCAACAGCGGCAAGTTGAGGATGCTAAAAATAAATATTAAAAACCTCACAATTATTATACCCTTGTACATTTTTCTCAATTACAAAGATTTGCAAATAAGGGACTTTCTTGGCCAAGCACAGAATTCTTTATATTCCTAAGTAATCCATGATTTTTTTTCTATTTTTGAGGGTTTTTCTTCTCCTAAATCTCTAAAAAATTAGCAGTGACATTATCGTGTGGCCAGGAGTTTCATGAGTTCTCTTACTCCAAAGAACTGACTTACATGTGGAAGATAATCAGCAAAGTATGTACAGGTATGAAGGCAAGTGGACAGATTCTAACTAGCACTCAGCAGAGATTCAGCAGATTGAGTATGAAAAAGGGGCAACAACTCCCAGGTCCCCAAACCCCTACTGAGTTCAAAATTACATGGGAGCCAAGAGTCATTTTCCTGTCACTTTCTGATAAGATGACTATCATCTTTCCTGTTTAAGCAAGGCAACATTCATTGCCTTCTGCTCAAGTCTTGCTGTCACATTTAAAAGCTTATACAGGAAAGAAAATTACAAGCTGACACAAGGTCCTTGAAAGATTCTTCCCCTTTTCTTAGGGGTGGGGAGCTGCAGATCTGCCGTGGCTGAGAGGTTATGCTGAGAAAAGTAAGGTGAAAACAGAGAGGTGATAAAAAATAGTGCCTTTGCTGGGATGTGGTCAGAGGATCTGGCCGCCTTCTTGGTGGGCCATCCTTTGCCCTCCATAGCTGGTACCCCTGCTAGCAGTCTCAGCAAATGAGAGAAGAGGTGAGTGAATGGCAGAAACATCAGGAGATTGTTTTTCCTAGAAGGAATTGAGCTTCTTGTCCAACATGCATAAAGAAAAGACACAGACATGGTGTTCCTCAATTCCTGTGGCCCAGCAGATGCCTTCAAACTCTCCTGCCATCAGTCTGGTCTCTTTTCACTTCACTCTGCTTGATAAAAAGAGAAAGAAGCTGTCTGAAAAAAAGACAGATTTTCTTCTCCAACTTCTGCTGCTGCTGCTGAGCTCAACAGGATTTGGTGATGAGGGAATCTGAAGGAAAGATTTCACCAGAGGTCTGTAGAAAGCTAAATCCAACTTGCATCTTCCAGCACAGGAAACAACAGAAGGGATCATGTACAGGGGCTGTTGTAGTGAAGGATTCTGAATTGTATCCTTATTTCTCTTCACTACTTTTGGGAACCAGTGCTGACCAGGCAGCCTGTGTATGCCTTCAGGTATACCAAAACAGTGGGGCTTTTGAGAGATTGTAGGGCAGCTTTCAAATCCTGGTTCATCCAAGTTGTGTAGAAAGTACTGGTAGGTATTAATTGTTGTCCCCACTGTGGTTTTATCTCACATTTCAGTTTTCCTTTCTTTTTATGTTTATTGCAATATCTGTTTGTGGTGTGATCAGCTTTATTATATGCTACGGATTTTACTGCCAGGATGAGATGTGTCCTTGTGAATTCACTACACTGTCCTCGCTCATGGGGCTGTGCAAACTGCAGTGTGTAAACCTACGTAAGGACTCTCCAGAGTAGAATCTATGAATTAAAATTAATCTATGAAAATAATGACGGCACATAGAAAGAAAAGTAAAATTTAGAACTTAATCTGAGAACAAAAATTATAAATATAATTACTAAGTTAGGAAACGAAAATGATTGAGAGGATATTGGCATTTGCTATGGTGAGCTGCATTCCTGTGTCTTCTGATTTAATTTCAAAGCCTTCTGGAAGTAATGAATAGCAGGGACTTTGCGAGAACATGATCAATCTGCTAATGCCATCAAATGACTTTACAATGGACAAGAAAATGTATGTTATAGGAATTCCCTTTTTATCCCAGCAGATGATCAGTTTATACCCTGGAGTGAGACAGTTGATTACCTATATCATTATCTTGGTTTGCAAGACTGAAAAACATTATTAATGCTCATAGATTAATCAGTGTCATTTCCTCCTCCCATCTCGCTCCCTGCCGGAGCAGTACTCTATTGGTTAGCCTTTGGATTGCTGTGTGAAGTCACCTAGACAGCCCACAGAAGCACAATATTGATTGTGCTGCTGATACTTGCAGTATGAGCTGAGGTCTTTCTGTGGCACCTGAATAGACAAATCAGGTGATGAGAACATCTGCTTAGAATAATCTTTCTCAGGCAGTGCTGTGTGATTGATTGTGCCTTAGGAAGAGGGTGTCTGTGACCTGAGATCATTTCCCAGCAGCTGCACCACATACTCAGAAGATTCCTGGCAGAAGCTGTAACACATGGAGAAGCCATTGGGCTCTGTGGCATGTATTGTCTATTTTTGGCTTTCTGGGGCAAACTGCTCTCATTGGAGTCAAGTGCTATTTATAGACAGTAGATCAAATGTTATGATAAAGAAATCAACATCGTTAGTTGTATTCCGCAGATAGGGAAATTGAGGCAGAACAAGGGACATGCCCATGGTCAGTCACTCAGCAGGCTGTCATGGGGAGAGCTTGGCATTAAATCAGGTCTCCTCAGTTCCAAGTGAGTACCCCACTGTGCAGACTTTTCCCATTCCTTAGGGGGACGGAGATGTTGAGTCATGTCTGCACTGCTCAGGCAAGGTGGATGTAGAGCTAAGCATGTGCAGGGAGCAGGACTCGAAAAAGGTGTGCTGACTGGAGCCTTTTATTCAATAAAGTGAATAAAGCCCTCACAGAAGGAGTCAGACTGAGCAGCAGGCTGATACATGATTTCTTTTCCCTAAGTAAGAGGTCAAACTGATTGTCACAGATTGACTGGTGACAATACAATCCAGATATTCTCATCTAGAGGCTAATGGGCTTTGCTTCTTGTGCTTTTAAGTAAGGACAGATAGATTATTTGTCCTGTGCTGTCTTCCTGCTAGCAGCTGGGCTGGGCTGTACAAAGCACTCAGGCCAGGTGTGGGTTGCGCAGCCAGGGGCAGAGTGTTGTGCGCATATATGTTCCTCAGAGTCTTTCACCTTTCTGTTAGAGAAAGCCATGAAATATTCTGGTACCCTGATCCCACCAGTCCTCTGGGGAATGAGAAGCCATATGGCCTCAGCACCTTTTCAGCTCAGCCTGACTCCGGTCCTGCACGAGGCAGAGGGTCCTAGAGCACACCAGCTTCTCTGGGAGCTGGGAAGTAAGCTAGGAAGGCTCAGGGCTGGGTTTGTTGCATAGATTTTCCATCATTGGGCCACAGTGAGTGGTGGAGAGCAGCTCTCCACAGCAGCCATACCATAGTTTGAAGCATCTCACATAGTTCAGGTAGTGTTAGAAAGCCTTTATTCTTAAGGAGAGCTTGTCCTCATTTGATCATTGTACATTGTTTTCTAGTTTCACGGTCCCTTTGACCTAAACCTGTGAAAAATCCCCCAACCTCCTCATGGTGTTGCCCAGCCAGCTACAGATTCATCCCCTCTTCTGAGCTGCCTTTTCTCTGATACCTTGCTCCACACATAGCTTGTCATCCTGATCTACCACAAACTGCCCCTGGCACATGTGTTTGGAGCTTATGTGTTTTGAGCAATGGTTTCCACATTTCCAACCACTTGTCTGGTTGGAAATCTGCTGATTCATAGGAAGAAAGACTGAAATGACTGAATATGCTGTGTTATCCAGCTTCTGGCAAAGGAGCAGTGTCAACCTCTATAGGGACCGCAGACCCATTAGTGGAGGAGATGCTCAGAGTGTTGATCCCTGCCAGTATCTTTTCTAGAAGAGGGAGGCAGCACCTTCAGTTTTCAAACCTGTCAGAAACTGGTTGTCTTTCATGAGTACTTTGACAAAGAGAGAGAACACTTCTGAAAAACAGTATTAAAAATTAACATGTTTTCCCATCCCCCTTCCCAGGTGTCTTATACTCCCTTTCATGTTGTTGGGATTTCTTTTGAAGCAAATGTCATGTAAAGTGGTTTGGGAATATCGGCAATAAATTTTTTAGAGACCAGATTTCAAAAGGTTTGGTTTGTCATTCAGTAAGTTCTTATTTTGATACCATTTGGCATTTAAAAAATAAAAAATAAATCCCTGTCTCCCCCATTGCCTTCTGCATTATCTGTGCAGCTAATGGAGAAATCGAACCCAAGCTGTAGGGCTGCTTCATAATTATACGTTCTGCAGATTACTTACTAATTGCACTTGGCATTACTTACTAGCTAAAAGATCATGCTATACCATGTCATTTGCAGTGGTTTTCCTCCTCTTTAAAGGAAGTGCCCATTGAGCTGATGAATAATCCCAGGACTGTTTTCCAAAGCTGAGGGAAAAGGGTCTGCCAGGATTGTATTGCAGGATTTTTATTGCAAGATTTTGTTTTTTCTTTGTATTCAAAGAAACTGCAGCCCAGCTCCACCCATCCCTCCTGACCTGGAATCTGACAGTGGTGCAGCTTTCCATGATCAGTTCAATTTGGTTTGCTGATCAGTGAATTTGGCTACACTTTGAATTTCTCTTCTGTAGAAAATCTCCATGTCATGACATTCAGTTTAACTTGGAAGTGGAAATCTATCACTTCCTTCAGATTTCATCAGCATGGGAAATTCTGTAAAATTCACACTTTACTCTTCCCCTTGGGAAACAGAATACAGACCAAGACTTTCTTGAACAAATTTGCTATCATGCCAGCTGCAGTCTGCTGTTGTGTGTTCTTGGTAGTTTCACTGCTGCTGTTTTTTCTCCATCTGAATAGTAGCAGTAGAACAAGGCCTTATATCTGAGATGGTCTGTGGGAATGAAATGAATTTGCACAAGCTGAAAGTATACATCCAAATGGATGGTATATTTTGTTTGAAATAAAATGCATCTCTTCCTTCTATAAAAAAAAAAAAAAAGCAGTTTTTCTTACTCTCTTTCTATCCACAGACAGAAGTACAGCAGTCCTGAATCATCATCCAGTTGCCCTCAGGCTACTGTTCCTAGTTAACAGGTCAGCCAAAAGCAACTGAATTAAAAGCTCCGTAGTGGCTCTTAAAGACCATATTTATTGTTTAGGAAAAAATTTAGGCAGTGTTTCTTGTTGGCAATCACCTGCCTTCCCAGTGTCATCTTTCATCTTTTATGTTTCCTTTGCTTTCATTCTCTTGCTGCCTGCATCATCTTGCCAGTCATGAGGCAGCATGACTCTCACTCTCCCTCTTCCACTCCCTAATTGCTGAGCTGTGTCTCTTTCAATTAAGTTCTGTTTCCTTGTCTCAGTTCCTTTCCATCCAATTTCCATGTAACCAGTGACCTCCTTTAACGCTAATTCAATCTAAACCCTAATAAAAAACAATTGGGAGGTTACACAGCCCATTTGGTTTTCTCTAAAGTAATGATTTATGTTTAATTCATGGGGAAATAGCTCATCTCTCACTCCCCGTTCATAAAACCTAACCCCGCTGGCACAATTTGCTGATGGTTCCTTTGCTGATTGTGTGGTTTTGGCCCTGATAGCTCAGCCTGCACATAGGAGTTAGTCTTGCTTTACTGCTGCTTTCTTACACACAGACGACTTCAGATCCAGATTTCATAACAGGCCCTCTTTTTTTGTGTGCAATCGTCAGCATTTTATTTTATTGTCTCAAAAGCTATAAATGTCAACGAATAGTGGAGGTACATTTATGTACCAAGTCCTTCTGTGTGTGCACTGAGCCAGGATCTCTAGCATAGGCTCACCTTTTTCCCAGGTAATGTAGGACCAGGGTAGCCTGGCTAGTGGTGAGAAAAATCCAAACCAAATCAAGGCAATTATGGAAGTGAGAGAAACTTGTACAGGGACACAGTTGATTCTCAGATAGAACTTGTCTGTTTGGCTGGAGAATGGATCTTCCCATTAGGCTACATCTGATCTGTGTTGCCCAGCACCCTGGATCAGAGGAAATGTCAGTGAGTGGTTTGTGTTGCCTCCATGTGTTCATGCCATATTGATACTGAACTAATCAGTTCTCTTGAAGCATGGGGCACTGGGGTATAAAGTACAATAACCAGCAGGAAACCCCACACAGATCTGGCTAGGCTTCTCAGCTCCATCTCAGTGCTGGTTGTGTAAGTTCCAGAATAGGTCTTGCAGAAGAACTTTTTCTCCAGACTTGCCAAGAGCCACAGGAATGGAAATGCAGAGTTTAGACATATGCAGGTTTTACCTGGCCACTGCTCAGGTCCACATCTATACATCATGCCCAAAAGTTAAATGGCTTTAAAATTTATGCGAGCATAGCAGCCAAATTTGAATAGCTCTGGTCCTTGACTTTTGCACTGATGGGTCCAAGATGATGCTGCACGGACCTGCCTGGTCCGTGGGTGGCCTGGTGTCAGCCCATCAAAAACCTATCCTAGATGCTTGTAAAGAGGAACTCCCCAGTTTCTGCTATGCTGCTATGTTAAGAGTGGCATTGACCAAGACCTGCTCTTGAAATCACATTGGTGATACTTGCTGGGAAGGGAGGTTGGCCTTGGATACTTGGTTAGCTCTTAAAATTGCAGCAGTAGCAACATGCGCTTCTGGTTTTGGACATCAAAGAGAGAGTGAGCACCTTCAGTTGTGGTGAATTAACCACTCAATGCTCCTGCAGCTGTGATTGTCCAGATCTGGGGCTCCCCCTGCTTTTGCTGAGATAAATTCATCCCCTCCAGGGGATTAGAAAAAAAACAAAACACTTGTTTCCCTGACAGGAGGTGATTCTTCCAGATTGTGCTTCATAGCACTTCTTGGGTCTGCCCATTAAATAGTTACTTCTGGCACTACCTGTTAGAGGCACAGATGTAGATAAAGAGGGATTATAGCTGGAATCAGAGGGCAATCTTGAGTCACTTTCTCCCTCTCTACATTCCCACAACAGAAGCATAGATTCAGATCAGCTGAAATATTTACTGATTTGGATGATTTTACTATTGGGGTTTTTTTGCTTGCTAAGACACTTTCTCTGCAAGCATTTTTCTTTTACAATAAAAGGGGGGAAAAATGCAAGGTTGGTTTCAGGCTTTCCTAAATGAAGCAGTCTATTTACGATGGCACTGCAATTAGCTTTTCAGTCAGTATTATCAATTAAAGTATATCTATGGCTGTCTTTTTATCTAGTTTTCTATTGATCCATCCATCTATGTGTTTATGTAATTCATCTCAAAAGGTGCTGTCTATTAAGTATATTTATATTTTTTGCTTTTGTTTTATTTTTAGATATTGAAAATGATTAAAACTTGGTCTATCCTGTAGGGCCTGATCTTGTTAAAATCTCATTTCAGAGGCCCACAGAGTACTTTGTGAGAAGCAAAATGAGGTACCTTTTCATCTCTCTCACCTTGCTGATGTCCAGTGAAGGAAAAATGCTTTAGAAAGGAGGGTACACTTGATGTTTTGTGTAGTGAAGATGACCTTATCTTCTACTTCCTTCCTTTGTATCTTCAGTCATCTGTCTTACTGATCGGGACAGCTGAGGACAGGAGGTGTTACCAGAGACTTTCACCATTATCTCCCATTATGTGCAAAGGAGATAGGCTGACTAGTGAAGATAAAAGTCCTCCATCTATATCCAGATCACATCAGCAAAGGACAGGCAGCTTCAATGCCTGCTTACTCCATATAATGTCCTGCCAGTTTACTTCAGAAATGATAGAAGGGGCCTTGATTTAGGCATGAAAAGACAATTCTATTTCTATGCTTGGGCAGCTTGTCTGAAACTGCCAGCAGGGATGGATCCAGATGGATACAGCTGATGCCTTTCCTGTGAGCAATACAGGAGCTAGTACCTGAGAATATCTATTTCTCATTCATTAGGCAGGGACAGGGATTGAATCTATGGACCAGAGGTGACTGAGTTGTTATCTTGTGACCCTCAATTCACTCTGTTGACCTGTCAGGAACGAGAAGTACTGAATTACATAAAATGTGCAACTATCAACAATGTAAGGAACAATAAGGCAAAAGCAATGCAATTTGGGAACACTGTATTAGTGTAAAAAGCCTTTTAAATAGTTTCTGTACCAAGGTTATGTCCAGTCAGTATATACCACATTTGTAAGTTATTGTGTATTTAAAAAATTAATGAAAGATATAATTATAGCAGCATTACCAATGACCTTTTCCAAATGAGTCCATCATGAGTCTGTAAGCATTTCAGAATTGTTTTCCAAGTTCCTAGCAATTTTTTTGCAAATTAATGACATCCAGCCTTGGCAATAAAAGCCTTGCCTTATTTCTCCAAAGAAGGGATTGGGAAACATTTTCTGCCTTCTTAGCAATGGTTTCATTGTGAGTTGTGCACAGAGCCAGTTGAGAAGATGCTGTCCTATTAGGTAAGATTTTATGTGGAGTTTTAACTGCTTACTCTGAGGGACAGAACAAAATCTATCCTGTGCAAAGCCTGTAAATTACCATTCCATGGCTTAGGTTGGAAAACCTTTGTTAAATTGAGCTTAGTCAGAAAACTGACTCTGTCTAAATGCCATCTGGGCTCTTGTATTTATTGCTTCTCAAGGACTTCCAGAACAGACTGCTTAGGTGGAAAAAATCAAAACATTCTTTTTGTGTTGCCTTGCTAGATTTGGACCTTGAAAACCCATCTCTCTTCTTTTGTCTTCTATCCTTTCAACAAGTGATTAAGAACTTTCAGTTAGACTGTGGTAGACAAAGTTACCGAGGCAAAATTCATAGTATATGTGTCCCCTTTTCCCCTATATCATCATGATAGTTTAGCTGTATTTATTAAAAAAAATCCACCTCCCTAATTTAGTGAACAAAGACAATGAGAAACAAAGGCCCATGAGAATCAGGTAAGATAGATGAGGTGGGATCTTCAAAGCAATATGAGGGCTCACCAGTTGAGAGGAAAAAATAAACTCCCACCATTCCTTTTTTTTCAGCTCTTTCCTTAGGACTTGTTTTGTTTCTAAAAGAGAGGCTTAGGGGAAAAAAAAAAAGAGAGAGAAAAAACACACTTCAGATTGCTGGGGTAGTGAGCACACAAGATTTTTCCCTCATCAGCCAACAAGAACTTGTTGTCTCCTGTACACTGTCTTCTGTCTTACCTTTTACAGCTCTTCTAGATCAGTTACACTGGATACAGAAATCCAGATGTATGTACTAGAGCACTTAATGCATCTACTGGAGCACTTATCGGTAGCTGAACACTGGCAGTTCTAAGACATTGCAGGTCTTTGCTGTCTGCCCCAGCCCTCTCTGTTGGGCCTGGCTGCCCCAAAGCAGACAAAGTGGGGAAGAGTCATGTGCATACACCTTAGTCACTATCAAAAAATATCCAGTGATGTAGTTCACAAAACTGATGAGAGCAGGGTTCAGCTGCAATGTGATTTTGCCCAGTCAGAGTTTTTTCCCTGTGGTGGGCTGTTTAGCCCATTTTTACTTCCACAAAAGATGAGGATTTTCATCACTTCCCAAGGGAAGCTGTTTGAGGGTCCAGTGAAGTCCCACAGATAATACAGCACTCTTTTCCATTCCTTATGTTTGCTTACTCTCATAGAAGTTTCAAATGTTAGTTGTCTTGAAATGTAACGTAACCTTCATCATGTTGCTTGGTCAATCAGAAAGTGCTGAGGCATCCATGTTGCAATTACTCTTGATGAGCAATGCTCATAGGGTGTGTTTGCTTACTAGCTGGTCTGCATATGAGCAGCTCTTACCTTTGAAGCCTGCACTGCAATGGCTGATCAGGCTTAAGAAGCTTTTTATTAATGTGGGGAGGAAAGTTACTACTTTAGGAATCAGGTGACCCAGAACCATCTGTGCAGGATAGAAGAAAACATCCCTCTCTGTTCACACTCCTCTAATTACATTTAGTGTAGTATTGTTTCCATCTAAATTATAGCAATTATATACAAAGATCTTCTTTGAAATCATTTAATTAAAAAGTAGCTAATGCTCTTTGCTTTTGGAATGCTAATATATTGCCTTCCACTTAGGAAACCTTGTTTTTTCCATTAATTATCATTATCATGGAGAATTTCAATGGCAGAGGGGGTTTTTTTAGCTTGTTTTAATAGATTTTAAAATGCAAGTGGTTCTGGCAATTTTTGTAGCTTATAAAGCACAAAGAAGCCTTTTACTCTGGTTAGACAGTTAGATAAGGGTCAGTCTGAGGAACAACATTTTCCTTGAGATGCATTGGCTTGATGAAGTGTTGAATTTCTCCAGTCCTGTTACCTTCAGAGTTCAGGCAACTTTTTGTATCTGATTATGTTCTTCCCTCCTCTTACTATGTTTTCTGTGTAATAAACACCCAGGTCAAATCCTGAACTGGTATTTATCTGCTGGACTAAATGATTTCTGCCTGGTGAGTTGCTGCTTTGTGAGAATGACATTTCTGTCATGCATCACATCCAGGAGAAACAAGATTCATGGGAGAGCTGCCCAGCTGTGCAATAATACCATGACAAGAGGTGTAGTCTGTAAGAGCATGTGCTGAAAGCAGTTGTGGCATAAGAGCTAGTGCGATTTACCCAGTGCCAAGGGAAAGTAGGGAGGGGAGCTGGGTTTAGAACTCCTGCTTGAGTACAATTTCAAAGGCTGCCTGCATTCCCCCACTACAGAATATTTCCTGTTCCTCCCTTCTCCCAACAAATGCCCTGGCACCCCATATTGCTGTGGTTTCCATGGGGTGGTTTTGGTCCAGGATGTGCCTTCTGTGTTGAAGAATAGGAATTACAGTTTGTTCTGTAGCTTTGTCTGACTGTGGTGGCATTTCCTATCCCTAATACCCCACAACTAGGACTACACTAAAAGATGTTCTGAAGAGCCAGCAGCAATCTACCTAATAAATCCATTCCTACACACAAGTCCTTCCCCACCTACTCATTTCTAACCTGTGAATGCATTCATCACAGATTCTCCTTGAATTGTATCCTCTCCCCTTTGTCAGCATCTTGGAGCTTGCCGCTGTGAGGAAGAACTTGGCTATAGAAAGGTGTCCACGGCAAACCCACAATTCCAGGCTCTCAGATATCACCCACCTCCCTTTCTTTCCTTGATACCCATGAGCTGAGACAGGTCTAAATGGGAGAACATGACTGATTCCTGGATGGTCTCTGTTTTATGAAAAACAGTACAATGCAGAGGAGTTTTGGTGGAGGCTACAATCTACAGGAGTAGTTCGGGCAGTGAGGGGAGAGCAAATCAACAACCCCGTGTGATTACATTATAAATGAAGATGAACTAAAGAATAGCAATGCACTGGGGACACGCTAGGATCTGGATTGCAGTCAGTGCCTGGAAACTCAATACAAATTTTCTCTTCTGTTTCCTTTTTACTTTCACAGCAAAATTTGTAAATCATCTCTCCCTCTTTTTTTAGTCTGGAATAACTAAAAAGCCAAAGCCTTTAATCTCATAAATGTCTTGTGTAAAAATGTAAGTTAGTTAAAGGTTTGGTGTAAGGAAAAAGCCCCACATTCTTTCTTTGCCCTCTAAATCTCTCAGTAAGGGTGGTTTGCTGCTTCATGAGTGTCAGAAAATATTTGGGGTTCAGTACATACAGAATTTTTAAATCTGGAACTTTTATTTTATATGAGTTCTTTTATATATTCATTTGAGATAGCCAAGAATTTGGCATATCATGTCAAATCAACTCGATCATTGCTGGGTTTTTTTGTTGTTTACGTGTATTGAGATATTCCCCCTGCCAATGAGAAGCTGTAGTTTAGTCAATGGCTTTTAAAGTCTGATCACCCGTGTCCCTGCCCTAATCTCCTCCTACTACACACCTCTTTGGAAGTCCAACTGCAGCTGATTGAAAAACTGGTCCTCACTGAGAAAATCACAGCTGGCCAAGAGAATAGGAAGCTGTTACTTGATAAAAACTGAACACCCTGCAGACCTCATGCAAAGTTTATGGATGGATGGCATTTTTTGTCCGGGTACCTGGTGTTGTTTATTAATTAAACTGTGTATTTGTGATGATTTTGCTTTCTTTGGTGAAGGTGCAAGCTTCCAACAGGTAGAGTCCCTTAGTATTGTGGTGATGGTACTTTGGTGATGTATGCCAGCAGTGCTCATTGTTGCTTTGGTCCTTCCCTTGCAGACACTTAAATGTGCACATAGCTTTCCCTGCAGGTGAAGGAAGTGCCATATAGTTAGGATGGTATTTAGAGAGATGTATGTTTAACAGCCAGCTCTGCTGCTGATGTTCTGGTCTAAGCTTGGGCAGAATCCTTTGATGCTATTCGATTTTATATGATTTCTTTCATCACTCCACTAGTAACAGGTCTGTGCCTTGGTTTTAAATTACAGTCTGTGTCCTTCCACTATTTTTTGAGTGCTGACGCTTCATCTCCAACTGCTCCTGTGTATTGCCTTAGTACAAGCTTTGTGTTGCCCTTGAGCCGTGTGGGAAAATGTGTCATTTTCATGCTGAAAATCAACTTATCACTTAACTAAGTGAACCGTGGAGTGTGATCAGTGAAAGCTGATGATGAATGACATACTCAAGAGAATTAAGGAAAAAACTACCAATATCCTAACAGTGATTACCACTTGTAATTCCACTCCTGCTAGCCACAGTCAGCATTCACCAGGCAGAAGGGAGGCTGCCATCTTTGGAGGTTGCTTACAGTCCACATTTCGGGTGTTTCTTTTACAATTCAATAAGTATAAAGTTTGTGTAATGCAGAAGTTCAGCAGTAAAGAAACTGAGTCTGCTAAAAAAAGCTTGATTTGAGACAACCAAATTCATTAGAATAGCTCCCTGTACATTAGACATATTTCTTTCTAGTCTGGTTGTTTATTGTTCTGTATTAGACTTGAGGCCCATTATGCTGAGTACTAGGGGCATGGAAGACCTTCCAACACAGTCTGTCCAAGGGGTCAGACAAAGGCTAAACAATCCTAGGATGTTAAAGGAACAAGAAAATGTTATTCATGACTGAATAATGTTTTCTGGCATCAAGCTTCAAGACTGTGTATTGGTTTCTGCAGCTGAGATTCATGAGAAATTATTTGCTTAATGGAAGCATATCTCTGGCTGACTTTGGTTCTTTCTGTTTTCCTCTCCCATGCTCAGAGTTTTTGGGCACTTCAGTCTCCGTTCTGAATGGCAACTGGTCAAGGTGGACTACAAGTCTATTTTCAGCCGAAGGTGTAACAAAGATGATTACCAAACCTGGCATCTGCACAATCAGGTATTCCCATTGGAAAGGGAGGGGATGCAGGGGGTTCCGTTTCCCATACTCTGTGTTGCTAGGTAGGAATGTGGTTGCTCTTTTCAGCAGAGCATATGGATTTTTTGCATCCATCAAGTCACAGTTCTAACCTATTGATGCTTTACTTCCGCTGAAGCACATGCATAAATAAACACTGCACCAGTCTTTGCTGAGCAAGTTAGGGAGATCCTTAACCTCTCTTTGTATGAAAATATTCCATTGCACCAGCTGGATCTTCTTGCCATCAGTGCTCAGGGCAATGTAAAACCTCACCTTGTGATTGAATTGTGGGAGACATTGAACTCTTTGTAGTTCTGTCAGTGACTCGTGAAAATAATTTTCTTTCACTTTGCCTCTATTTTCCCTACTGAAAAATGAAAATAAAAACATTTATTCATCCTGTGGGTGTCTGTAAAACTCTGGGGAGCCCTTGAATAAAAGACACCAGAGAAAACCAAATTATTATTTTTTTTATTCAAGGATGCATACTTTGATTTTCATACACTCTGGCTTATTTTCACACTGGATGTATTTAGGTTCTGAAGCCACTTCAAGTGAAAGAGCTCAATGCACTCTGAAGATTGCTTTTGGGTTACTGGCCACCAGTATGATGTCCCACTCATGCAGGGCAACATAACTAAAGCCAGAATTATTTGCACTGTGATATTCCTGAATGAAATCCATGAATTAGAAGTGAGCGTTAATTTGGCAGGAATATATCAGATAACTGAAGTCATAAAATTGAATAAATGAAAATCATTTCAATGAAAGAAAAGAGAAGATGTGTGTATAACCAGACAGTCATCTTGGGAATCACTGTTACTGGGAAAGAAATGTTTCCATTAGGTGTTGTCTTTTTTTCTTGCTTCTGTGCAGACAAATTATTTCTGCATCAGAGAAAATTCTGTTTATGGCAACTCACCTAAATGTCAAACATTTCTTTTAGATTAACTACTCCCAACAATGCTCTTGGAAACCTTTATGTTCAAAGAGCCCAGTATAACACACCTTAAAATTATCTGAAGTCCATAACAAAGCCACGCCTATCAAGGAAAGAGAAGGAAACCCCAGGACTCCAGGGTTCCACACCTAGATTTTACCCCTGCTCTGAGTTTCAGGCTTGTGCACTTCTTCCCATAGTAGATTTCATCCTGGAGTTACATCCACAGTGTCTTTTCAGGATAATTTGTAGGACTAGATACATTGATGGATGCTTTCTGAAATATGGCATAATTGGGTTTCTGTGATGGCTTGGGTACCCAGGCATTTTGGGCACATTGTCATTGGCATCCCAACTCAATGCTGAACACACTGTACTCCTGGGTCCTCCAAAGGTGGCTTTTGAGTTTGCAAAGTCACAAAAGAGAGCTAGACTCTTGGCTCCCAAGTGTCCCAGTGGCAATTGCATGATTTCATTGCCTTTTGTGACTTTTGACAAAATGTTTCATTTAAGGCCCAGCTGCCAATACAACTATTTGTTTTAATTTCTCCTCTTGTTCTTTGACTGCTGAAGGGGGAGCCTTGTGTTATGGGAGAGAGGAAGATCTATAAAAAACGCAAGCCTGGATCCCAGTGTTCTCTAGCTCAGGACTTTTCCCAAACTGTGGTGTCTGAGCCATGTGTCTGTGGACAAGGGGACTTTGAGTGGTGAGTATGTGACTCTGGGGACTTTTGCAGGGATTATTTGTTTAGCATTGGCAGTGACCAAGCTACTACCCAGACAGAAAACCCTGCAGAGAAATGGGGTCTCGCGCAGCTTTGTGTCTGCGATTGTAGCAAATAGCATAGATGTGATCCTCATACCTGTTGTGTGAGGAAGATGTCCCCTTCATCTGCAAGAGGGAATTGTTAATCTCCATGAGAAATCCAAGGCTGGAATTCAAAAGCAGAAAATTGCAAGTACGCATTGACATTTTTTTGTCCATCATTCTAGAGAGTGACAGCCAGGATTCTTCCCTGGTCCAAGGCAGGTCCCTTACAGTAGAAAGAGGGAATTTCTATGTCCTTATTCCCAAGATTGTTGAATACCTAGGGGTCAAGCTAGCAAAACATGCACATGTTTATTGTCATTCCTTTGATTTCCTGGGAATCATTTGTTGCTTTTTAGCAATGTTTTATTGAAAAATTATTGTTTTATTGAAAGGGCTTCTGTGACATGACTGTACAGCCCACCCTTGTCAGATATAGCTACTTGTTTTGCATAAATATTCGTGTTTCTAACTTAATGGGGCCATAATTTCCAAACTGCTTTAAGGTCACTTTGAAAGCAGCTTAAAAATAAAGCAGAGAAAAAAAAGAACCACTGCTTGATATTGATTGACAATCAGGGATTGGAGATGGGAGAATGCGTAACAGTCAGAATCTGTGCACAAGGATTTCCTGCAGGGAACCTGTGCTGGCAATACTTTAAAGATTTAAGTCTATCAATAGCTGTGATATTTGAGCTTAAATAATCAGAATGTCATTTAAATAAAGTTCAAAATACCCTGCAAGCAGATCATCTGAGAAAGCATTGTCATTTGTATAGTCCGTTATCAGGATCAGTGTCTGATTCAGTATCGGTGTGATTTCTGAAAACTTCGCTTACCTT
Organism: Aegotheles bennettii; assembly: GCA_013398125.1. Taxonomy (NCBI): domain Eukaryota; kingdom Metazoa; phylum Chordata; class Aves; order Caprimulgiformes; family Aegothelidae; genus Aegotheles; species Aegotheles bennettii. The sequence continues at coordinate 411,144 of VZRW01008537.1, forward strand.
TGAATCCTTCCTGAAGAGGTGTGAAGCATGAGATCTGCACACTTATTTGGATTTAGGCCAGCTGAGGCTCAGTTCTTTTTAGAACACAGACACATTGAAATGCAGCAAAAAATAATAAAAAATATAGACCAAAGTGTTTTCTTGAATATTGGAGTAGTTTGGCTGTAAGGGAGGTTCAGGGATATAGAGCTGAGATTTTCATCTTATCTGGATGGATGTTTAATTTGTTCCTAATACCCAAATTACATCTGAGACTCTTCAGCTTGACTTGGGAGATCTTTCCCTTTTGTTCTCATCATGGGAACTTGTGGAATGAACAAACTACCTTGCCGTGCAGTGTCTGCCTTTGGCATTGGCATATGTCTCTGAGCTGAACCAAACACCAAGCTCCAGAGATGCTTATGAATTTGCCCTTTTTTCTTTTTCTTTTTTTTTTTGTCTTTGTGCCAGCTTTATATTTTCACAGTGAACCTTGTCTTTTCTAAGCTATAAATGGAAAACTATGATAGCTAAATTTCCCTTAAGTTCTGCCTTGAAAAAGATCTGTGTCAGAATGCACCTTTTCTATCAATTGATGTATTCCTTGCATGTGTTCAGTATCATTTTTGCTTAACTTTTGCACTAACATGAGAGAATACTACTGTTAAACTTGTCAGTCCTGCAGAGGAAATGCAGTTAGAGTAGGTTTGGAAGCTGGTTCTGGTCACAGAGCATCCCATGCAACTAACATCCCACCACACCTGCCTCTGAGAGCTGTGCACACAGGATAAATGACTGTAGGAGCCCTACAGCACAAGCTGTGAGGGCTGTGCTCCCTCCCATTTGGTCATAGTGTCCTTGCCCCTGTCTGCCTCATGTTGCAGTGCTATCTGTTTCCTCCTTTTAGATATAAGGCTGATCTAAATTTCAGGGGCATAAAGCATGATCCAGGGCTCCAGTTCAACAAATCCTCGTGAGTGAAGATCAGGGGTGACTCTTGCCAGCCCACACAATCATTTCCAAAAGGAAACCCTGGCCTTTTTCTGACAGAGAGAATGGCAGAAGGAACCCAGAAGTGTTATTAAAATGCTCACTGATCTTTCTTTTCCCTCCTCCTGATTCTTTATTTACTCTGTCAAGATAGCTTTCCTGAGAAAGACAGCACAGCAGCTGGACTTGATTATTTTCTTAACTTATGCAGACCCTGGGGCTTATGAGAAGGAAGGTGGGCAGCATGAAAGGTTTTAATATACATTTACCAGAAGTTAATGAACAAGCACAGAACCTTGAGGGCATACAGCAATGTTGTCTTTAATTTTATTAAATATTTATGCAGCTCTTTTCTTCTTTGGGGCAAAGTACAGCTCCTCCTGAATATTTTTAATTACCAAGTCACTGCCAGGCATTTTTGACTGTGCAGGTCGGACCCACTGAGAATGATTAAATTGAATGTTAAAAGAAAGAGCATTAGGGAGTCTCTGAACCTTTTAAAGTAGCTTGCAGAATTTTTGCCCTCCAAAAAAGAAACAGTAGCAGCCTGGGTCACTGGGGACATATCACAATTTTGTCTCACCAAAGCTCTTCCTAGAGACTTTCTGTTGGCAATTCAGTCTTTGAATAGAGGAAGGATAAAACTCAGAGTGTCCAAAAGGGCACAGAGAGCTTTCAAGGCAGTGGCTTGTGTAGTGTCTGTTTTTCCACAGAGGTTTAGTTTGTTGGCATTTGTTAACGTGCTCCAGGCAATAATACAGAATCCCTTTAATTTGCCCTTTGAATCCAGTTTGCCAGTAAAGGCTATGCACAGAAACCTGATTCAGAGGCTGTAAAACTTATGGAAAGCTTTGGATTAATGCTATTGCTTCATCATTGTATTGGCATGCAAAGGCAGCTGTAAAAACAGGTCTTGGGTATGATTCTATGTGCTTTCACTCTTTGGTGGTCCTGGGAAGCATCAGTATCCTGGATTCCCTTCCCTGTGTGGCAGTGCCATGTAATCCTTAGACTGCAAAACTGGCTGTGTAGTTTTAGTGTTGGAAAAAGGTTAGCTATGGTTTTCTTTCAGGCCAGTCATAGCTCAGTCAGAGCAAGGAGGCCATTAACATATGTAAATATACATAACCTTGGCTAGTTGTTCAGGAAGTGATCCTGGTGTTTTATATTCTTAACTGCTTCACTGGGAAAAAGTGGCATTAGATCTTGGAATTTGTCTGGTTTGTTCTGAAAGCAAAAACTGCAAAAAGGAAGCAAACCTAAAGAACCCAACAAATGAAATTATTAGAAATTAACAGAAAAAGAAATTAACAATATAATTTTCTTTCTGTATCTCTGCCCATGTTTTGTTACCAAATGAAACACAAGTGCTCCACAAGCTTGGTAGTTCTGGTGTTGTCAGGTATTGTGTATCTTCTGTGAACTGTGTTCCTGCCTCTTAAACTAATCAAGCACTTAGTCTCTGGATGAGCCCAATCCATGATGTCACGCCATCCAGCAGAGAACCACCAACACACACATGCTTTGGGAAAAAGAAACATCACCTAAAACTCTGAGCTAAAGCTAGTGAATGGGTACAATGATGCACTCATGACTTGTCTCCATAGTGACTATGGGTATGAGAGGTACAGCAACAACCAGTGTGTCCCAGCCTTCTGGTTCAGCCCGTCCTCCCTGTCCAAGGATTGCAGCATTGGTCAGAGCTACTTGAACAGCACTGGGTAAGTGAACTGTGCAATCTCTCTGATTTTGGTGACCTTGCAGTAGACAAGAGAACCTGGATGGCTCTTTTTGCTCTGCATCCCGCCTGGCTCTTTTCCACTTCTGTTCGTGAGGTAATGTTTGCAGCAGCATCTGTATGGAACATTGCCTCATTCCTCAGAGGCAGGGAGAAGCACATTAACATAAGTGACATGTAGATATTGTATTGCTATCAACTGATGTATGATCCCTGGAGCCTAGACTTGGAGCTCCCCTTTGCTGCAAAATTAAACTGCGAATCAAGAAGGTATATCTGAGAGACAGCTGAACATTTAAAAGGACAGGTTCAAGGTATTTTGCATCGTTTTTCATTGAACCTCTTCCTATCTTACAGCTCCTATTTATAATAGCTTCTGGGGAGACTCAAATGCGTGATTTTAGCCTCTTTTTTTTTTCCTCTGCCATTTTCACTTAGTATATACAATGCCTTGAGATTTCAGACAAGCTACATGTATTGGTTTCTCCTTGTTTTACCCAGAACAGATGGCAAGTGTTGGTTTATTAACGTAGCACCACTTTGCAAACGCTATTCTATCGGCAGGGGATACTCTGAAACTCTGATTGCACTGGCTGGTGCAAATTTGTGATGTTCCTTCTCAGACAGTGCAGGCCCTGAAGACTTTGCAGGGCTGCTTCTGAGTCATAGGTCCTGTGTGCTTGATTGTTATGACAGGGTTGTTTGTGGCAGATAAATGTGGATGGCTGAACAAAGTGAGGCTACTGAGAGTCTGGAGACTGAAGTCACTTAACTTCAGAGACTCTATTTCAGCTAAAAGATTCCTATAAATATGGGTTGTATGACTGCTTGTAGCCCTCTTGACAGAGAGCAGTAAGAAAATAGTTGGGGTCTGTGTCTTCTTAACCAATCCTGTATTTTTACTGTGAAACTACTAGAAAGGGTTAATCCCCCTCAACACCACCAGGTATAGCCAAGTGTTTTGCTAGTTAGCTAAGCTCTTCTAAGAAGAGCCAAGAGAAAAACCCATTCCTTGAATCATTTTAAAATTGGACTGGACAAAACTCTTGGCAGATGACTCCAAGTGCCTTCTAGCAGAGTAGATGCAAAGAAAGTGTAATAAAAAGCATAATTAAAAAGCTGGGATGGAGGGTGCAATCCTGTTGAGTTGAGGGAGTTCTCTGCCCTTTAGCAGTGCAGAATAATTCACCTTCACAATGTGGGTATGTTTCAGTGTTGCTGCTGAGAATCTCCAGAGAAGGCTGGATTGTGGTTTGTCTGTCTTTCTCCAATTTAACAATGTGTTAGATTTCTTTGATTCTTCCTTTCAGTGAGGGAATGATGCATGAAGTTAGCCTTTGAAAAAGCACATGCGTTAATATGGAAAAACAAAACCAAAACAAATAAACTTTTCTGCCTTTCGCCTGAGCCCAATCTCCTTTTGTTACTGTTCCCCAGGTACCGAAGGATTGTGTCTAACAACTGCACAGATGGCTTGCGAGAGAAGTACATGGCCAAGATGGAGAAATGCCCTGGAAAAGCACCTCGGGGACTGCACATCCTCACTATGGATGGAAAGTTGGTCATGGAGCAGGGACGCAATGCCACCTTCATCATCCTTATGGAAGAGGTTTGTTAGTGGGCTCAGTAAGCCTTTCACAGTGGGGCAGGTCTGGCACTCTTTTTCTTCATCTGTCAGGCTGCTGAGAGGAAAGTAGAGATCAGGTGGGGTCATGAGATGATGCACGCTCTTGAGATTTAGGAGAATTTGTGAAAGATGGCTATATGTGGAACATACAAACCAATCACATTGGATCAAGCCAAAGGAGTATTTGGCCAGTTATCTTGTCTGCCAGTGATGATGAAGCTGGTGCTGAAGAAAGATAGATCTAGTAAAAAATATATTTCTCCACTAGCTTCTTGCTGTCTCCAGTGAACTGTGGCTTATGGAGTTTGAGAGGCAGAAATAGTGTCTCTATGTTAAATAATTCTGTTTCTGGGATGAAAAGCTTTAGCTGAAGCTCTGTTGGGAAAGGTTAAGAGCAGTGGGGGGTACATTTTCAGACTTATGGGGAGCACTGAGGGATGTTATTGTTTTGCAGTAGGAGCTGAGCCTCCTCAAACCACTTCTGAGCTCCCCAGCCTGTGTGTGTTTTTTTTATAATATGGTAGAATTCCCTTTGTAGCCAACAATAGCGTAAGTGATACCAGGCCATGCTGGTGTCTGAAGCATCAAAATATTGAAGCACTTTTCGTGATCTCTCTGAGACAGGGAACCCTCTGTTTGGCAAACATGTATAGTGCAGCCTGTGTCACCAAGACTTGTGGCTCAGTGGAGGGTTGGGTAGCTAAGGAAGGCACTTAGTAGGCATTCAGGCTGACAGGAGGGTTTTTCAAACGATTTTATGCCTCTTCTGGTCTGTGATTTGGTTTGGTGTTTAGGGATATGTGTGACTGCACCACAAAAAGCCCTGCTGCGTTTACAGCTGTTGCATCCCCCTGCTGGCTTTTGACTGCCCATGGAAGGTGTCATTGGATTCTGTCAACAGTGATTTTCCCACAATGGCTTGTGTTACATCTGTTTTCTGGTTAGATAAAAGGATCAACTCACAACTTCACTTCTAACATCTTTGGGTGTCTCAGGAGGGGTGGCCAGGGAGTGAGTTGGTGTTGGAGAATCACAAGTACGTTTTGTCATCTACTCTGTCCTGTGTACTTCCTTCTGGGACAGTACCTGGAGACAGCTGGGAGCCAGACATGTCATGGTCACAAACATAAGAATAATGACACTGGGACAGACTAGATGCCTATCTCCTAAGTATCCTGAACAACAAGGAACAGTAGGGAAATCTAGGGAAATCATAACAGAAACAGTGCAAACCAAATGCCCATTCCCCTCCCAGTCCCCAGAGTAGCTTCCATTGTCAGCTAAGAATTTCAAGAACACAAGAAGTTGTTATAAGTCTGAGCATGCTGCCACAGAGAAGTTTTTTCTCATATAACTTTTTTTTTTTTTAACCACAGACACATCTATTAATTTCAATTCTTATACAATAACTAAATGTTTCATTGGGGACACACTAATCTGATAGGGCCTTTTTACATACTTCCTCAGAGGTTCATGCATGCTCTGCTTTTATTCAAAGGGGATTTCTTGTCTACCTGGCTGATTCTTTTATATTCTGCAGACTTAACATGGTAAGACGATTTGTATAGACACTGTGAGTGGGAGTTCAGAAAAGCACAGGCATAATCTAAAAATTAGGAATCTAGTAGTAATTTATTAAGGAACTCAAGCAGAACTGCTGCATACAGAGAATGATAAACAGATGGGGAATAAGTCAGCAGTCAAGGTAGCTGAAGAGTGGAGTCTTTACAAGGCTGTGGAGATTGAAGAGGCAGCTGACACTCTATGTCCTTTGTTAAAAATAAGGATAGTTAGAAAAACATTTTATTGAAACAATTTTTTTCTGATGGAAGAGGATTTTCAAGAACATGTCTTTGTGGGTGAACAGCTTATTGCACAGAGACTTGTGTGTTGAGTTTATTTCCTTAATAATAGACATTTTAAGAGGAAAAAGAAAAGAACACTGAGATTTTCGGCAAAAGTATTCCAGTTTTTCAGTGTGAACCTGACACAAATGAATTGCCATCAAAGTATTCCTTGTCAGTTGGAAGAAATAATTTCTATAGAAGTCTTAATTATTACATACCCGACTGTCATACAGATTCATTCCTGCCTCCCTCCACCTTCTCTAGTCATTCTGTTTCCTGGTGGGTTGTTTTGCACCTATGTCTACCCTCTACACTGCTGCTTTCTGAGCCAAACAGCAGTCTGACAGGCTCTCCTATGGATACATCTGTGTGGTCTCCATTCAGCCTTCCTACTCTTTCAGACTAACCCTGATCAACAACTTTGTGATTAGCCATCAATTCCTTTCCACCTTCTGGTACACACAATATGTTGATGTAACTGACCTTTATGCTGTCCAATGACAAATTAAAACTTGATCATAATTAATTGAAAATTAAATTTCTCAGAATTTATAGATTTAGCTTCAGCAGTATTGTTGACAGTGGTAATTTGGAATATGTGTGTGGCAATGGCAACAAAGCAATGCAGAATGGCTTATGATTTTGCTGTGTTTTTAGAAATATGGGACTGGATTTTGATTTGGACTGTGTATACATGCAAGGGAACATAAGGAGATAAGAACCTTTTTTTTTAATCCAAGTTTGAGTTTGAGCACAAAGAAATAATAGACTGCCAAACTGCTGTTGTATGGAGTGGTATTCTTTACCAGATCTATGAATCTATTTTTGTACCTGATCTTTTCTGTTCATCCTCAGCTCCTCTCTGAAGGATACATAAACTCCCCTCAGGCCTAAATGCTTGTTTATGTGGAAGCTCTAGTTACTGAACTATTCAGTTTCCTTATTCTCTGTTTATGACATCTCACAGCTTTCCTCTTTCAGCAATTACAAGATGATGGCAAGGCTTTGTAACAGGGTGGTGATTGCAAGTGGGCAGAGAAGGCAAGCAGTGACTATTCAAAGAAAAAGCCTGAGCAAGTATTGGAGCTCTGCAAATCTATTAGAATGTTGCTAAACTGTGTTTATAGAAAGAGATAGCCATATGTCATATTTTTTGTGCAAACAATTTGAGAGCTTCATTAGAAGAACCAAAATGCATCTTGTCTATACACTCCACTCCCCCCTAGCTCTAAGCATATGTTGGGTGAAATATCGCCCTCCTGGAATCAGTGGGAGTTTGGCTCTTAATTTCAGAAGGCCAACTTTTCAGCCACTGTTTTCTCTCTACAGTTTTTGTCACTTTACTAGTGTGGCTTCCAGGCAGGAAAACTTTCCCAGGCTAGTCTTGATGGGGAGATGACTTTGAAGGGCTGTTCCATGGCAATATTCCTCTCAACCCATTCCCTTACCTTTTGCCTGCCCATTACTTTCAATACACAGAACTCCAATCTTTGTAACAGCCCCTAGCTCATCCCCTTTTGGTAGTTTACAGGGCTTAAAACAATAAAATGTGCCTTTTGAATATATATGGAGAGCAATGTTGTTTGATTTTTTTCTATTTGAAAGCCTCGACTTAATTTCTGTTTTAATTTCTATTCACAAACTTCAGAATATCTAACATCATGTGTGGGGCTAGCACACTTATTTTAGTATTTTATATACTGGTTACAGAGGTATGGAAAGGAGAAAGAAAGCATGATTAGTGTAATGGGCAATCTTTGCATTGAAGACCCAACTCTCATAATTAGGTGAAAAGATCATCTGCTACTGGTTAGTCACGAGAGATCTGTTCCTCCTTATCCATTTCTAACCTTCTTATTTGAGATAGAATTATACTGGAGAAGCAAGGAGGAAATAGAAAAGAGAATTTTAAGGCATGAGAGAGGAACTGATGTGGTGGGTACAGGAGATTTCAGCCTGAGGTCAACAGTGATGAATCCAGCATAGATCAAATTTTTATCTTCTGTTCAGTGTCTTCCATATGAGATGAACTTGTGGTCTTAGTACATTCCCTCGAGAAGTGGCTTTGAAAAGTTTAACAAGCTGTGGGAGCCTTTCTATCAAATAACTGAATATCCCAAGAATGTAATTTTGCCCCTGCTAGAGAATCTTTTAGAGTGACTTAAAAAACTTTGTGTCAAAAGGATGTTATGGGCTACTCAATATTATAGATACACTACCACTCTTGTCCTCTATGTTTTCTTCTTTGTTTCTGCTGTATATTTCATGTCCTAGTAGCACAGAGGTGAAAATGGTGCCCTGATCAAGTCAATGGACAAAACTCCCATGACTCCTGTGGAATGGGAGTGATGGAGCAAGGATGTAATAAACCTGATTATACTGGTGTGTACCTGAAGACTAAAAGTATACACCAAAGGCAAATTCATATCTGAAAAATACCCTTCCTACACAGTGATTTGTTAATGCAGACCTAGCCTATGAGGAAGATAAAGTCTGTGGGGCATGCTGTGGTCCTGGTTATCTACACAGGGGACCTGCTTCAGTGTAGTCTGGCTTTTTGTCTGTGCTCCCAGTTTTCCATCCAAAGGACAAGATCAGGTACACTTTCAGGTCTGGGACCAGTAGCAGAACCCAGCATCCTGCCTGTGTCAGTACTGCCATTGCCACTTGCATGGACTGATGGCAACTGCCAGTAACACAGCAGCTCCCATGAGTTTGGAGTCAGTGGGAGGGAAGAACTGGTACCTTTCACCTTTCATGGGTGTTTTATGTCTGCAGGAGCCTTTGTTGTGCATCTTTGGTCTCAGTTGCTGATCATTTGGGTTAGAACAGTTTGTGAACTATTTAATCCTAATTTAAAGACCACCTTTTCCATGATCCAGACAATATTCTGCCTTTATCCTGACTGTCCTGGGATGATAAGAAGTCATGATCCAAAATGGATTTGTGCCAAGTATGAATGTCACACGTGTGATTGTCCCGAGCGATCTTTTCCCTTTGTCTGATCTGCAGAGTTTTTCTAGGAAGTCATGGTTTGTTTTGTGCAATACCTGGCCGAGAGGCTTTAGTGAAATCTGAGAGTTCAGTGGTCTTTTCCAATGAGCCCAGTGGATGTAGGACCCTGCAGGATTTGAGCTGGCTGTGAAGAGATTGGAAGTACAACAGAACTGGCTGTGAGTGACATGATTGCTTCCCTTCCTTAGATCAGTATGTACTGGAACTGCACGTTAGCTTTGATCCTGACCCTGTGCACTTACAGCTGTAATGGGCTTTATGAGATCGTCGTGAAAGATTTCTGAATTTCCTATTTAAAAAAAAAGAAAAAAGAAAAAAGAAAAATAGTTAAATTTAGGAGCAAGGACTTTTGATTTTATTTAATTTTTATTTTTTACTTTGGAATCTCACTCTTAACCTCAATGTATCTGAGGATTGATTTCAGTTTTGGGCTAGGAGCACCCCCAAAAGGTAGTGGTATCTTCTTCAAGCACAGTGAATGCAGTTGAGACCTTTCAATAAAAGGAAATTACTTGGATCAATACATCTTATATATATGCAGAAAGCTACAGAGATTTAGTACGAGGTGTAGTTTCATTTCAGTTTAGTGAAATCACTGCAGTGGGCTTTAGCTTCTTGTTTTGTGTTACTTTTAGTCATCTGGGGACAAGTATAAATTACGGCTCCAAGAAACTGAAATAACAGACACTTCTACAGTTCAACTACAGTGGTTTAAAGCATGATTTAAATTAAAACAATGCAGCTGCTGCCTCCAGACAATACCTGCAATGCTGGATCTCTTGTCTGTTGTTCCCTCCATCATTTAATAGCTGTCATTGACAGTAATCCTAGAAGGGATTTTCTTGTCATCTACTTCATTCTCCTGTGTATTCAGGCCCTATCTTTGTGTTGACTGGCATTAGGCAAAAGCTGTCAGTCTTCAATGTGGGACACAACCTGTATAAATTCACCCATCCTTAAGTTACATGTCTAACTGGAACTTGTCATCTAGACTCTCTATCATCGTGGTATGGGGGTGGATATTTGCAGATGATGACTCACGTCACCTCTCTGTTTTCTTAAGATGGGATATCTTAGTCTCTTGCTATATGTCTTTCTTTTCTCCACTGACTACACAGGAAGCCTGAAAAACCAGCTTAGACTAGACTTAGAGCATCTCAGTGACTAGTTTCTGTTTCTTTGGAGCATCTTGAAGAGCCACCTCAGCCATTGTCCTGTCTCCAGATTGTCCCCGATGCTTGCATGTGCATATGGCTATTGCTCTCCAATTGGCATCTAGCATATCATCACTGTAGTGTCTCCCATCTTGCTGCCGCTGATGGAAATACTTATTGGACACTGCCTATTCAACAAAAGGCAGTGCAAAGCCCTGGCCACTTCAGGGACACATAATCCCCATCCATGCATTTCATTAGGTGATTCAAATATGGTCCCCTTGATATATGCATGTTTGGCACTCTGCCCTCCCAAAATCTCTCAACCCAAGATGAGGGAATAACATCTCTTTACAGGTATAAATGTTTGGCTATTCAAACACTGTTTGTATATAATTACCTAGTGTTGACTTGAGTCTGGCCGCTTTGAGGACTGACAGAACAAAGCTAGGCTTTTTTGTAAAATTACAGGTTTGTGTCTGTGCTGATGAAATGGAACTGAAAAGTGGGATGGAGGGTAATATAAATGACACTTATCAGCCCAGTTTCCTAATCCAACCTTCTCTGTTTCAGGGTGATCTCCAGAGGACAAACATCCAGCTTGATTTTGGAGATGGCATTGCAGTATCCTATGCTAATTTCAGCCCTGTTGAGGATGGCATCCAGCATGTGTATAAGAGTGCTGGAATCTTTCAGGTGACAGCATATGCAGAGAACAGCCTGGGCTCTGACACTGCTGTCCTCTTCCTGCATGTGGTCTGTAAGTACTTCCAGCTGCTGGATTCCTTGGGTGAAAAACCTAAACTCACTGAAAACCCCTGCAAACCCACCTACATATGTAGCTTGTGCTCTTTCAAGGGCTTGGAACTTGGACTTTTAGACACTCTTCTGTCTAAAGTAAACTTTATTGAAGGAAGAGGAAGGAAAGCTTCTTTCAAAACAAGTAAATTTGCAGTGCTGACAGGTATACAGTCTTAAAATGTTTCTGAAAGGATCAGAGACCAAACAGCATATGAAACAAAGTCCAAATGTGTGTTTTCAATACGCTTCTAAATTAAAGAGATTTAGATTAATCTACTAAATTTTGAGTCAGTTATTCAAGATTTGGGAGATTACAGTGCTTATTAAATAAAACAAAAACATTATGCTGAGCATACTTCCTGGGATATGAATGTACTTAAGGACTAATGTGCTACTTTTCATATTTCATGTGTTTGACATGCATCCCTGGCTTTTCCCTCCTGTTTGGTAGATCATTGCAATTTCTCTCCACTTGGCAAAAGAACAGACTCAAATGTTAGCCCCCAGCTGGCTTTCTCAAAGCCACAGGAGAGAGCAAATTGTGTGGAGCGCAGGATGAGACCAGGAAGATCCCAATTCTTTGTCCTGCTCTCAGACTGCTAGATGTCCTGGGCAGGGAGCTCCGTCTGTTAGATGTACCTCATTCAGCTTTGCCCCTAATGCTGTTCACAGCCAGTCTGTCTTCCCCCTTAGCCTGTCTGCATGTCTTCTAGCCTGTCTATGTTTTACTTGAGCTTTTCTGCTGGAAGGAAGCAAGTCAGAAATTTCAAAAACTCAAGAACTTTTTTCTTCTTTTTAATTTCAAGCTCCCTGTGTGAAGGAATAAATGTTCCTTGAAGCTTTTATTATGCTCATAATTCCCTCAAAGTCAATCATGGCTGCATATAACAACCTGTTATTAGAGCATTAACTGTTTTTTCCTTCACCTTGGGCCATTAGCTGACAAAAGTGATGGTTATGTGGTAATAACAACCAGCTTTGTATGGATTACCTGATTTTTCTCATAGGAACTGCTTTTTCATGGTGGGGATTTTAGAGCAGAATGCAACGAGGGACAGCTGCTTGACCGGGTTGTGCTACTCTACCCTTTTCTTCCTCAGCCTTTCAGATCTCTCCTTTGATTTTTGTAGCATTCTTAGGTGGCCAACTTATTATCGTTATCTCCAGGAAAATATTTTGCAAGCATTTACATTCACCCCAACACTGAAAAAAGATAACTCAGTACTAGACTTTTAATATATTTGGATGTACTAGCCAATATAAAAGGTTTGACCTTGAAGCTCAAATGTGCAGACAAAAATGCCTGCTATATAAATCACCCTTGTTATACTGTCTGTCTGGTGCTGAAATCCTGTGCTGAAAAAAAGGAGAAAGAAGATCCTTGGCCTCAAGCAACTGTAGTTTCCTACCTGCAGCTTTATCAGTGGTCGGTTAACTTTTCACCTTTCTCGAATCTGCTGTCAAGCTGCTCATCATTTTAAAGGAAGTGAAAATACTAATATCCTACTTGCACTGTCAAAATATTTTGGGGAACCTGCTATTCTTGGGAACCAGAGTACTTGCTATGGACAGATTTCAAGAGTGACTTGCTGCTAGAGACTCCTTTAGAAAGGAGGAACAAAACAGAATAAATTCTTAGGAGCCGAAAGCAAGAATAGTGTCCCTTTGTGCTTGGAGCTGTATGTTCTGGTAATAAAAGAACAGGTCTTGCTCTCCAAAATCCCTGTAATCCAAGTAGGTGGAGAAGTGATTAATGCCCCCATTTCATGCTTGAAAAGCTGAGAGGTAACACAAGAAAATCACCTCAGTTAAAATCAGCAAATTTCCTGCTTTCTAGAACTAATGTCTTATCCAAAAAAACCCCATCTCACTTCCTTCTTATTTCATCCTTTTCTTCTCACAGTGATAGCCTGTCAGTTTGCTGTGTTTTAAAAGGTACCATCCAGAAAGACTCAGTAACGCTGTCTGATGTGCAGCAGTTACCAGCTGAAAGTCAGTACCAGTAAAAATAAAAAAATAAACAAGAAAGAACACAGTGAAGGCAGTAAAAACTATAAACAAACTAACAAAATCTCAGTATTTTTTACACTTTTTTTCTGGGAAGGAACTGGCTTCTTAACTCTGAACTTCATGCACTGGACTCATTCTGGACATTTGCATTTATTAGACACAAATTTGAATTGATACTTTGTTATTTTTAAAGTCTTTCAGAAACAAGTTCTTCTGACTGCTAAATGCTTTGATATGCCAATGCACAAAGTAGTTTCTGCATTTTTGCTAGGGGTAACTGACTCCCCAGAGACTTCTCAAGGTCAGGCCAAAGTCAAAAAGATACCAAGTATTTCCAAAATCATGAATCTTTCTTTTAGATATCTTCTAAAAACTGTCAGGAAGTATTAAATCAAGTAATAAATGCCTAATATATAATCAGATTTAAACCATCCTGGCTAAAATTATTTTCCCACAAATCTTGGTAGTGGATATATTTTCAATAAAACATCTTCTTTCTCTCTTGTGTCTGATCCATCAAGCTTTCAATAGCAGCTTGTCCTGTCCAGTGCAAAGCCAGTTCATTGTTCTCTCTCAAACTGCATTTAAAAAAATCTTCTAAAGTCGATGCTGACCCCGTCTGAAGTTAGCACTCTGGAAAATGTGCATTTCTGCCTTCCCTAGAATAAAGAGGAAAAAAATTATGTTGATTAATCTTGTATCTTTTCTTTTGCTTATTGACTGCTGGAAGTGTCTTGCATTGCTGTAATAGTCTCACTGCTGACATAAGATATTTGATTTATTCAAAGGAAAGATTCTTGCTGTTCATAACTGCGCATGGATTTAACTCAAAGCCTCTAATGATGAACTGTCTCTTCCCACAGGTTCAGTGGAACACGTCCATTTGAGTGTTCCCTTTGTTGCCATCAGAAATAAGGATGTCAACCTCACTGCAGTAGTTTGGCCCAGCCAGGCAGGCACGCTTACCTACTTCTGGTGGTTTGGTAACAGCACCAAGGTACAGCTGCCTTTTGGTTCATTTTTACTTCCTAAGCTGTTGCATCAGAGAGGGAAGTCTCTCAGCCCTAATAAAAACTTCTTGTCCTTGCTTGTTTTGTGTTTTAGTTTTTTCCTTATCTAAACAGAGTTGTCATTACCAGCCTTTGTGAGTTTATTTCCTCCTGTCTCATATTGTTCTTAGAAGTCATTACTTTTTTACATCTGGTTGTTATCAGCCCTATTGAGCTTTGAAGACCACTGTTGCCACAAGCATTCACTTGCAACTTAACTGAATTATATACCACTATATATGGGATAATACTGGCTTTCAACCCAGTGTTTAAAAACTGCTGGTGTCCAAATAACCACGGGGGTTCCCATTATGTACCAGTATGCAGTATACAACACTGGGTTCCAACACAATACTTTAAAGCTGTTGGTGTTCAAATAACCAGTTGTATCTAGAATTTCAAGTCAGACTCTCAGTTGTTTGTGTTTGTCCTGACCATTTTTCACAGTCTTGGATATATTAGAGAGAGAGACATGAGACTTCTTTGTAGTGAATTTTCAAATGATTTGGAAAAAAAATTGCTATAAAGAGCTTTTTAATCAATAATTTAAGTTAGTGAAACTACAAGTTGTGGTCGTGCTTTCCAATGGAGAGAGCAGGGTTGCTTATTATCTACAATTTTTGTTGCAGGCTTTAGGAGTGAGACAGCTGACACACAGACACTATCCTCCAGTTGTGAAATATACTGCTGATAATTTTGCAATGTAGTATCTGCTCTTATTCACAAACACAGTTGAAGTCACATAGTTGTCTATATTATTGAGTTGTAATTGCAGGTGGACACTGAGGTGAGATCACAGGATAAAAAACCCCAGGGATTTTACATGAAATATGGAACTTGAAATAAAAAATAGCAGGCACATAAATATTTTATTTTCTCTTTGGCAAAGCTGCTTGTGTTTTAACCTCTTACCCTAGCTACCACCAGTAGCAGGAATAAAAAAGACAACAGTAAGTGCTATGTTTACTGGGATTTTACATCAAGTTTGGAAGCTTACTGTAAGAACTCACCTATTTTTGTGGAAGCAAAACTGAGGCACCAGAAAAGCTTGGGAACAAAACCCACTTACTGTAACTTGGTAAGCTGCTGTGCCCTACTGAGCTGTGGCAACCACCCACATACACACATCAAGTCCATGAAAAGCACCAGGTAATTTGACAGAGCTTATGCTGCACTGAACGAGGGGGATGTAAAATCACATTACAGTTCAGATATTTTTGGCTCAGTGCTCACACATGGACAGCAATTAAAATACATCTGAGACAATCTAGGTGCTGGTAACTTGATCATCTGCTTAAGCCTTCCAGTGTACCCAGGTGTCAGAGCTCTCCTGACATTGCTTTTGTCCTTAATATAGAAGTTGGTTGTGAATAAGGCCTGAAAAAAGATTTTTTTGAAATTAATCTAGAAAAGGTAGAGCAGAGCAGTAGTGTTTACTGAAGATTTCCATGCAGCTCTTGTGGCACTTGCATCTGGGTTGTAATTATGATCTGTTACCTGTTCTGTTGTCTAGCTTAAATTTCAGACCCATAGGCAACAGAGTACAAACAGGTACAGATGTGCTTGGGATGGGTGCTTTGGACATAGCTGTATATGGAGAAGCTGATCCTGAGGATACCTTGGAGTAACTGTACGTGTTGCTGATGTGAATTGGTAAAGATGTTGCCACTTAGCTGTGGCCAAATAAACAACTCAGAGCACCTTTCATTTTTTGCAAAGCATTATCTCCAGGTACCTTATGAAATGTACTTCCAGTTTCAACTCTGACAGAAGTCTGGCAAGGGATATAGACATAACAGCAGCAGCCACCTTCGTTTTCAGGTCAGTGTCTGCATCACATCAAAATTCCTTCTGGGATGTTTGATGCACATGTCAGATCCTTCTCTGAGCCCACTCATGGGCTCTTAGTCCAGGTGGAAGGTGGGGACACTGACTGGTGTGTGAATTACAGGATGAGGTGTGTAATATTGGGCATAGTGACCGGTATTGTTAGGTGAGATATTCTGGTTCCATGCTGAGGGTTTGCAGCTTCTTTTCCTTTTCAGCCTACAGGCATTGCAGGCAGAACCAGATGTGTCTTGTGTCACTGTGCAGTCTCACTAAGTACTCTTTGTGCTGCTGCACAGATGAGTGTTGTCTTAGACTCAAATGACCTGGCTGAGACTCTTCTGCTGCCCTCCCCACCCTGCTGGAACCATTGTACTGAATTTCTACTGTGCTAATTTTTGCAGTGTACCCAAAGGCCAATTTGCTTGGATTAACACAGGTCCAGTTTAATAAATGTGTCCAGCTGTCTAATAGGTTTGAGCAAATGAACCTTAAACTACTTGATTTCATTTAGAGTTAGTTTCCAGGTCTTGGTGCTGGAATTAAAATTAAGGAGTTGGCTGAAACTTCATGATGGAGGTGAAATCATCCATGATAATGGAATGTCCAGCATACACACATACAAAAATGAAAAAAATGTAATTTTAAAGGCCAGATTGGTTCCTCTTACCTGCCTTTGCACAAAATGACAACCTGTAACCTCCTTCAGGAAGATTGCTAATATCACGTAGTTTGATATAGGCCCATTCTGCTTGTCAAGAATGTGTGCATGTCCAACTGTGTTAGCTAGGGCTTCAGGGCTAGCACAAGCTGGCACCTTTGCTGACTTGGTCTGTGAGCCTCCTGTGATCAAACAGATTTATTTTTTTTTTCTCCAACTGCTTTTTCAGTTTATGGGTGAGGTGATAAAAGGAAGGTTGCCATTCTGCATGGAGGGAAACATGTTTGCCAGCCTGGTGTATGCCAGTGGTAATTTTGATTTGGCTAAGAAAATGGCATATATGGCCTCTGTTGTGAAATGCAGGCAAATTGGCAGTCTGATGGGATGGAGTGTGGGAGCTGGAAGGTGACTGTTTAGGGATTTTCCTCTGGAAGCAAACTGGTTAAGAGACAATGTCATTGGTACAAAGGTTTTATCTGTGCTTTTAGACCTCTAAGTGCTTTTACAATGGAGGCTAGTATCTATTTCCATTTTAATGGTTTAATCTCAACCAAGAGATTTGTCTATAGACCAGCTGTCAGATCAATGGCACTGCGAGGGCTAGACCTTTGATTTTCAATATGCAGATCTCTTTTCCTGAAAATGGTGCACTTTTCTCATCTAGATGTGTATCAGTGTGAGAGTTTCCTGTGCAACAAGGAGAACTGTAGTGCTATCAAGGATATTTTTGTTTAAAAGGTGCAGATAAAGCCAGCCTTCTCTGCCAGGGCTCTGAGCTGACTGAATGCAGGTCAGCTTTACTCTGCAAACCATTCAGCCACATTGAGACAGCAGTGTCAGCAGGTATTATACCATGCTTTTAGCCTTGTTAGCATGGTTTTCCAGCTTGTGGTTGGAGCTAGCTTACTGGCTCAAAGCGTGGACAGGGCAATGCTGGGTGCCCTCACTCTCTCCTGAGCAGAATTGTTCTGAGATGGATGGTTGGATGGATGGATGTATGTATTTGTGCTCATAAGAACAAGAGCTGGTCCTGTATCTGAACAATATGGATTGTTTGAAGAAGCATCTGTACCTTTGGTTTATATTCAAATGCTGACTTGAGCTGGACCCTGTGTTTTGCACAGCTGATGTATCAACTCTCCTGAGTGTTCATGCCTCTGTGTTTATAGCACTGCATTCTCCAGTGTTAATTCAGCTATTTCTGACTGTTCTCTCCTGAGGTATTCATAGCATAATGGGTTGCAGTTCAGTGAAGAATATTCAGGAAACATTTACTAAAGTGAGCAAAACCTTTGCCAATGGGACCGTTCTCACTGGGTGGTGTTTGGGCCACATTTAGGCCTTAGCAGGACATGCAAACTGGGAGCACCATTCCTGTGTAAAGGAGGAAGTCTATCATGGCCTGGTGGATTAATCAGGTGCATATTGTGATCCTGAGTTAATCTCATCCTGATTTTGAAATTACCATCTGTGTTTGCCTCTTGCAGCCCCTCATCACCTTGGAGAGCAGCATCTCATACATCTTTGCCTCAGAGGGGATGAACACTGTCACTGTGCAGGTTTCTGCGGGGAACACCCTCATCCAGGACACCAAGGAGATTGCAGTGCACGGTACCCTCAGCCTTCTACAATCAGATCTCAGGGGGTATCTAGAGTTGAAGAACAGACAGTCACTGCTAAACCAAAATGAACTCTCTGAACTCCCCAATGCCTGGAGGAACCTCGGAAGACAAACTGCAAAGTAGCTCAGATGTGTCACGATCACAAAATACAGAAGTAAATTGAATGGGGCACCTAGCCAGATTTGTAAACTGAGAGCTGTAGTAAAGTGGCTGGTGTCTCCTTTGCTGACTGGTCTGTCTGTGCACCCTGACTGGGAACTCTCAAAAGAGAAAACACTTAGAGCTGTAGCCGGACTGCCTTCCCTCTGCTTCCTAGCTGTGGAAAGAACCAGTCATAGTGCATCATTAAGGTGGCCTGAGTACAGCTGGTGTTTCTCTTTACACCACGACTGTGTAAACGGGAATGGTCTGGAGGGCTCTGGAAAATAGGGGGTAGAAATGACTCTGTTGTTATCTCTGCCTATCTTCCATGCCACATCTGGAGGTCTGAGTGTGTCCACTGATATGTTCTTGCCATATCTGTACAGAGTCCAAAAAGCACCCTTTGGCAGACCACAGAGTTTATCCAGTTTGGGGCTTGATAAAGGCTGACTGGAAGGGCTCTCTCAGCAGTTTTGGCAAGGACATTGCAATTTCACCAGAAACTAATCACCACCCTGCACTAGTCTTCATTTTCCTTATCCAGTTATTGGCATCCAATATTTGAGGGCAAACTTTTCTTCAGATGGCAAGTTTTATTGAGAGACCTGGGCTTCAGATAACATGGGTGGCACTGGTGTAGTTGAACTATGAGTGCCTTATTTCAGTAATTAAATATAGGTCCTGATGGTGACTGGAAAGCTGTATGCTTAGATTTAGCAACCAGCTAAACAGATATTTATTGATTGCTTGGCTGTGAAATGCAATGGGTTTTAATAATTTGTTCATATGATTTATTAATACCCAAAGTTGCTATTAGCAAATGTAGGTAACTCTCTGCTTGATCATTTTGAGCATTGCAAAATGCAGTGTTTACTTCTGGGAAACTTGCATATTTACGTTAGTTTCTGGATAAACAAGAGTCAAGTGTATCTGAGAGAGATCGCTGCAGGTGATACTGGTTTGGGGGCTGGTAGGTCCCACAGAGCGCTTCTCACTCTTTGTTTTTAAACATCTTGTAAGAAATTTTGCCATTATAAAGATCTAAAGCTTTGGGCTTTATCACAAAGACAAACTGATCCAATTGGAATGTCCAAATAGTCCTACACAACGCCATACTGCAGACTGACCAGTGCTTCTAGACCCTTGGTCAGTGCAAGTCTGAGTACATAAACAAGTGACAACTTTGGTAAATATGTGCTCTGCTAAATTTGTATCCTGATCTGTGTCCTGTGTTAAGTTATTATGGCTCTAGGCAAGAAGGCATGGCTTTCTGGTGTTAGCAGTGGGGGAGATATAGTCAAGGTATTCTCAAACCTTGATTAACAGACCAGAATTTCCTCTAAAAATAAATTGGACATGGTACTGAGGGTTAAAAAGTCAAAGGTGCTATGTATCAGGCTCTGGGTTAAGCCTTCAGAACTTGAGAGAGTTTCCTTGCTCTCTTTGATGTTTGTTTAATTTAAAAACATAGTGCACCATCTAAAAAGAAAGAACAGATCTTGCAAAAGATGCAATATAAATACTGTGCTGGCATATCCCTGCTACTCTGCGGATTTCCTTGTTTATCCTCTTGCTAGTTAATCTTGATCTAAAACTGGTACCTTCTTACAAATGATTATTGGTACTTATTTGAAGTGCCTGGAGATCAGATCCTTCAAGATGAGGCACAGCACATATCCAAGAACAGAAAGGAGAGCCTTCTGCCCTGAGACCTTATATCCGAGTGCGATTCCCATCCTGGATCTGTGCTTCCCACTGGCCCAAATCTGTTGTGCTCAGTTGTCATAAGGATTCCAGGCTCAGTCTCTGGTGACAACACAGGGGAGAGTTGAAATTGGAGAAAAATTTAAATTGTTCTGTGTTTGAAGTCTAGGATGTTTTTCTTCCTCCCTGCAATCAGTCAATTAGGAAGTAATTTCAAAGTGTTTCATGAATAGCCATTGCTTGATTAGCCAGTCATTAGCACCACAGGGTTCAGATTTGTTGGGGTGTTAAGCACTCATGGCTTCCCTCTGGGAGAGCAAACAGATAATACCTGCTTTTGAAAACATTACTTATAGTGAGTGCTTGTTCTGCAGAGCTCAGTGCAGTTGCACAGACCTTCCAGATTTCAGCTAGATGCCACCTTATTTACTGGTCAGATTCTTTGTAAGCAGAATCTGGTGAAGTTGAGTAGCAAAATTACAAAACTCAGAGGCATAATGAAGGGCAGGCATCTCTTACCTCTCATTCTTGCTTCCATTTTTTTCTGAGAAAAGCCACAAGTTGTCACTAGGACAAAATATCCTTTATAAGAACTTTTATAAGAATTCTTCCCTTGCAGGCTTTCTGTCCTGCTTATGTTAGCTAGCCTTTTTTCTTCCTTCAGCCTTTCTTCTCTTCCTTGCTTTAAGATAATTTAATTATGGTCTTCCTGTTGTCTTCTGCACCTTTGGCTGTATTCTAAACATTGCCCATTTAATCTTCTCATAAATACTGTTTTTCTGTTCCAGAGTATTTCCAATCTCAGCTTCTGTCATTTTCTCCCAATTTGGACTACCATAACCCTGACATCCCTGAATGGAGACAAGACATTGGCAAAGTCATCAAGAAGGCTTTAGCACAGGTGAGCATCTGTTTCCTTCTCTGTACTTACATTGACTAGAATGTTAAAACATGCAGTTTTTCAACATGCTATCTTAAAAGAATGAGAAAGAACAGCAGTAACAAAGCTATCATTTTAAATCAATGAAAAGGTTCTTAATATGCTGGATTTTTTTATAGAAGCAAACTATATTGGGAATTTTGTAGAAATACTATAATTACTTTTATTAATGTTTCTGTGGTACTTTTTAGCTTTTAATATCCCTGAGGACTTACAAATTCTACATTGTGATAGTATCATTATTATTCTTATTTTGCAAAATTGATATTATAGTATCTACTGTTTTCTACTCCAAACATTTGGGTAATGTTACTGTGTGTTGTTAAACAGCTGATCCACTTCATCTCAGCAGACAGACATTGTTGTATGTTGGATGCATGAGGAAGATATTTTTACCTCTTCCTGATACTCAGTCTTCTAACACAGCTAAGTGTAGCAACTGGTGAACATTATAACACTCTACTCTCTTTCCAACTGGGGCAAAAAAATGAGGATTCAGAGGGAAGATAAACTTACTTTTAAAATACAGGACAAAGAGACTTCTGTAGGTGGAAAATACTGAATCTTCCTTTGGGATTAATTAGAATATGTAAACTAGCACTCATAGTCTTGCAGGAAAGGGGACAGAATAATTTGTGATATCAAATAGCCAGGGAGAATCAGGAGATAGATTTAGGCAAGCTTTTGTGTTTTTTACATTCTACCAAAGATGTATCTTGGGTTTTGTTTGTTGTTTTTTTTTTCTTCAGATACAGCTGTTCTTAGAAATGGAGGCTGATTATTTTTACAGGGAAAGTACGTTTCTGCTCAACTTTTCTCATCTGTAGCCCACTCAAAATTTGCAGTTTATAAGAGTTTCCTTGATTATTTCTCATACTGAGAAAACACTAGATTTATTTGTTTAAACTGTTTTTCCCTTTTACTGTATTCAGAGTCAAGCTTGCAGAAAAAAGAAATTAATTAGGTTCTAATTAAGAACAGCTACAGACAGCAGTAGAAATCATGTGGAAGTACTTGCTGTGTATCCTTTTGTGACTATTTGTTTGCAGCCTGTGGTCTCTGCTTATGGGACAGATCACCAGGAATGGGCAGCCCCATTGATACATTTCAGTTCAAGACTGAAGCCAAGGTGCTTGAGGTGGGGTAGGACCATGGAGCTAATGGTGTCAGCCTCATGTAACAGGGTGTTTCTGAGGGAAGAGAGGCTTCCTGCCCTACTGAGGATGCATGGCTTGGATCTGGGGAGAGAGGGCAGTTGCCTCAGTGGGCAGGTCATGCTGAAGACAGTTTTGAGAATCAGGTGTGGAACCGACTCTTAGTTCAGCAAACTGAGCAGTTCCTAGCACAGCCTTCTGGATCAGCCCCAGTAGTAAAAAGTCTCCCACTGGAGGCATTAAGTTATTCGTGCATGGCAAATGTGGATCCCCGTAACCTGATACTAGAAGGTGTTTGCAGGCAATTTTCTTCATATGTCCCTGTTAGTTGCACACCTACCAGTGGTTGCTCTGAGCCAGACTCTCTGGATCTGACTTTGGGTCATTGTTTTGTAACAAGAAGGACAATATGGAAAATTTAGATCTGGAAACATGGTAGGTTTGGATTTTGAGTTGAGATCTTTGGGTCCAAGGGTGTTGTGAAGCCTAAATTTACTTCTAGAAATGAAGTCGAATGAATCATTAGCAGAACCTCTGTTTCTGATTGACCAAGTGGGCAGAACAGCTCATTAGAACCACAACACCTACAGTGGAACTGGCAAATAATCTGATGGGACCACAGTTTCTTTTATGGAATGGAAACATCAGTAACAGAATAGCAACTAGAGACCTCCTTTTTACTTCTCTTTTAGGTGACTGGTATCCCTGATGAACAGATCTTGGTAGCTGTATTTCCTGGGCTACCTACTTCTGCTGAGCTCTTCATACTGCCCCACAAAAACACAACAGAGAGGAGGAAAAGCAGTGAGGCTGATCTGGAGCAAGTAAGGAAAGAAGAATTCATTCCTATCATACCATTTGGAGATGGGCCTCTTAACTTGTGCAGCATTGGAAATACAATAAGTATGATGGAACTGGATGCATCTGGGACTGTGACAGTATAGTTTATGGCATTATAGAAAATTATTTTCAGAGGAAAAATGGGCCTTTCTAATACCTTATTGAGATATGTCACAGTCTACCAGCAGTGGTTCTTCCTCTATCAGTGGTGTGTTCTTATTACAGTGGTTATGGCCAAAGGAACCTTGAATATGTACTTCCTCTACTCCCTGGAGGAATGCTAATAGACAGAGGCCGAAGTAGCAAGAGAATATACTGAGGTTTACTAAAAATAAATCAGGCTCTTCAGATCATACATCACTGGAACAAGACCTCTTTTTTTCTGCAGCAGTGAATGGTGTCTGCAAACTATATTTGGAAGTTACAATATCCATCCATTTAGATAAATAGGTAATTACAGTGATGAATAGCAACAGCAATATGCAGGCAAGGGAAGAGCTAGGAACAACAGCACTAGTCTGCTGAAGCTTTCATGCTAGAATTACCAAGTGATTAAATCAGCTCTATAAAGGCAAAAGAGTGAAGTACTGCTGGAAAGGCTTCTTGGCTCTAGCTAACGTTCTTGTATGCAGCATTTTTACTGTGTGCAGGCTATGTGTGAGCCCATCTCCAAGTAACTCTTGGAGTAACTCTTCTGTGATCAAACATTAAATAATTCAGAGGACTGCAGAATTCTGTGGAAGCTTTTGTCACCCACTCAGCCAGGACAGTCCCCCCGAGTAGTACATTTGTCCTAGGAAGCTAGCAAAGCTGGCCTCTTAAATTTATGGTTGTGAATGTGCAGAAGAGATGCATTGTCTTGGGAAGGTTGGGAAGGCTTTTTGGAGGGATTTTCTGGTGGTTATTTCCATCCTGTTCAGTAGGATCTACTGGTTTAAGAATTCCCTCCAAACAAGCTGTTGTGTCAATATTTAATATATCAGTATTATGCAGACATCTTGGATTAGGTTTCTGACTAGCTGACCATGAAGCCTGAAGCTCTAGTACTCTAATTTTATTTGACAGTCTACTCAGTCGTACTTTGGCACCTGTTGTTGGCTTCTGCTGGAGGAGCTCTGCCCTGGAGAGTAGGCCATCAGAACTACTCAGTAACTGTGCCCTGACCATCACAACTACTGTAGGGAGACCAGGCATTAACAAACTCAGGCTCCAGCATTACATGCCAAATATGTGCTCAGAGGCAACCAAGTAACACATCATAGCTGAATTGCTGAACCATGAATAAACTCTAGTCCAAGGCCCCACTTCTAAATGAAGGGGAAATAGCAAGTTTGCCATTAATCTTCAAAACTGGATTGGCTCATCCTCAACAGGGTTTTTAAACAGGAGCTACATGACTAGGATTGTCCTGAATCAATGTAAGTAAAGAAGTGTAACTGGCTTGGACTACCTAACTCAGTTTCATCATCCACCAATGAAAGGCAAATATGTCAGTGATTTCAAACTCTCAGGATGTTGTGGGGGGATGAAGAGATCCTTAGTTATTTTCCCTCCTTGCCTAGCCCCCCAAAAAAGAAAAAAAATTGCTAACTTTCTTGCTTTGCTTCCCAGGAGAGGTATAATAACATACTCTGTGAGTCTTAAGAGTCCTGTAGGGAGACTTGCTTGCAATAATGTGCAGTCCTTCTAAAGCACATGTATCTGTTTCTCTCCACTTCCTCAGTCTCTCACTTCCCTTCTCTTCCTGCAGCCAGTAAGAGATGTTAGTTACCATTTATAGACTACATGCATTCCTGAATGTTCTCCAGACCTTGCTGTCTTCTGTACTGTAACTACCTGTATCTCTTATTGTTTCATCAGGTGGTAGAAATCCTTTTTAATGCTCTCAACCAGAATCTGGTCCAGTTTGAACTGAAGCCTGGTGTTGAAGTCATTGTGTATGTTACTCAGCTAACATTAGGTAAGTGTGGAATGAAATGCATAGCTGTGGTTCTTTTGAGTCTTCAGACAACTCTAGGAGAAGCAGACTACATCAGAGCACTCACAGTTTGGTGCTGCTACAGCCATACATAGGACTGATTGTACTGAGACATTGTGGTAGAAGCAGGAAGTGTTAAAAACAGAATCCAGCAGTGAGATCTTCATGCACCAGTTTGTACAAGTATAAAAAGTACTTTCTAAGAGTTCCCTATGGCCTAATTAACTAGTGCATTGATGTTTTTCAGTGTTTTAGAAAATGAGGTGAATGGTGTTCCATTAAGCCCCCATTGGGCACCTGTGGAATTCAGTGGGAATATTGCTAACTTTCATGGGTGTTGGATCAAATCCTTATTGCAAAAGGCTTGTTAATGTTATGACTAGACAAGAAGCTTTATAGGGGCAAAGTACTCATGAAAAGAAGATCTAGGCCTTTTACAGGGAATAGGTGCCTGAATATTGAATTCTACAAATTACAATTTATTTACATTTCAGTGCAACCTATCTCCATTTTCACAGAGTAATGAATAGTTGCTTTAAGGTTCAGCGCCCCCATTACTTTAAACCCCCCTAGTGTAAAGCTCTCAGCTACTGCTGAGAGTGATGACTACAGAGGAGATGATAGATTCATTTTTGCCCTTGCATTTTATGACTGCCCTTGCAATTATCTGAAATGTGGGTTCTTGTGCATGTGACACTGCTGACAGCCTCTCCAAAAGATTTGGGTTCATGTCCCAGGATAATACATTTCAGCTTCTTTTTACATGGCACTCTCAGAGAGCCAAGAGCTGGGCTAAACCAAGGCTCGTGACCTATCCTACAGGTAATGCCTTTTTGCCTTCACTCTCTGATTTCTGTTTGGGGATGAGAGTCAGACATCAATAGGAGTAGGCTGGAATGAGTTAACTTGCAAAACTGCGAATGAGACCCAAACATCTGCAGTCTCCAGGTTCAGAATCTGGGTTTGTTCTAGTAAGACACTGCAAAGTGTGGATTTAGCTTACAGTGCTCAACTATTCTCAACTGTTCTTGCACACACCCCGGTGAGGGTGCTGCATTGTTTCATGACCATTCCCATAATATTTTGACTCAGGTGAAATGACAGTCAGTTCTTTTCCATGAAAGAGTCCATAGAAGTAGTAAGAGCAGAATACTGGCAGGATCAGACTCTTAGATGTGAAAATTTGGCAATGGAACCAGAAGTCCCTCTATTTGCATAGACTTTGTTCCCATCTTCTGGGTGACAGAAAAAGAATAGACAACAGTAAAAAAACAAAAACCAAATATTTATGCAGAGTGAGAAGCACTCAGCTACTATTTATAATAATTTGCACATCATTAGGGACTTTCTATCACATTCTTGATCCTCAGTACATGGCTCAGGCCATTAAGATGGTCTGCTCTCATGAGCAGTGGGAATAGCTGCATAAACAAGGTGTAGTAATACACTTTATTTAGCTCACCCAAAATGTCAAGAAGAGGTGGATCAAATCTTCAATATGTTATAATGTGGTGTGTGCTTAAGTCCAGGATTATTACTTTGGGCTCCTCCACATTATGAAAACTGACTCAATTATAAAGTCTGTAAGGCTCAGTACAATGATGAACCTTGAGGTTTCTCACAAGACCGGATTCCTGTCACGTGTGAAACAGACACCTGTCCTTGGAAGATGGGAGTCATGCCATTCATGGATGCTCTGAGGTAGCTTCTTCAAAGGGGAACAGACATGCATTAACCCACACATCACAAATTTCATTTCCACTCCAGTCCATGATAAAGCCTGAAAAGAAATAGCCCAGAATGTTGACAGAGTAGTGATCAGCCATTTAGCTAAGGATGGCTTGCTGTGCCTTTTCACTAGGAGATGTTAGACTGCACTGTTGTGAAAAAGAAGCTTGGCTTTCAAAGAACAAGAGAGTCAATTTGTTTCCTGCTGATTGGTCTTGCTGAAAACAGCATGAACCATGTGGTGGTGATGAAGCAGATGTGACAAAGACAGAGCTGAGCTGAACTCTCTGGTAATCATGTGTTCCCTAATAGTATCTTGTAAATGTAATGCTCTGCCTTTCCTCCTGCAGCACCCCTTGTTGATTCCAGCACGGGTCATAGCAGTTCGGCAATGCTGATGTTGTTGTCTGTGGTGTTTGTAGGCTTGGCTGTTTTTTTAATCTACAAATTCAAGAGGTAAGTAGAGAAATTTTGGGACATGGGAGATGACGCTGGGTAGTTTACACACAATCTAGGCAGAGCAGTGCCTGGATTGCAGATGTAAAGCGAGTTATGCTGGCCTAAGGCTTAGACCAGTATAGTTCCCTATTTCTCATATATAGGGAGAAGACCATTTACTGCCCTTCCACCACAAACCTGGTGCTCTGAAAGCTCACTAAGAGCTCAGAAAGCAACCTGTGACCTGCTTCAGCAAATTTATTTGTACCACAGACCAGAAATGGGAACCCTGTGTACTCACTGAGTACTGAGCTATGCAATGCAGACGTAGTCAAAAATCACATGATGGATGTCTTCACACAGTCTATATCAGCCTGATGAACTTCCTTAGTGCAAGAGTATCTCAATTGTATGTTGCAAAGTGCATAATTTAGTCTTGCAGAGGAACAGGTATGGTTATGTTAAGGGAGGGAGACTCAAAGCCGGAAAGGTTTGTGCAAAGCATCAAAATGCCTTTAGGGATCTGTGTGAGATATTCCTTGCCAGATGTTAATATAAACTTTTTGCTTCCAAGCAGCAGGCGGGACCTGTGGTGGCCTGTGACACTTTTCTGCTGCAAGCTATGAAGCAAAATATGGGATAAGAATGACCTGTTTGCTGAAGGGCTGCCCTATGAGAATATGTTTTTAGGCAGATGGAGCTCCTTAGCAGGAACTTTGCAGTCAGTACAGTACTTACTGTGTTAAATGGTCTATGGGTCCAGATCCTGCTCAGTGGCAAAATAGTGTATTAAAAGCATAAGCTGAGTCTGACTTTTGGAAAAAAAAATAAATATGGACATAAGTAGTTGGTCCAAATTGTGAAGCTAGAGCTTTTCCTGACTACATTCCAGCTGTATGTTTCTCTCTCCAGCTTTTCTGCAACTCAGGATAAGGCTACTGTCAAATGATGTTAATGGGATACAAACAATATTCAGAATGGAATGATAAGACAAGCATGTATCCTAGTGTCCAGGTTTAAAGCTCCCTCATTTCTTACCTCTTGCATTAACCATTGTCAAAATCAGTGGGTGGCACTGCTTCTAGAGCTTGATCCCATTCACATCAGGATCTGGTACCAAGCTCCCACTGACTTCAGTGGCCCAGCACAATTTCCAGAGAACCTGTGTGTGTGAATCTGCTCAGATGATTTCAGGCCTTCAGCATGCCCTGCTTGTTCCTGTCTGAAACCCTCTCTCTGCATCTATGAGGTGGAATACAGCTTCCCAGGTGAATGGGGAATAGGACATGGAACTTGTTTAAGGCATGATTTAATATTGTGCTGGGGAGGCAGCCATTAGGGTTTCCCAGTTTACGCAGACTCCTTATGAGTTCATCAAGTTATAGACTCAGCAGGCATGTTAAACACTGCTGCCAGAGAGATGCCAGAGAGATTGAGGAGGTCAGGGT
This sequence comes from Aegotheles bennettii, assembly GCA_013398125.1. Taxonomy (NCBI): domain Eukaryota; kingdom Metazoa; phylum Chordata; class Aves; order Caprimulgiformes; family Aegothelidae; genus Aegotheles; species Aegotheles bennettii. The sequence continues at coordinate 439,835 of VZRW01008537.1, forward strand.
GGAAAACGAAAGAAAGGGGGAAAGTAGGGACATAATCTGTAAAAGGGTCATTTCTTTTCTGGGAGACTGAGCATATAGCAGGTCAATAGTGTCTGCGTGTGCATGGTGAGTAATAGTGGGACAAGGGGGCAGTCAGTGTGTACGTGTCCTGGGACAGGAGTGCAGGAGTGTGTGTGTGCTCAGAGATGTTTGGTGGGACATTGTGGCCTCTTGTGTCTGTGCTGGGAGGCACAGCAGGAATAGGTATGTGTGTATGGATACACATACGTAGAGCCATCTCAGGGTTTTTTTTCCCTGACTCTCTGAGGTAGCTGGAGACTCTGCCTCACAACTCTAAAGAGCTTTTCTCACCTTTCCTCTCAAAGCTCAGAAGACTATCACTTCCCTACCATTGCACTGTTTGAAAGTGAAACTTAAGTCTTCCAGTGTCTCCAGGCATGTTCTCATGTCCACATCTCTGCACACCTCCAGACTATTCTAGGCACTTAAATCCTATGGGAATGCATTTGTCCTCTCTCATCCAATGTGTGCATTCCCTGTGTAATGCTTATGTCTTCTAGTGATCTGCAAGGCATGTCTGAAGGTTAGAAAGAGAGGTTAGGAGAAAGGGAGAAGAATATGAGGTTTGTTAACTGCTGCTAAGCATCCCAGATATATCCTGACTTGCTGCTAGTTAAGAACAGAATGCCAAATCAAGCCAATAGCACAAATCATTTAAGGCCAAAACTTCACTGGAGGTGTGAAATCAGCATAGATCTATTGAATCCATGAGAGTTTAGGCAATTTCCACTGCTTTTAATCTCTAACATATCCACAGCAGACAGGTTAGCATAGAGATGCCATTTTACATAGCCTTTTTTGAATCCATCTTTCTCCTGTGTGCTTTAAAGAACGGAAAATGTTCTCTGGATTTTCCTTATTTTAGCAGTGTGGACTGCATGGCACAGAGTCCTGTTAAGGGCGTTAGAAAAACCAGTCACCTTCCAACAGGCAACTGCACACAGATAATCCTAGCAACCCCCATGATGCTTAACACATTACTTTTTAGTTCTCTCTTTTTAAACTTGCGTTCCTCCCAGGATTGGTATCTGTCTAGTCCTATCTAACACTCTGTCTAACTGACTGACTTTCAAGGATATCATTCTAGCAGTCCAATTTAACTTCTCTTGGAAGAAGAAAGAAGAAATAATCCCTCCACTTTCTTGGCTCCTTGAGCAGCAGGGGAAAACATGTCCCTGCACACTTGTATGATCCATAGCATGGCAAACTGTTTTTGCAATGAAATGGTAACAAATCGACTTTGGGTAGATATTATGAGGTCCAAATCCTTTCTGTGCTGCGAGGCAGGACCAGTTCTTCATAACTTTTTCTGATGTGGCAATTCCTACTGAGTCAGTGTGGCCTGTCAATAGAAACAAGCCTAGCAATTCTTTTCTCAGTTGATAGTAGTACTCAAATTGATTTTTACTTTTGGTTTCCAATGCATGGCTGATCATATAATAAATACTGAGAGAGTTGACAATTGCAGTTGGTGGTACTCAGTTAATTGCTGCTCTCTGAGCTGGGTGTGCAGTGCCCACTGTGTGCACAACTACTCATTCAAAAGAGTGGGATCAGAAAATTTAGGTTTACATCTGGAGGAGGCTTTGGGTGCAGGATAGGAAGGCAGCAGCCTGACATTTGGGGTAGCTTCAGATTAGCGTTAGAATTAGTGGATGCCAATGTCATTTTCAGAGTTGAACATCACTGTGGTGCTTTCACCATTCTTGGGAGCTGATACTTTGCATCACTACCAGTGCTGCTTTTGTGGGATTGGTCTCGGTTTAACTGGTCTGATTAATCAATGACATGCCAAAGATCCCTGTATTACAAAGCATAACCTCTCATTTCCCTTTTCTGCACAGGAAAATCCCTTGGATTAACTTCTATGCCCAAGTTCAGCATGACAAGGAGCAGGAAATGATTGGCTCTGTCAGCCAAAGTGAAAATGCCCCCAAAATCACTCTGAGTGAGTTCACAGACCCTGAGGAACTCATGGACAAAGAGCTGGACACAAGAGTGATGGGTGAGAGACAGCCCTCGGCTGGAGCTTGTTTCACAGTATGGGTGAGGATGTTGGTCATTGGGGGATTAGGAGAGGCAGCAACTGTGGCCCCAGGTGTGAGCAGAGCCTAAGGCACTGAGATAGGGGAAAAAAAAGTCTCTCTGCAACATGGTAACAGGGAGATTTTCTTACAGTTTTTCAGCTTTTCTCACAGTGTTACATGACCAGGGTAGGAACCTGGAAAGAGCAATAGGTACATAGCTGTGGCTCACATCTATGCCTGCCCTTCTGTGGAGGGGTCCCAAATTCCCCTGAAGAATCAGCCGATCCAAGCTTACACTGTTGGTGTGCTATCATTACAAGTGAATATGCCCCTAATATCTTAAAGAGTTTACATTACCTTAATAAGTAACCGTTTTTCTGCATGCTCCAGGCTTATTGCAAATACAAAAAAGGATGTTACTTTTAAGAACCTTTTTCTTTACGCTTACACAAGCACATCCTAAGAAGGGGTGAGAAGCCATATAGACCAAACTGTTGAAGCCACTGCACTGACTCTGTTCTCCGTTTTCTCCTCCACAGGAAGCATCTCAACAATTGCCAACAGTGAAAGCACAAAGGAAATCCCCAACTGCACTAGTGTTTAATACTGAGAATCCACTTGGTCTACAATATTTCTGACTTTTTATTTGTAATTATTATTGTTATAATTATTATTATGATAAAAAAAGGAAGAGTTATGTCATTATTATCATTTGGGAGGGGATAGGGTGGGCTTTTTCTGTTTACCAGGGCTGCATTCATAAATAGCAGAGGTTCTTCATACTTAGGAAACACTCATCAGATTAGAAAGAAAAGCAAATGAGTCAAGTGTGCAATGGGCTTTAAATATCACCCTCCTGTTAAATACAGAATGGAAATTAAGTATTCAAATCCAACAGGTAGCTATAGTACTATAGGCAACATGTCATAGATAAATTGTCCCTTTTCAAAATACTTCATAAATCAGCTATTTCATCCTGCCACAGGGCTCAGGCTGGGTTGTTGGACCAGGCTCTGCAACATGCCAACAGCCCTTGCTTTCCAATGACATGCATGTCTCAGCTTTTTGCAGGATCTTGCCTCTTTAAATTGCTTTTCATTTCAGTCATCCCTCTGGCACTGTTGGCTGCTGAGAAAAGAAAGGAATTCAGAGCAAACATGCACGTCAGTGTTCCTTGGACTGTAGGTCGGCTGCAGGGGACAGCACCACAAGCAGTGAAGGAGCACGCCTGAGTTTATGAATGCAGCCCAAACCCCATGCATGTGAATAGCGCGGGTGCCCAAGGCCTACTGTAGATAATTACAGTGTACATAGCTTTTTATTTCTTGGGAAATAATTTAATGTTTAGTAAAAGAAGATATGTTTAAAACAAAACCTGAACCACATACACACACGCACGCACGCGCATGGACACACACACGTGCTCGCGCTCGTACACGGTAGCCAACCAGAGACCATGGTGAGCACCTGAATCACGCTTTGGTTCCGAGTGTGTTCCAGTTGTCTGTCATATTTCAATCTGACACTGCTGTCTATAAACAGCATAGTTTATTTCCCTGTGTATAACTGCAAGCCTTTTTATATATATATAGTAGCATTTCCTATGATGGAGAATAAAAAGATATTAGCAGGACAGACTATGAGTCTGTCATGAATATTTTAATGATGTTCATCTTCTGTTCACTTCTGTCACTGTTGTCCACTTCTGAGAAGGATCTTGGTGACATCCGTTAAGGAAAATGAGGGAAACAAATGTGAAATTATCACCCATCTCAGTGTGGGCAAATACCAGTGTGCTTGCAGTACCCAGTACAACCTCAATTCAGCAGCGGGCCAGATTGCAGTAGCTTTATTCCCAGTGAAAAGTCACACTTTTAGCCGTTAAGCTGGTGAAGTAAAGTGCTATTCAGCATCTGTGAGAGTAGTAATTTCTGGTTGAACATGATGCATGCAATTAGGGATTGCTCTTTGGAGACGGGAATGCAGGATCAGACCTGCATAACTGAGCAGAAAGGTCTTTCCTATGAGTGCTGCAGAATGGCTGCTTCCCATTTTGGGTGAAATGCCAGAGTAATTTCTGCATGGTGGGTTGGTGCTTTCTGATTAGAATGGGGAGGTTAATGAAGAAAAGATAGTGAAAAAGTTCTTGAGGAATCTTCTGGTACACTGAGTTGAGAATAGGCCCTAGGAATGGTGGAGTTTTGGGACAGGAGGTTGACTTAGTAGTGAGTTACTTTTATCCATTTTTCTTGAATTGATGATGTTAAAAATGGACTTCATTGTGCAGAGTATTGAGTTGTAAGACCCAGCAGGAGTGGAAGGAAGATTGGAGGTGTTGGAGGTGGGAAGATGTTCTAGTGCTTCTATGGTAACAGGAGGCAGTAAGGAAGCTAGGTGACAATATTTGTTATGATTTTTTAGGATCTGGATACAGGAGTCCACATCACCTTTAGTATATCTGGACTGAAATGAGGAGATGGCTAGAAACTACTGCCTTTCTGCATTGCAACATGCCAGTTGGCTACAAACCAGCCTCAGCTACATGTGTTCCCTCTGTTAATGGGCTGGAATGTCTTTCAAAGGTTATAATTCTGATGGGTCTGCAGGAGGAGAGAAAAGCTGTTACACAGTTTTGCAGAAAAATACATGAGGTTCAAGATTAAAACTGTAAAACCAAAAGGTAGGGAAATTCTGTTTTGTGTGTAGTACTAAAGCTAAATATCCTCAATTCTTCTGCTCCTCCATTTCAGTCAGGCTAGTGGGCCTTTTCTGTTGATTTAAAAATAATCCTTTTCTGTTCCCTCCCTCACTTTTCTGCTCTAGTTCCTAATACAAGCTGGAGAGTGATGGCTGTGTTATTCTACTTAACCTTGAGTTTCCATCCATCACATGTGCATAAACTGTTGCATTACTGTCTCTTCTATTGAAACACCAGAGTAGTTTACGGTAATGGGCCAGTCTGGTGATAACATTGTTAGCACAAGGCCATAGCTTCCCATTTAGGTATAGATGGGAGGGATGTACATAAACAATGGTCCTGTGGGCCTTGAGCTAAATTGTGGGCTGTTCTCAGTCTTTGCTGACCATTAGGATTTGAGGGACTGCTTTTGCGAGCTGCTGCAGAGGAGCAAATGTGAAATACTCATTAGTTTCAGTATTAACTTTTATAAACCGGGAAATTAAAATTTTCATTGTTGTTTGGCATTTTCTAGGTTTTTCACAGGATCGATCTCATGCTGATTTAGAAAGAAAAGCAGGAGATTACAATTTTCGCAATTTCTTTTCACAATTTTTTACATTTTTTCCCTCATACTCTTAAAGATAGCTGTTAAATATCTCATAACAGATGAGAGGAAGCAAGGAGGAAAAATTGGGAGTAAGCTACTGAAAAAAATGGAAAAATTTTCACTTCTCAAAAATAAATTTAATCTCAATGAAGGCTGAGAAGTTTCTAAATAATACAGTTAATTTTTGGAGAAACATCTGTCCAGAAAGCCATTTTCAATCCAAAATTATCCTAAAGGCACAATAAAGCACACAAATCCATGGAGCCAAAATTAACTTTTAAAAAAATCTGTCTGATTCTTGAGTTGGCTCAAACTTAATTTTTCTGTGAGACTTAATGGGTATCACTGCCTCTCAGGTTAGTTTGTCACACTGCTTTCTGGTCCAGAGTGTGTTCCATACACATTTGGAAAGAGCCTCCTAGGATGTTCATGGGACCACATTTGCCAGATCGTACCTCCTGCATTAGGGCACAACCACGGCTGATGGCAGCTGAAAAAAGCTTGTGTTTGGGACTGAAAGCTGCTCCTTTAGGATAGTAGAAGGGTAACTACTGGATCCCAGTGGGATACCCAGTGCTGTATCTATTCATTGGACCTCTGTAAGGTTTGGTTTGGGCAACCAGCACTATCTGTCTTCTTTGGAAGTTACTGAGCTGAGGTGTTGGCACAGACTGGAGTATTGGCCACCTTTACTTGTGTATCTCATGCTGGGCAATAACTTGGGGATGTCATTGAGGTTTTTTCCCCCTGCAGGTTTTACCCCTGAGGAAAATGTAATGGAATTCCTTGAAGCTATAGATGATTATTTACCTGAGTAAGGAGGGGAAGAGCCAGTGCCATGAGTAGAACGTAAATAGCTCCCATATAATGGTTGTATATAAAGAGGAAAAGAAAGAGAGCAAAAGGCTGGGTCAGTGCCCTCTATCACTGCCGGCCTTTCCCTCATGATGGATTCTGCTGTATTGGATGTAATTTAGGAATAATGTATGAGATCTGGAGATTAGGTGCAGCTTTTTCCTCTGTATGGCTGTCAGTCTGATGTAAAGACCCAATACATCCTCTACTTAGTTTAACCTGTGCTTGAGAACCCCAACACTGAGCTCGGAAGGGTTGGAGATAAGGCTAGAGCAACTGGGGACTACAGAGTTTTTCAGTTCCAGTTGCATCAATAAGAGCATGTGCAGGAGAGTGTGTGTTTTATTCTGGACTAGGCTTTGGTTTCAGGGACGTGCAAGATGTACTGTTCTCCTCCCTTTCTGTTCAGTCAGTTCCCACACACATTCCGGGTCTGACAAACCAAACCAGAATCCTCACATCCCTTCTGATGATGTCATTCAGTCATTAAACCCAAACCACCACCATGGTTTTAAAGGATTAAATGAGGCAGACAATTGCAATACTTGTATTAAACACAGTAATACAAATGCATGAGTCATATATATACATATATATATACTGTTCTTGGTTTTATTGTTCCATTTGAATATTTCTACTGTAAAAAAGGCAGTGGTTTTGAAATTGTTGAAAATAAATGTATTTTTGTACATCAGAGTTACCCCTGGCTCCTCTTTCAATCCTTGTTCTTCTGAAATTTCCTTGTGGTGAAGTCTGCTCTGTCTGCACTGAATGTCCCTTGCCATATCTAGCCCTCCAACCCTGTCATTCAGTCATGCGAAGCACATGGAAGGTGAGCAGAGAAATTTTATAAGGCAGGATTTGTAAGATGAAAGATAAAGAAACTACCTCTCCTTTTTACTTAAAAAAAAAAAAAAAATGTCCTTGCTTTCTATCCCACAGGCTCATTCTCTTTGGAACCCTGGAGGTAAGTATGAGGAGATCTACCTGCTTATGCAGACAAAGCCCTGTGAATCCCATGCTTCCATCTAACAGACTTTAGCTCTGTGGTGTCCAAACACCACCACCACCACCCCCCAAAAAAACCCCAACCAACCAAACAAAAACACAAAAAACCCCACACACCTTCTTCACTCCTTGACACAAGAGACTGTTTAAAAAGCAAAGAGGGCATGGAAATGTGTCTCTGGATATGTGTCGGCAATCTCCTTCCATGGGCATGCGTACACACACACTCATGCCCCTTTCCTTTCGCTCTGGATGTCCATAAACTGCAGATTTCTGGAGTGTGGGAGAGTTACCTGGGAAACGTCTTTCTGTGGCTGTCTCCTTACATTCCTTCCCAGGTGTCCACTACTGGTCCCTGGTGGAGGCAAGACTAGTGGGTCGAATCTTTTCTCTGACCTGATGCAGCTAATATTTTATGTAAATGCTACTTAAGAATGCAGCTGGTATCTGTCTGTTTTCCCTTTTATAATCAATAATCAGTTGTTTCTGTTTTTCCTTTATGTCAGTAAACTGAGAAGTTCAGGCAACCAAGGGCTAGGTTGGCCATCTCTGAGAGAGATATATGAGAGACTTCCAGCATCACAGAAGACCTCTCAGCTTTTGAAATCTTTGAATCTGGCTCTCTTTACAGCAAAGCCAGTGTCAAACTCCTGTTCATGGAATCCTGAAATACAGGTTATGCGCAGACAGGTACAAATGATGAAATTACTGTGGCTTAACAAGCTACTACTGAGACCCAGTAATTGACTAGAAATTGAATTGAATAGAAACCCAGCTAAGTGCAGCTGTGAAGTCAAATGCAGGCACTTAAACATCAGCCTTCATCATAGCCTGGAAACATGAGCAGTAGCTCAGTATTTGCTTGAATCCAGCCATTTTTCTGTGACAGGTGGGCTTATTAGTTCCTTTATTAAAGGCAGTGTAAGCAGTTTGCTGCGTTATGATATTGTCATGGTTGTGCCAAGTACCCCTTTATCAGGGGATATGGTGCTGCCCAGGAGAAGTGTATCATAACTACTCCTGGAGTCAGCTCATCACTGTCTTGTTTCACTCCTCATTGTGGTGCTCAACAGCACCCTTATGAGCCAAGCCTGCCGTGCTGGGTGTGGGACACCTGTAGTATGGGAGAGAAAAGTACTGTCAAGGCCATTTTCCTCAGATATTGGTACTGAAAAGCTTGGCTTGGTTTGGGCTTGCTGACGAACGATGCTCCAGTGTTCCTTGTGCAGGGAGAGCCTTTCATTACTTGTATAATGGGAGCACCTAGAGGGCCTGGCTGAGAACGCATCCCCCGAATAACCATGTTGCAGCGGTGTCGGTGATGGAGTGCACAAAGGCAATGAGGCTTGGCTGGGGCTGGCTGCATCCTCACCCACACGCGCCAGTGTAGGACAGAGATGGGGCTGAACCAGCCAAGGCTCTGTCTTCACACTCTGGGGCATTGAGCTGGATTCTCCTGCTGTAAGGCAGAATTTGAGAGGCATCTGAAGGGACTTTTTGTGCTATTCTAGAAGATGAGCACCCTTCTAAAATCATTGGCCTGAAGAGGCTCACACTCACTGCACCTGCTTGCCAGGAGTGTGCCCAGCCTTGCCAAGGTAGGAGAGGAGCCTCTTTCCCTTGGTTCATTCCAGGCCTTGGTGCAGCCCAAGAGAGGAGGCCTTGTGCTCCAGGCACCTCCCTGTGAATGCTGCTGCCCAACTTCTAGTCCTTGTTCTAGGGACAAATGAGACATTTCCCATCCTGAATTCATGGCACCGTGCACTTCAACAGGGTGAGGCAGCGCTCAGCTGGATTTGTCTTCTTCCCAGGTCTTCCTTTTTCCTTGGCCTTCTCCCCAGTGAAGTACTCTGGTTATTAAGCACTATCAAAGCACCATTACATTACTGACATATTATTGTAATACATCACTTGAGTGCTGGTCTGCTGTTGTATATCATGGTACTACATCAGAGGACTGACAGGTGACAGGAACCCCAGACCTAGAGACAGATCACTTTTCCAAGTTTTATAGGCTGCTTTTCTTCTCTAAGACAGCAAGTGAAAGCAAAGAAAGCAGTGTTGGGCTGCTGCCACGAAGCTTTCAAAGCCTTTAAATATATTTATATATACATTTTTCCCTTGACCCTGAAACATTAATTAAACAAGTCTACTGATGTTTCTATATGAGCCTGTAGAGATGGGTTTATTTTGGGTCATGGAGGAGGGAACGATTGCTCACTGTGAACTGTTTAATGAGGCTGGGATGTGTGAGTGTCTGTGTTTGAGCAGAAGAGAAAGATCTGTCCTTGCAAGACAAAAAAAGTTTCTTCCTGAATTTCAGAGAATTTATTAGTAGTAGGTGTCTTTATATGTTTAATGCAGTTATGCAGATAGACAGAAGGTGATTATGGTGGTTGTTGGGATTTTACCAATGATCACAGAATCATAGAATGGTTCGGGCTGGAAGGGACCTCAAAGATCATCCAGTTCCACCCTCCCTGCCATGGGCAGGGACATCTCCCACCAGACCAGGTTGCTCAAAGCCCCATCCAACTTGGCCTTGAACACTGCCAAGGAGGGGCAGCCACAACCTCTCTGGGCAACCTGTGCCAGTGTCTCACCAACCTCACAGGAAAGAATTTATTCCTAATATCTAATCTAAATGTCCCCCCTTCCAATTTGAAACTGTTCCCCCTCATCCTATCCCTCCATGCCCTTGTAGAAAGTCCCTCTCCAGCTTTCCTGTAGGCTCTTCAGGGACTGAAAGGGGCTCTAAGGTCTCCCCAGAGCCTTCTCTTCTCTAGGCTGAACAACCCGCACCCTCTCAGCCTGTCTTCACAGGAGAGATGCTCCAGCCCCCTGCTCATCTTCATGGCCCTCCTCTGGACTTGCTCAAACAGCTCCATGTCCTTCTTATGTTTGGGATTCCAGAACTGGACACAGTACTCCAGGTGGGGTCTTACGAGAGTGCAGCAGACAGGGAGAATTACATCCCTCAACCTGCTGGTCACGCTTCTAAATAATAATACAAATGTATTTGCTTCGCCATTGCTTTATGCTAGTTCTACCTGTGCAGACCCACTGACATCAGTGAATTTATTCTTGATTTATGCCAGTCTGAGCTCTCACATTAAGAGGAGTTGCATGCCTACTTCAAGGACAGAATAAATCTTTTTTAATGCTTCATTGTGAATGTCAAACAGTTTTCAGGCCAAAATGTAGGGAAGATTGTAATACTACTACTAATAAAAAACCACATACAGGGCCATAGTGGGGAGGAAGGAGGAGGGTGTTTATTAAATGAAACAGAAATGTTATGATGATGCATGTTTTTCAAAATCCTGTGTTGGTTATGTGAACCTGGAAGCCAAAAAGGAGAGAAAAACTGGAAACCAGATGTGAAACAGAGCAAGGAAGAACAGAGGTGGACCGGCCAAGCTGTGAGCCAGTGGCTGACCAGCATGCAAGGTGAGAGGAACATGGATGTTTAATCATTTAATAGTTTCAGCATGGGAAATTTCTAAAGTCTCAGGCTGGATCAACTGAATCAATAGGAGATGTAGCACATTCAGTATATATAAGATGGGATCATCTCTGCTCCCACGTCCTGAGGCTCAGCCTTGAAATTCAAGCTTTAAGCAGCTGATTCCCTACTGCGAAGGCCCAGCGTTAAGCACCTTGTAGAGCAGTGGTGGGTGAGTGATGGTTCAGGCAGGATTTGTAAGGCCATTTTCAGACCTCAACTCAGGGTTGCATGTAATTGTATTCAAAGTGTTGGATGGATGCTGTGAAAAAGAAGTGACTTCTGGTGCAGCATGTAGGGAAAATGGGCCTGAAGAGATCAGTGGGGAAAGGGCAGGGAGATGGGATTATGCAATGCCATGCAATATTTGTGTGTATGGGACTCAGTCCTCTTTCCTTGATAGTAATTGAATTGTGTGCTGGGTGAGGTAATGAGTTAAAATCATTTCCTAAGATGTGAGGCAAAGGTAAGCTTTTATAAGGAGCTGTTTAAATGGGTCATCAAGACCTGACTAAGGCACTTGGCTAGGCTAAGACAAGGGATGTAGCTTCCTGTCCTTGTCTTTTTGAAATGAACATCCCCTGAAGAGACTCTCAAGGAAACCAAGGAAATTAGAAGAGTTTTAAGGAAGAGAAGAGGTAATGAAAATGAAAGTTAGACAATCTGACAACCGAGATAAGGCAAAGTCAACCTGGGCAGCACCTCTTGTTGCTAGATCTGGAAATGCTTGGCTGCACTTATGTTGTCTCATACATGCACATACCCCATCATTTCAGAGTGGTTCTGGGACTCCTGAGAGCCCACAAGAATGGAGAAGCACTGCGAGCCACAACATGCCACTGGGATGCTCAGGGACAGGCAGTGCTGCCAGCACAAGGAGAAATGTTTCTGTTCCCTCAAGAACTCTGCTCCACAGCATGCAAGTACTAAAGTGTCTAAAGGTTTTTGTAGGCAAGTCTGGGAGTCTAAATCCATTTATGGCTCTGGACCTTACTGCCTAATAATATTGCCTGCACTTGGAATAATTGGAGATATTGTTAGGAATACCTGTGAGACCATGTTTTTAATCTTTTTTTTTACCCTTGAAATGTTCCTGTCAGTTCCACTCTACAGGCTGCTAGAGATCTGAACCCTGTTAGAAGATGCTGAGGGACTTTCCTCATTGGTTTTTGTATAAAACTTCCCTTCCTTTTGTAGTATATGCAGCAAAGTCTCAGCATAAGCTTCACCCTCCCTATACCCATTGCACTCTGGCATTATGAACAACAATTTACAATATGAACAATTAGTCCATTTCTAAAAGGAAAGTTCTCAGAAATGACAAGCACATGCTCTCCTGTGGCTTTGGTGTGGGAGAGGCTGGAGATACGATTTTGGTACCAGTGGGCGCATGGACTGTGGGTCTGTCATTAACTCCCATAGGACTTGGGGCACACCCCCACTCTGTAAGAACATGCACACAAGTCCCACAACCCCTACACCTTGCCAACAGAGGAGGATTTAAGTACTGCAAATTATTTATTAATTCAAAATATTTTAATCAGCCTCCAAACATTAACTGATCCTGAGTAGTGAGCGGGAATTGATCTGATTTATTTATTTATCTATTTCACTGGGGAATTTTGGACAAAGTTATTTTGAGAGCAAGGTGTGAAAAACAATGCAAGGTCTAAGCAAATTGGACAGACTATGCTAGGCTGAGAATCAAACTCCTGTATGTCAGTCTGGTGGAATTTTCTAGGCTTAGGAACTCCCGCATCAGTTCAAGGCTGCTTCTCAAGTGCCCTTTACATGTTCTGTGGGGATCGAGGGCAAGATGGAACTGAAGAAAAGGCTTAGTTCCTCACATAAATGGCTATTTGGACTTAAATCACTAATCTAAGGTGAAGCATTAGTTTTCATTAGCTCAGGTGGATCTCTAGATGCAGTTAACCTCCAGCATGTTTGAGTCAGATTTTCTGGTTATAGCTGCTGAACACCAACAATCTGCAAACAGGACTGAACCTCCCCTAAAGACCTCCTGGCTACTGACTATGAGGAAGCCTAAAAGGGAGACTTGGGTCAGTGGACTGGAAGGTTTTGAAGGTGGAAGTCACAGAATCACAGAATGCTAGGAGTTGGAAGGGACCTCAAAAGATCATCCAGTCCAACCCCTCTGCCAGAGCAGGACAACCTAGAGCAGGTCACACAGGAATGCATCCAGTGGGGTTTTGAATGTCTCCACAGAAGGAGACTCCACAACCTCTCTGGGCAGCCTGTTCCAGTGCTCTGTCACTCTGACAGTGGAAAAGTTCTTCCTTATGTTCACCTGGAACCTCCTATGTTCCAACTTGCACCCGTTCCCCCTTGTCCTATCACTGGACATCACTGAGAAGAGCCTGTCTCCATCCTCCTGACCTTCACCCTTTACATATTTATAAACACTAATGAAGTCACCCCTCAGTCTCCTCTTCTCCAAGCTAAAGAGACCCAGCTCCCTCAGCCTCTCCTCATAAGGGAGATGTTCCACTCCCTTAATCATCTTTGTGGCTCTGCGCTGGACTCTTTCAAGCAGTTCCCTCTCCTTCTTGAACTGATGGGCCCAGAACTGGACACAATACTCTAGTGGGTGGAAAAAACTACAAAGGGAAGCAGAGTTCACTCTGAGCCCAGTATGGTGCTAAGCATTTTGTTGGAGTTTTTTTGTGATAAAGCCCTGCCTCTAATTTTTAAATCAGAATTAATAGCTAGTCAGGAACGTTGACTTCAGAAGTTATTATTATGTTTCAACAGATGTTCAACCAGTCAGATTATTTAATTAGCTTCATGCTCCTTAACCTCATAAATCTGTGAAAGCTGTGACAAAGAAAAAGAAAACGAATTAATGATAATAAATCAATACCTTAGACCATCTTAATGCAGCCTAAAAAGTTTGGATCAAAGCGCCATTTAAAAGTTTGGAGAGCAAACTGAATGTCTCTGTCTGGGATATAAATCTCACTTTGAACAGTTTTGAAGGAAAATGCCCAGGATTCTCAGCACAGCATCCCTGGGAAGTGGGGAGAGACTGTGTGTAGGGAGCTGGTTTGGCATTACAGAGACCTGCATACAGTCCCTAGTTCCACCACGAATTTTAAAAGTGACTTTCAGAATCTCTGTGCCTGTTCCTTTTCCTGTCCTACTTAAACAGTGGGAATGTTGTCTGAGGCAGAGTCCAACCCTAAGTACAGCCATGTATCTCCATGCTCAGAAAGTTTGCATCATGTCTACATTTATGGTGAGTTAGAGATGGTTACTTTGGGAACTTCAGGGAGAGAAGTGACAGTAATAACCAGTAGCACAAGAACAAGGAGACAGTCATATTCTGACATTTTTTGTCTTCTTTATCTTTCTCTTCTACTGGGTCCTTGGCTTTTTTTATACTTACCTAGAAAGTAAATTATTTTCTCAAAACTAAACAAAATACGGAGCACACTCTTTACACAAAAACATTACTGCCTCTTTGCCCTTTTGGCTTATGGCTCTGTTACAGACCTGCTTGTCTCTCCTCTGATGCTCCAGAAACTTTTATTAAAAAGGAGACAATTAATAAATTAGTCTCTTCTGCTTAACACAATTCTCTTTTTTTCTACCTGTACACTGCTTTTCTTACCCAGCATGGGAAAATGCAACTTCTCCACAACATCCAACCTACATCAGCCCAGCTCTTTGATGGCTTCTAGGGTCCTAGGGCCCTCTCACTCAGAGAGAATTAGATAGGGTTTTATACCTGTATCTATATGTATATACTGTCCTGCACAACATCCTTGTCTCTAAATTAAGAGAGGCATGGACTGGATGGATGGACCACTTGGTGGATAAGGAATTGGCTGGATGGTCTCACTCAGAGAGGTGTGGTCAACAGCTGAATGTTCAAGTGGAGATCAGTGATGAGTGACATTCCTCAGGGGTCTGTACTGGGACTCTTTACCATCTTTGTTTTTGACATAGACTGTAAGATCGAGTACATGCTCAGCAAGTTTGCAGACAACATCAAGTTGTGTGGTGCAGTTGACACGCTGGAAAGAAGGACCTTGACAGGCTTGAAGTTGTGGCTGCCTCCTCCCTGGAAGTGTTCAAGGCCAGGTTGGATGGGGCTTGGAGAAACCTGGTCTAGTGGGAGGTGTCCCTGCCCATGGCAGGGGGGTGGGACAGGATGAGTTGTAAGGTCCCTTCCAACCCAAACCATTCTGTGATTCTATGATTCTGGATTACATAGGTGATTATAGGAGACATGAGACAGTGAGTAAAAGCACAGAGTTACCCACTTCATCCTCAGAATGCCTGGAAGAACAGGGTTTTACTCAAATGTATAGTATTTTAAAATGTGTTGCACTCATCTTAATTTCAGAAAAATACTTTGTTGACAGACTTTTGCCTCTCCAGAGACGTCTCAAATGAGAGATTGCTTATAGAGGAAAAACTCCATTCAGTAAGAGCTTTTTTGTAATCCCTTTGGCTTCAGAAACCCATTATTTTGGTCTTAATTTTTCCTTTCAGCAATTTCATACGTGTCTCACAATATGTCTGCCCTCCATAAACCAGATAAATCAGAGGGGACAGAAACCTGGGCATGGCAGGAATGGTTTTGACCCAGAAACTTCTGAAGGGCAGTTTTGATTTTGCTCTAAGCTCTGTGCAGTGGGATTTAGGTCAAGTACAGACAATTTGATCATCCCCCTGATTTACAATTAAATGTTTTCTCCCTGCATGGACCTGGTGACACTTGCTACACAGTGTGCGCCAGACATTGCTCTGGACTTTGTTATGCCAACTGCTGTAAATAAGTCTGCTGCTCCTGCTGTTAGTGCCATGGTAGGAACTAATATCACCTATTGAATTTGTCTGGTTTTTTACAACTGGATACTTTTCAATAGCTGAATTATGATTTAGGTTTTTTCAGTTAACTGCTTCTTTTCACCTCTGGCACAAGCACCTGTTTATCTGCCTGCCTTAGTTTTCAAATGGCATCAGAAATTCTTACCTGTGCAGCTGGTTTAGTGAAGTGCTGAAATTCACCCTTGTTAATTCAAAGGTACAGAAGAGCAGAAATCTGGGTGTAGAGAATGGCCATCTTTTGCATGCTTGTGTGACTGTCACAAAATTTAAGTTCAAAACGGTCCAGGCAATGTGACCTCCTTCCTACTGAGGGTTAAAAACCACCACCTGCTGCATCTGCCTGCAGCCCAGTGACACCCTTCTCCCAAAAGCATCTTTCTCAAGCCAGGCTTTGATGTAACCTGTGAAGAAATGGGCAGGACTCTCAGCTGATACTCCATTTATCTTGTTTCTCCTCCCATCCTGTAGGAAAACAAACAAATGATATTTATACCTGTTGCTTTTGTTGCCTCTCTTTAGAAACTATGCTACCATTATATGTATATATACCATTATATTCTCATCATTTTTTAGCAGGGACAGAATTAAGAATGGAATTGCAAGGGAGGAAAGTGTTTGTAACAGCTACATCATTTATTTGATGAAAAATACCTCCCAGGTAAAAGGAGACATTCCTCTTGCATAAATTCCACATTTTCTCCAGAGCATGAACAGGTAGGCTGAGTTTTTGCCTGGTAACCCATCATTAGTACTGTCATCACTGTCAGTAACCAAATGATCTTCTGTTTTCTAGCAGAAAGAAACCATAAAAATATCTTTGAGTCCAATCAGGAAGGCTTCTTTTAGAAGCTCTTCTTTCAGAACTCCAATGCCCTTTAAAAATATAAGTTTTTTTTTCTTTCCCTTTCATTTCTTTAAGATTTTTTTAAAAATGAAGAATACGACAGGGATTAAAATGAAAAAGGATCTGGAATCATTTTGACTGAGAGGAAAGAAATATTTGTACATTATTCATTGTACTCTCGGTTATTCATCAAAAGTTTCATTCTTCAACTAAAGTCTTTTCCTTATCTTAAAGCCACTGACATGAATATATATCACCGAGTTAAAAAGATTGAATTACACTTCTCCCGCTGCTGCTAAGATTCATGGAAGCTCAAAGCCCAGCCTAGTCCCTAGGTGTACTGAGCCAGTGCATTTTATGATTTTTGGAGAACAACGCTAACAGGGTTTGTCTCTTCATTGTGATATGGAGATGATTGAAAATATGCCACTGTATCACTTGATAAAAGACCTTTGCCAAAAAGGAGAGCAGCTTTGTCATTTGAGAACATTACCCATGGGCCTTAAGAGACCTACTTGACAGCAAAAGCTCTAGCAGATTTTTTGTTTTAAAGCAGTATGTTCTCCATTGTCGTTGTTGAGCAACTTGAACAAGAGAAAAGAAGAAGCTGAGATGTGATCCACAAAATCTTCCCTGAGTATTGTGTTGCCCCATGAGTACTGGGGGTAAAACTGACATTTTCCTGCTCTGGTTCCTAGTGCTTGTTTAGAGGGAGAGTCACTCTTGGTTTGTACTGCTCTACTATGCCAGCTCATGGCTCCCCGAGGTGTTGGCTGTTCTTCAGCCACCCAGCTTCAAGATGAGCCAAGGAGGCACCTAAGGACTGCCAAAACAATGCTGTGACTTTCAGCAAGATGGAGCTCAGTAAAGAAAAATCCCCTTATTCCTTAGACATTCAGTTTCATGACACAGACTCTTAACTCCTAAATAGAGAGAACATTTTCATCAATTTTGGCATGCATTTCTGGATCCAGGGCTACCAAATAGTATGTAGTACCAAACAACAACAACAGCAAAGCAGTACTGTCGTCTAATGCTATCAAATGCTATTGTACAACTATTTAGTTTGATAGCATTTCAGACCTAGGGCTATCATCAGGCATTTAACTGCAGAACTGGTATATTTTAGACAAACACAGAGCCCTTCGCAGCCAGCCTCTCCTGTAGTAATCCACAAGTGCATTTTTCTGCCTGCACAGGTGGCTGGGCACCCACCAATCTTTGTTTTGCGCCATAACAAGGACAGTGTTAGATGATCTGCACTGAGTCGTTCATCATTCTGCAAAAACACGCCTTTGATGGGAAAATGGACCGCTGCAATTTGAGCAGGGCTGAGCTCTGACTTGCCAAGGGCATGTGGAGATAACTTGAACTTAGAGGAGCTGGGGAGAGGAGAACTGTAATTAAAATCCCCACTGAAGTTCAGGAAAGCTGGATAAAATAATGATAAACTGCCCCAGGGAAAAAAATAGTGACACGGTTGTTGTCATTTCAGATTAAATGGATCCAATTTAGTATGGTGATGATGAGAATGTCTTTTTAGAAAACATAAAGGGCCTTTACATATCTCCTTCCTGACCTTGGCAATTTAGCAAACGCTGGTTTTGTGTTTGCCTCCCCCAAACCATAATACTTGCAAATTTTGCCCCTTCTTGCTGCTGTAAAGTCCTTAAAAGAAGGCTGGGCTTTGAACACAGCCCAAGTAGCCGTTGCAAGAAACAGACTGTGAGAGGCCCAATGGGCCTCACCTTCTGTGATTTGAATACCCTTCCTGCTCCCTAAATTATGAAGTGATGCTGGGCAAAAGGTAGCTGAGGAAATGTGGTTTGCTCTCCAGCTGGTTGAGCAGCAGGGCTGAACCAGGCAGATGACCAATTAGTGAAGGCAAATAGCACAGGAGCAAACTCTTTTGAGCCAGGTTGCTGCTGCAAATGAAATGAAGGGTTTTTCGGCCTGAGCCCAAAAATAAATGAGGCTGAAGTTAATCCAGCTGTCCTACCTGTGCTCTCAGTATCAATATACTATGCCTGTGCTAGTGAGTGTTATTTTTAACAACGGGACAAGGACCATGAGGAATTTAGAGAGGCATTTTCTTTGTTTTGAGCTCTTAAGTCTCTGAATTTCCAAGACCTGTGCAAAAGCCTAAGGAGGTTTCTAAAGTACACATAAGAAAATACTGAAAAATCTAACTCGTGCCATTTCTGCTACCAGAAAATGTGCTGGCGGTAGCAGATCCCTGAGGTGTTAAAGAAGGTCACAGTCCATCAGCTACTGAAGCTGCAGGACTGGGAGGGTGGCGTAAATCAGCACACTGCTCTGACACCAGTCACTCACGCTGACTTTCAGAGAACTGTGCTGATTTATGCCAGCCCTTGCTCTGACCCCTTGCAGTGCTGGATTGATGTGTACTAAGCCAAAACCAGGAATGATCTCTTCAGCAGCTGCCCTCATTTTACAAGTTAACTTTTTTCTCTGTTTTCCCCTTCTGAACTCTGGAGCTCTCTCTTTCTACATGAGCTAAGCTTTCTTGAAAACGATTGTTTAATGGGAACATCTGGTGTGTGAATGGAAGACTTATTCCTCCTTTTCCCTTCAGTAAATGCTCATTGCACACTCTAAAAGTTGATCCCTTTTTTCCTTCCCTAAGCAGAGGAAAAATTATGGATCATTACTTGACAGAACAGACTATGCTCTTTAGTCACTTAACGTGTGCGGGTGTAACCTGCAAGCCATGACTTAAGAGGTATCCCCATAATTAAAAGTTTTCTGCTGTAAAGTCTTGGTTTTTGATTAAAATGTAGCAGTCCTTGCTATTGTTAAATTAGTGCTAATTAGATAGTACCCTGCACAATACTCCTTGCAATTCAATAACTACAATCTGGGATAATTCTTTTTTGTGAGGAAAAAAATCTTACAAAAAGAAAACCTCACAAAAGACCCTGAGTTCATTTACTTCTGTGCTGTTTAGAACTGTGGAAAATTAAAAAATTGAGAGATAAGTATGTATTATTAAAAATATTATTTGCATTCATATTTTCGTCCCTTCCCTCTTCCTATTTGCAATGGAGGTGCTACAGAAAGATGACTTCTGCACAGGCTTTTAGAATAACTGGCTTGGCAAACATCTAGTGTTGTTGTTAAATTCAAAGGCTCCATAAAGTTGTGCTCATACACTCCAGTGGCTTTTTGGTTAAGCCAGCTTTAGCTGAACTCCCTGCTAGCTGAAAATTATTTACAATAATCCAATGGGAAATGCAGAGGCCTGATAGAAAGAGTGGATGTGCAACGTTTTAGTGCAAGGTGCTGCACATACACAGCTGCTCTGACACCAGGCAATTGTGATGACTCCCAGTAGACCTATGCTGATTTATGCCAGCTCTGGTCCTGACATGAGCAGGTGGTGGTGACTCACAGTGTTGTTAAGAGAAAGGTGGAGGCTCACCTTCTCAGTGTACTCAGGATTGCCTTAAGTGGGAGCTGGTATCCCTGATTTGTTTAGGACAGGCTCATATACTCTACAGATGAGAGCAGGTTCACAAACCACAGAGCAAGGAAAATAGATACACCAGTGGAGAATATCCATCCATGCTTTGAGTTGCAGGATTCTACTGTGGCTAAGTCTGGTACAGTGATGTCATTGGCTGTAAAACTGATGAGCATTGGTTTACTTAAGTGCATTGAATCCTCTGAAGAAGACAAAACAGCATCATATCTCTTACCCTAGGATCAAAGCACTAGATAGTTTGGCTAAGAGAGGGTGGGACAAACTTACAGCATGATGTGGAAGCTTGAGATGAGAGTCATGAAACAGAAGTCCTTCTCCATTCTTTTTGCATGATTCAGTGTCAGCCAGACAGAAAGTGATGCCAAAGTTTAAAAAAATGTCATCCAGACCTCTCTGTGTCAGGTAGAATTACCCTTTTCTGCTAGTTTGGGTCAAAACTAACCAGTAAAATGATTTAAAGTGGCCTGGCTCAGCAGCCAGTGCCTCATCCATCTGCCCAGCCAATGATCTGGGAAGCACCAGCAGAATCCAAGAGCTCTGCAGTTGTCCCAGTTCATTCCCAGTTAAACCAAGCAAGGTGTATGCACCATTTGAAAGTGCTTGCATGAGTTGATTGCATGATAAGCAGAAAAACCCTCCAAATCAGAAACCAGAGCCTCATTTCCAATGACTGATGTGCTAGGGCATGTGCAGCCCTGAGCCTCCTGCGCCCAAATGAGCTGGAGCAAGAAACATTTTGTCTGTTTAGTTTTGTTCTACTCTTTTCCCACTCTGCATTGCCAAAAAATCATATTTTGAATAAAGATGAGAATTTGTTACTTTTAGAATCTACTTCCAGTTCCCTGTAGGGGACCTTTGGGTCCTCTGTAAAAGACCTCTTGGTCTTTTGGCCTCCAGCTGCCTGAGATATTCAGAAAATCTGTGCCATATCAGCTGGGACTTTCAAATGACCCATGTATCACCAGGGATAGCCTACGTAAGAGTCATTAAAATATATCAACCTGTTAAGTGAGAGCTTAGCTGTCTTGAAAAACAACCCACCTCCTCTTTAATTCTGAGGCAATGTGTTCCACTGTCTTCATTCCTGCCTGTCCATTTCTTCTTTTGATCTGACAAGTCTCTGTTCTCTGTGTATGCAGCTTGGTCCCACTCCTCTTCCCCTCTTCTCTTTTAAAAATGCAAACACTCAGCTGTTCATCAGAAACCTGCTATTTTCCTAGACATTTTACTATCAGCCTTGTGACACTGGGAATTCGGATCATTTTGCTCTAAGCATATTTCATTGTGCAATTATAATATCAGGACGGTGTCAGATGAGTTGTACAAATGACACTTTGAATGCCTCTTTGGGGTTTTTGTCTGTGTGTGGCGTTGTTTTGGTTTGCTCACGCCGAGCTTCACTCTCAGAATTAATAGACTGCTCATTTATTTTCTAGGTTTAACAACCACCATGGTAGCTATCAGAAACAACAGTTATACAATGTTACACACCTTCCTTCATTATTTGAACTCCTTCTGAATTTGTGATAGAAATGGGCCTGATGAATTAGATGCAGATAAAAGGGGGACAGGGGACAAAAGCCAGAGCCACCACTGTCTGTGGTGCCAGAAACTTCTCTTTCATTTTGATTTACTGACACCTGCATTGGAAGTCACAGGACTTAATGACAATAGAGTGGCTGAGATGCTGAAGTTTTCTCCCAGAAAGAGAATAGATGGGGAGGGGTGTTCTGACCATGAAAACAGAAATTAGTGCTCCCCCAGACTATCCAAACCAGGGTTATTGTCCTAAATTATGTTCTATCAAGAACTTGGAGCAAAGAGAAATGTCTTTTTACTAAAAAAAGGGACAAATTGTCTGTAGGATGGATTCTCTATTGGTCTCTTCTCTCACTTTCGCCATCCCTCTGGGCAGATCTTCGTTTTTATCTTTGTAGAGATAAACATTTATCTGGTAAAAAAGAGTCAAACCATACCCAAAACCTTCACAACTCAATGATTTTTTTCTCGAAGTGACTTGTGTACTGTGTCTGTGGAACAACTCTCTACATACAGGCTTCTATTTTGCTGTTTCCCCTTAAGGGGCAATTAACTATATAAACAACTTCAAAACAAAGAGCCTGGCCCATTTCATTAGGGGAAACTATCTCTACTTCCAAAGGCCTCCTGGGAAACAGGAGGAGTTCATTAAAGCCAGGGTGGTGTAAAAGGCTTTGTGCGCATGCAGAAATGGAACCACCATGAAACATTAATGACCTCAATGAATTAGCAAATCTTAAACTAGAGTAGAATTATGCTGCCTCTGGGGACAAAAGTACACCTCCTTGAATTTTATTTTTTTAATACTAGGGAAAATGTAGGCTTCAAATTTTAATGTGAAGAGTAAACACTTTGGTGGTGTGAACTGAAGAAGGCAATCAAACTGGCCCTAGGCCAGTGACATGTAGAGAATAAACATCCTAATTGTCAGGTGCTGCCCTTGCTGCAGTCAGTGATATTGTCAAGATATAGGCTGCTTAATCCATATTGCTAAATAAAGGCTCACCTGATTTCTTTTCCTTTTGATTCTCCATGAAGAGAATCCACATTTCTTGCTTTGATAAGTAGCTATGTGTTTTGCTATTTATATAGCACTGAAGAGGCATTCAGCAATGCTACATCTACAGCAGGCAACTGTTCAGAGCAGTACTGATCCCAATGGAAATTGGTGTATAGGTCTCTCCTGTGAGCTATGATCTCTACTAAAGTTGGGTGACATTTCTCCAAGGAATACTTTGTTCAGCAATGGCAGAAAAATTACAATTGCAAATGCAGTGAAACTCTGCAGAACAATTTATGCTGAAGTGTGCAAACATGATCAACCCCAAGAAAAACATATACCCCCTCTTCCCCAAGTTTAAAAAGTTTGTTTAAAAGTTGCTATGGAAAAGTCTCTGATAATAGGTGGCGACTTTAGTGATTTTCTAGGTCTTTCGTCTTCCTTTTATTTTCTACCACAGGCTGCAGGGAATGTCTCGCATGGATGACAAACCTTTCAAGACTGGAGGATGTGGGTAAGCTTGGGAATGTGCCTGTGATATGGATTATTTGGGAAGAAAGCATACAGTACAGCCCACTGATTCTCCTCCTTGGAAATGTATGTATCATCAGAAGGCAGGAACGGTGATCTAGGGCCAAAATAAAGGACTGCCTAGACCTTGGTCAGGCTTTCCATTCAGGTATTTTGCTTTTTCTGAAATCCTAATACCAGTCTGTGCTTTCATTAATTCTGCCTTAAAAAAAAAAAAAAAAAAAAAAGAAAACAACCCAAAATGTAATTACCAATAGTATTGTGATTAAATTTGGCCTTTTGCTTTCCTTCACAGTCAACCTCCTCAATTCCATCTCCCCGACGCCTCTCTCTGTAGTATCGATTCAGTATTGTTAACCTTTCTTTATTACTTGTTTATGTTCCCACATCAGTTTAAAAACATCAATAAGAGGCTTTTTAAAAAGGACAGAAGCAACAAATAGAGAGACATTGAGGAAAGGTCAGGGATGCAGAAGGAGGCAGTGCCTGCTTTGTGGAAGGAGCAAACAGACAGTACAGAAAGGTTAGTGATCTTGCTGCTGAAGTGAAGAAAAGAATTGGTTATTCTACAGAAATACTTGCTACTGATGAAGATTTTGCAGTAGAAACAAATATCTCTTCTGCCCAGCCTGAACTTGGGGCTGCTCGGAAGGGCTGGACCTAGCCTCAGTAATGAGGTTTACATGGTCTGCAGGATCTGGGATCAGAAAGTTTTAGGTATGTTTGAATGATTCTACTTTCTGTTTGAGTGTAAACGCAATTTGAGGGCACTTACTGCTCTGCACAGGGCTGCGCTGGGTGGAGATGTGTTGGTTGACTGACAAGGAAGAAAAGTGGTTGCATCAGTGTGCAATTGAACGCATTAAGCTTTCAGTAATTAAATTCTCAGGCCAAGCACCACCCATGATCCCAGTACCACGTTGCTCTTCATCAACAGAAGACACACTTGCAAATCACACTGCTAGATGACGGAAAAGTGGAAAGCTAACAGAAAGAGGGCAGCCTTTGTGAGTCCATCCCAGAGAAGCTACAACCTCAGCTTTGTCTCCTTAGTCAGGTACCTTTCTTCATTTGGAGAATGTGCAGTTGCAGGGTGAAGTCAGCATTATCCCTGCTATGGAATTTGTAGCTAAAACCAGTGAGGAACTGTCGCTCTCTGCTTGATTGAAGAATATACTCACAATTTCAGGGTGACCAGTTTTACAAATGAAAATGAAAAGAAGCAGGGTACTCCCTGGGCCATGTGATAAGGGGGTGACCTGGCAATAATTCATTTGATTCAAGCTCGGATCTGGGTCACAGTCTCTGTCTTTTGTTGTCATGATGTGATTTCAGGAATGGGAGTTATGTGAGAGATAAAGAAAATGTTTTGTTCTAGAAAAAGCTAGAGCCAAACTGTCTTTCCAATATTATCTCAGGATCATGAGTAAAATCCTCTCTGTTGTAGGTTTGCCTCAGTTAAATCAAGATGTCTGTCTCCTGTTTTACCCTGGTTAGTCCTCATCATTTTCCTGCAAACATCGAGTTTTCTGCAGCAGCACCCTAAACGAGCCAAGAGCATGGTATGTGCCAGAGAGAGAGGAGTTTTTTCCTGAATGGCCTTTCTTGACACTCCTTATTCTCTTATTTGGAAACGAGTTTGGAACCCAATTAGGGAATAAAAATGAAGCCTAAACCAACAATGAACGATTAACGGAACATATATGTCTCTTACACCCAGAGAGTTACATGAGGGTTCCAGTCCTTGGTGACAGTTTTTTCAGAACAGACCTATTATAATAGATAGGCAGTAAATCTTCATTTACAAAAAAAAAAACCCAAAAAACCCACCACCGACAAAAAAAGCTCTCCTTGGCGGTTCTGCAGAACTGCAAGTGTCTAATCTCCAGGAGGAGAGATAGTAGAATAAATGGTTTGCTCAGAGACATGGTTCAATAAATGGTTAAAGCCAGTATGAGAAAACTCATTTCAGCAGCAGAGAGAAATTGCAGCTAAGCCTTTCAAGTCAGTGGTTAACAGCGATTCACAGAAACCTAAGTATCTTTTCTTTAAATCCCCTCTTTAAATCTCCCCTCTTTATACCAAGGAAGTCAACACATCCTCCAGAAAGTCAAGAAGGGTTAACAGAGAAGCTAAACAATCACTGACGGTGTTATTAGGGAAAGGTTTTTGCTGCCTTTTTAGAGACAGTGGTTCTATTTTTCTTAGATCCCTGGTGTGGGTCATCTTAGATGTATAGGTTCAAGGTGAAAAATATTACACTAATGCATACATAATGACCCAGCAGAGAGATCCAGGCTATTGGAAGCAAGGCAGCTTTAGGACTAGAAGCAGTATCACAGAAACAGTTTCTTCCTTCACCTGAACTGACAAACTTTTGCTGCTTTCTGGACCAAGCTACAGTCTCTCCACCATGCTGCACACTGCAACTGTGTATTATTGCTATGTTAGATGTCTCTGCATCATTCTCTACTGAATGATGCAGACATCCCATAAGAAAGCCTATACCTTCAGTTAAAAACCCTCTAGAAACTACTAGTTATATCTAAGTAGCCTACAGAACACAAAGAAAGATGTTGAAGGTGAGATGGGCAACATCTTAGGGGCAAGGATGCAGCAGTGAAGCTCATTTTTAGAAATGTATCAAAATAATTATAACAAAAGTAATTACCTTCTCATCAACCCGGAATGATAAAGACTGCTGCAGCCTGTTCTGTCATTTTTGTTTCTTGCCAAAACTTTGCAAAATCAGCAGGAAGTGAGCATTAATTGTGGCTGAAGAAGAACAATGCTTGTCAGGAAGCAAACAACTCATACCATGAGAAATCCCCAGCTCTCGCAAAGCAAAGCTGCAGAATACAGGTTATAGACTATTCTTGCAGAGAAGACTGCACTGTAAATCAAAGTTAGTGCTTGAATTAACTTATTAGTGATGGATAAGAATTCCAGCTTTTTAAAGCAATGTACACAAGTTTAAGAATTATAAGGCCAGACAAATCGAAACTGAAAAAAATACATACAAATATTAGCAGTATGGAGGAGTATTAGAGGAACAGACTAATAAGGAATATAAGATTTGCTATCTTCTTGTGAAGGACACCTTCTGGAAGATAAGCTTTGTCTAAGCACAGGTTTCGTGTTGCTTAATTACCTATAAATTTGTAATATCAATGAAATGTCACAGTTTTGGTATTCAAGTCAGCCTGAATTGGTCCTTTGGATCCTGAAGAATCAATCTGTGAGGAAAACACTGAGCGGAAGGAGCAATATGGAAGTAGAGTCCAGGTTCTCGGCTGTACTCTGAAGAACTGGATGTTTAACCAGCTCTTGGTTTGTTAATGAAGCACTTTTGCCCCCTCAATCATATATGTATCTCAGTGCAGCTTGTAAATACAGATAGATTTTTCTTCAATCCTGTGACTATAAGTACTGCTTTCAAGAAAGGATCCAAGTGATACACAATGAAGTAATTTGCCATAATTATGATTATGTACTGTTGATAATTAGTCCAACCAAAAGAAGGAAAGAAAGGAACCGAGGAATTTTTATGAAATCAATTAAGTGGAAAGGAAAGAGAGAAGATGGATAATGAGATACTCTAAATAGCAAGAGTTTAATTTGTGAACTCTGCCGCAGGGTAGATGGAGCATTTGTGGGTGGGCAGAGGATACCATGCCTTGGCAGCAAGCTGTCTCTTTCCTTCCTTGAAAGACTACAGACCTCAGTAACTGGAGATCAGATTGAAGGTAAAAAGATTCAAAACATCATGTGGTAGTTAAGAACATAGAAGAAAATTGTCCTCTTTATCATTACCCTATAAATTAAGATGCCTTCAGGATGCGTGATAGAGGATGTTTTAAGACCATGTAATTGCTGACCAGAGAAATCAAGTGATGGGTACTTTTAAATTCTTTTACAGCAAGATATTTATGCATGTAACTTCTGCAAGGACACTGTGAGGGTGGTCAAATACTAGAACAGGTTGCCGAGAGATGCTGTAAAGGCTTTGTCCCTGGAGTCAGAACCTTACTTGGCACACTGGGCAACTTGCTTTAGCTGACCCTGCTTTGAAAAGGGAGTTTGGACTAGCCTACCCTGACAAGCCTTGTAAAGTTATGCTAAGCCTTTTGATACTCAGGTAATTTACTTACAAATACACAGTATGAAGGACTAAAAAACAGTAATTCTAAGAGAAAGGAAGAAAAAAATCTAACAAGGACGATAAGCTAACTCCCAAATTCTAACTATATCAACGACAATTAACTGTCCTTTCCTTTAGGTAGACAACTGTTAGCCCCTTCTTCTACCCTTCTAAAGTAACCTTGTATCAGATCTTATAATTTTAAGTTTTGCTGGATAGCAAGACCTGATTTAAGCTAATCCAATCTGTTGCCTGGTTTATTTTTTGCTAGCTGCTCCTCGCTTCACCAGCCTCTATCAGTCTTAGTTGTGTTTCACTCCATTTCTTGACTCCCTATATTCTCTAGCTGGCTCCTTGTTTTGCTGACAGAGTTTCCTACTTCAGCTCCTAGGAGAGAATGGAGAACAACACATGAGATACAGCTCAGCTAACAGGAAATTAGGAAGTATCTTTTCTGTTCATACAGCTGCCAAATCTCCTGTTTCTTTGTGTCTCATTTCTAAGCTTTTAGCCACACTGCTGGAAGCAACTGTCTGAAATTAATGGAATGCCCAGACAGACCTAATTAGATAAATTTTCTGTACACTACTATAAAAACAAACTTCATCTACTTTACTATATAGCTTCTTTTTTTTTCAAGTATAACAAAACAGTGCAAAGTAGCCATGTTTCAGGCCTGTCCTTTCTTCCTTTCCATTCTTATTCTTTTTAATCACACGTCCACTGTGTACTCCTTTCCTTTTGTTGTTTTTTTTTCCTGGGTTGGTTCATTCTGAAACTCGTGAGGGAGAACAAGGTACAGGAACCTTGTCTTCATTTAAGTCTTGGCCACATACCTTTTGTGTGCCTCTAAGTCTTTGGCCAGTGATGATCACAGATACTGGGCAGATCCAGTTTTATCCAGACCATCTGCCCAAACTATTACTAGTTCCCAAGAACAGATGGTACCAGAAAAATGTGGTGTCAGTGAAAATAAAAAATTTGAAATAAAATCCTATTCTTTACAGTATCTTCTTCAGAAGCAATGCCTCGTATTCAGCTGTACCATACTTCTTGAAACACTCTGGATTATTTTTCCTTTTAGGAAGGAATATGTAAACGTATGTAATGATATTAGCTGGTAATCCTTGCTATAATGTGTATGTTTTAGGACAACTGATGGCACTGTCTAGTCCCTATGGGTACATGCAGTAAAAGAAAGTCCCTATCTCAAACAGCATACTGTTTAAATTGACAAGCCAGGTGAAGCCACTCAACATCCCCATTTTAGAGCTAAAAATTCAAAGCTCAGGGACATTAGACAAGTGTTTTGTCACCATAAAATGGTTTGCTGCTGAATAGGGAAATGAACAGAATCTCAGGTTCATGATTAACAATAACTAAACTAGTCTGGAAAAATTATTTGGGTGCTTTCCTGGATTCAACTCCTTCAGTCTTGTGGGTCAAGGTGCCAGAAAGAAGAATTATGGAGGCATGACACACACAAAAATATGTGTGATTAGGATAGTGTGATAATGTTGTAATTCAATTTAACTCTCAAATTATATAGTTAAGAAGGAGGACATGTGAAGACAGCTCCCTCTGGGATGTTGGTCTTAGCAATGAAACCCAACCCCAGCACTGCTCCTGCCTACCACTGCCCTCCCAGACAAGTCCTCTTTCTCCACTGGCAGCTTTCCCAGCCTGTAAATCAAATACCTGTGCTGGCTCTGTTAAACCCCCACCATATCCTGGTGTTCAGGTGCACCACTGCACAAATCACAGTTATAATGCATCTGGAAGCAGCTCAGATCTTACTCTCCAAGTCAGAGTACCCAGTTTGCTTGAAGACCTGAGCAGGATCTCTATATCCACATGATATCACAGTTATTCTGACCATGCTCTGATGACACAAGGCTTTGCTGCAAAGGTCTTTCAGTTCCTGAAGGCAAAATACTCTCAGAAGGGAGGGAGCATGGCCACCTCCAGCAATTGATGCACATCTCCTCCTGGCTACATGGTTTAGAGAGGGCACCATCTAGACTGAAGTGGCCATATACACAGCTGAGAACTTCTCTGAGCTTCCTCCGAGCCCCATGTTTCAGCTCCAAATGCCTGATATAACTAGAGGGCTATGCTGCAGCCTGCCAAATTGTCCGTTTCCTACTATGATGATGAGAATGTGTTTTGTGTGCCCTGATGCTTCCTGGTTAGTGTTAGAAGGCTGGCCTGGGTATAGGAAAGCAAACTTTTTTTGTTATTTCCCACTGAATATTGTTAGCTTCTTTCTGTATATACAAAGAAAAAGCTTTGGCTCTGAAGACTGTGTAGCTGAAAAGGTGCAATTATACAATCTTTCTATTGGCACGATAGTGGAAACAAAATGTAGTGTGACTGTTAGTGAGTCCCATAGTATCAAACAGCATCATGGACTAAAACCCATCAGAATTAAGAACTACAAAAAGATTATTTTTGCCTTAATCAGTGGTTTAGTGCAGCCTGGGACAGTGTATTAAGGAAACATTGCTATTTGCTTGCCCTGCTCTGATATTCCTCCTAGGTTATCTTTTACATTCTAATGTTAGAGGTGATGAACTGATGGGATGAAACCTCAGGGTGGAGCATTGATGTGGTCCCTTGCTAAAATTTTTGCAGTGTCATCTGTAAGTCTCTTTCAGGAGTGTTTTGTAACAAACAAACAAAAAGAGAATTATCCAAGAAGGCTGAAGAACCTGTGGTCAGAAGCTAAGACATCATAATCATCATCATCATAATAGATAATGATCAATCTTGCTTCAAAAAAGAGTACAGTCTTTTTAAGATCTTTAACCTTTACTTTTCTTTAATGTTGGTGTAAGCTACTGAAAAGAGGTGCCATCTTCCAACCCCCATCTAGTACACTTTAAAACGGAGGGGGAATTTTTAACAGCTAAGGAATTGCAAACTGTGACATCTATTCATATCCACCTGACTCACCACAAAATCACTGTGCCTACATAAACTGGACGGGCAGATAACTTTAAAACACTTTGGAAGGAGATCTTTGGGAATGGAAATTGCTGTGCTTTGCTAGCAAAGTGGGATGTGGTGTCAAAGGGATTCTGTGCGCTAAGTATGCAGGCAGAAACAGACACCCATTGAGAAGTGCAGAATGGCTTTCAGGATTACCTTATCATTATTCAGAAAAACTGGTGGTCTTTGCTTCTTGCCAACAGGGTCATGTGCTTAATGCTATATGGGAGCAAATGGTACACAGCACAGTGAATCAGAGAGTGAAGCAGTGCTTAGACAGTCTTTTAATACTGAATCATTTTAACCCATGTTGTTAGAGAGGGTGGACACATGGTGTATGGCTTTCACCGAGTGGCTTCAGGAGGTGGCCAGACCTGGCTTCTACAATGGTTACAATGCTCAGCTCCCCAGAATTAAAAATCCATGCAAACAGATTGAAGCATTTGTGACTTCCAGCCACGTCTGAATTTTTAAGAGCAGCTCAGAGGAATACATTTAAATCCACGTCCCAATGGCAAACAATGCCATAAGCTGTGGAATTACTCCTGGCCTTTTTTCAGTATGCGTACAGCACTGTCTTTACAAGCAAATCCCTAATGTCCTTTCATTCATGCATGCATACAGGTGGTGTATTTAACCTGCATCATCCTCAAACTTGCTCTTCTCAGCATTTAATAATCCACCATCTGGGTCAGTTTCAGCTGTGGGAATTATACCCACTGAGCAATGTGAATCCTTGAACTCAGAGCTCCTCAGGCCTCTTCCCTCCATTAGAGACCCACACTTACATACACTGAACAAGTCTCTGTGGGATCAAATCAACACTGCTTTGATGTGGCTGACATTCACATGCTTCTCTTGGCTGCAGGGGCTTTAGGATGGCCTTCTTCATAAGTATTTTTAAACACATACACTTTAAAGTAATTTTAGAAGCATTTAAAAACTGATAAGATGGATAGATAGACAGACAGACAGAGACCCAGGCTTGACACAAGGAGAGTGGGTTTAGAAGACTTGAGAACACAACATAAGCAAACCCCAACAAACATTCTAAAATGATCACAGTTCTTTTGTTCCCTTTAGATTTTCTGCTAGGAAAATACCCCAGGAAAGATAGATAGGCTGCAAATGCCCTTGCACCTGAGCTGTTCAGCCAGTCATGGAGATGAACCCAATGCCCCACACTCCATGATGCCCAGCCATTACCTGC
Source organism: Aegotheles bennettii (assembly GCA_013398125.1). Taxonomy (NCBI): domain Eukaryota; kingdom Metazoa; phylum Chordata; class Aves; order Caprimulgiformes; family Aegothelidae; genus Aegotheles; species Aegotheles bennettii. Next base: position 471,195 of record VZRW01008537.1, read on the forward strand.
TTCTCAACTCAGTTCAGACACGAAGAGCTCTTGGCTATCAAGCCTTGGATTTAAAACCCTCAGGGCAGTCTCTTGTCTGAATAATGCAGAAGGCTGAGGAAACCTCCACAAGCTGAAGGAAAAAAAAAGAGATGAGGTTTGTCAAACTGGCACAAGCTATTTGCTCAGTGCTAATAAGGTGGTGTTGACAGCTGAGCAGAACAGTTACAGCTTTTTTCACTGAATGACTCAGTTTTAACTTGGAATACTCCATCTCTAAGAGTGGGGGTGTCTTGCCTTGGTTTTCATCATCATCCTTGGCCATCTTTTATTGTCACCACCTGCCACTGGATTTTTTGGGGGATTGATTATCTGTGACCCTAGTTTTGACAGCTCTGGGAGGTTCATGAGGTGAATGTTAGTGAATCCCTTACCGTGTTGGCACCTTAAAAGACTTTACATCGTTTTGGCTATCTGAAGTAACCCACTTCATCTCCCTGTGCCTCAGTTTCCTCAGCTACACTGTGTAGATAAAATATCTCAGCCTTTTTTTTTTTCCTAGCTACAAAAGCAAGTCTCTGAAATCTCTTTCTAAGGGGAAATATAATTCATTTGAGTTATGATGGTTCTCCCAAGCTGCGGTTAGTTGAGATGCTTTGTGCTGCTGCAAAAAGCAGGGCTTTACATTGACACAGCTAAGGAACATACCATCTCATTAAAAGTGCACCGACAGACAGGTTGCTCTTGTTAAGCATTGCAGTCTGGCCATTTCCAACCTGTATAACATGTCTCTGCCACACGGACTAAAACAAGCTCTTGCTGAACCGGGACCAGCAGAGCTTCTGGGAGAAACAAGATTATCTCTGTTGCACTCAGATTCAAGCAGCAACTGTCTTCAACTTCTACACTGTAGCAAGTAACAACTGCTCAGCTGAGCAGTGGGACATATGTGTGCTTCTACTCTGTTGCTAAGGAAAGTTGTCAGGAATCCATTTTAAATCAATCTGCTTTCTTTTTCATCTGTGAGGGATTAGCAATATCATCAACAGGTGAGCAGCAGCTTTTTAAGATGTTACCTGAGTTGTTTTCTCTGAAGTTCAATTCCCAGAAAATTCTCTGTGTCCTCCAGTGCTTCTCCATGCTTTTCGTCTTCGTCCTGTGAAGTAAGACAGAGCTATACTACTCCCATCAAAGAGATCAGATAGCACATCTCCAGGATCTCCATTAACATCAGGAGTGGATCTGGGGGGAAAAAGGGCATCTTTCAGCTCTCTTCCTCCAGTCCCTCAGCTCCTGCAGACTTCACAGCTCAGTCTGAATTTCAGAAGATTATGGGCTGGAGCCTACTTTTGATTACAGTGATATAAAACTGGAGTCCTCTGGCTTTGAGGGACAGGTCTACTGTATTTGCAAACAGACATATGTTTTCAGAGACCATTTTCACTCCCAGCCTGCTGTGCTGCTGTGCAAACTTTCCCCACCTTCCTCTCTTGTTGCCAGCTCCTGCCAATCACTCATTCTGAGAGTTTATTTGTAAATGAGCAATGAACAGGGAGTAAATGATCCGCTAAGGGAACCAGGATGAATCTGATTAATATTCTGTCATTTCTGCCAAGTCACAGGGTAGGTGACCACAGCCCCATCAGAAGTCCTGCCTGCCCAGTTCTTTGGAGGAACAATTATAAAATGCAAATATTGAGAGAACACCTCAGTATCTCACGATCTCCAATATTATTTCCTGGACACAGGTTACATGTAAGAAACAAGGTCTAAAAAGCCTTTTTCTCATTAGTCTGGAGCTGCTGTTCAAATAAGATGGGGTAGGACAGGGAGAAGGCTGAAGTGGATGGTTTTTTTTCATGAGCCAAAATCCACTGAACAGGAATCAGACCAGACACAGCCCAGAAACTTCTTACTCATACCCTTAACTGGCTGCCAGGGTCATGGCTATTCTCTCAGCTGCATGCTGAAAAAGCCTTTCTCATTTCCCTGGAAAGAGGAAGGCTTGAAGAGCATAAGTTGGGGTGGGGGGAATGAGATCTCCCAGCATCCAGTCCCTTCTTCCCAGCATATCCAGGAAAAAGTCACACAGAACTCTCTTGTGCCTCAGTTTTTTTCCCAGTGAAAACTGGTGCCACACTGCCTTTCTCTCGTTTGTGAACTGAAGGGAAAACCCTTACAGACCGTGGATCAGGACCAAGACTCTTAAATGAGGTGATGTATGTTAAAGTTATCAAACAAACATCCAAGGAAAAGCCTTCTGGTATCAGAGAGAATAAAAAAAAGATAACACAATTGATTCTCATTTTCTGGTAACACCATTTGGCAAAGCATGACGTGGAGATGTTGAGAGTTTCATGAAGAAGTCAGGCCTGGACTTATCCACTTACCAGCTCTGCCTTTTGATGTATCCTTCAAACCATGTGCATTATCAAGCAGCAAGGAACACTTCAAATTAAAAATGTAATAAACAAGAATTATTGAGAGATATTAATATATTAGTCCAAAATAAGCAAAACAAGAAATGGAAAAGAAATGTTAGAATGGGTCTGTGGCTTCTTTTTATGGTAGGATACTACTAAAGTGGTTCCTGAGTGGGAGAAATGAAGCTCAAGTCTCGGTTACTCATCCTGACGATGTGATAGTATTTTTGCCTTGTAGAGCTGCATCACACTATCGTTATTGGTGTCGTACCAACAAGGTTTACAGTTTCCTCCTGAATCTTCTTGTTGTTGTTCTCCATTTTTAAGAGCCTGTTAACGTAACCAGGCTACTGGCAAAGAAGGATAGTCTTGCAGTATTCACACGTGTAAATGGGGCTCCAGAGATCTGGACTACTGACAGTCTCACTGGTCTTCCACACCAAGTTTAAGCAGTGGCTTAGGTTGTGGATATGTAAGTGGGTTAACTCAGTGCAAGACAAGCTCTCTTCATTAAAAACCTAAAAATCTTCTTAGGCCTCCAAATATACAATACAGGCTTTTTGTCCCAGGAATGACAAATTTACCCCTGGATTAATAAGGGATAAGCATTTCATCACCTAGGACATCTGCTTTTACACACACTTTTTCTTCCTTCACACATAGTTTTGATGGGGTGGTTTGTTGGGTTTTATATCCTGTATTTCATTTCTCAGTTGAGGTTGCACTTATTCACAGTCCATCAGTACATTATGTCTTGAGCTGAGAGAAATGTTTTCAGATGAGCACCTAGAGATTGAATCAATTCAGAAATTCAGGGTGTTTGGGGTAAATAATTTCCATCAAAAAAGCAAAAAGTGAAAATAATTTGACAAGACCCCAGCTGTGCTGATTCAAAGCTTTTGCAGAGGTTCCGTTTCTTCTTTTGGAAATAGCAATTACATATCTTTAAGTAATCTTTACAATAATCTAAGAAAACAAATTTTTTTTTATAAACTATGAGTTGTTCTTTAGTGAGAGGATTCTAGTTAGAAACAAAGAAACCCTTTCATCAACCTAAACTGACTAATTTTTTCCTTTGCTTGGTCAGTGGCATACATGCTTAAAAGAAAAATCAATTGTTTCTGCAAGGTCTGTGTTTTACGTAGTGAGAGCTGTAATACAACTTGTCTGTGGGCCTGCCCACCATAGAGCCTGTGTTTACAAAAGTATTTCTCTTAGCAGCTGTTCTGATGTTAGCTATCCCCCTGTTCCTCCTCTAAGCACCCAATCCCCCTGTTCCTCACCTAAGCTTCCACTATCTTGTCACCTCATTCCCACCTTAGGCTGTACATTTCTGCTCTCTTCATCATCATCTTTTAAGAGGCTATCTAGATCACAGAGTTGAGCTGGTTTAAAATAATCATTCTTTCCCTTACCCCCTTTTTAAGATTTATTTTTGATCTCAGTTCCTAGAGTGACTGCTCAGAGAACAACGTGATTCACCAGACGGTTCCATCGACACAGCTGAACTGGTATTTTACGTAAATGGGATTTCAGCAGTAAGTGAAGAGGTGGTGCTGGAAGAGGGGAGTTGCAGTTGTCACTGAATTAAATGCTCTGTAATGATGGCCTGCAGTCAGAACCGCGATTGCAGCTTCCTTCAGACTCCATTGACTTTAATCTACTGCTAACTGTGTAGGTTTGCCAATGCAGGATAAGGTTTAATATGAACTATAAGATAAAGAATTTATCAAGTATTGATTTAGCTCCTGCTAGGTAATCCAGCCTTCCCTGACCCTTCTGTTGCTTCAGTTTCATTGTTATTCATGTCTGAATAACTGTTAGTAAAAATTAGGGTTGGTAATTTGGGCTTGTAATTGCATTTGCTAACTAAATAAGTAGGAGGGGGGGAAAAAGCAAAAATATGCTAATTGTGAATAATTACGAGCCTAAATTAACAACTCTATTACTTCTCCAAAACAAACATGCACAGCTTCAGTCTTAGCTTCAGAAACTGAAAGGTATGACTTGCAAGTTTCTAAACAAAACCTAGAAAGAGAGATCATTCTGGCAAGAGTCTTCGGTGCTGAGACCTTTCAGAACAAAGCTACTGGACTGGAGAATGCCCTTGTCCCAGGTGCATGGCACACAAGTGGTAGCTCTGACAAAAAGCAGCACCTTGAAACTTCAGCATCTAAGGCAGATGTGTGCTCTGCCAAGTTTTCTGAGATAGCAAGAGCTCAGGGACAGAGCACAGGGGGAAATATCTGCAATGCCTTTCATTCCCTGCTGCAACAGAGCAAGGAAAGTAGGACGAGTCTGAAGAGTTCTTGTGAGAAACAGTTCTAGGCAAATGGAAAATCAACTAAAACTTTGCCCTCCCCCACTGCAGCCTTCAGTTGTCACCTCAAGGTCCTACCTATCTGTCATGCTGAGGAAGGGATTTTGGAAATGCACCTTACTTTAGTCATCTTTTACTTGTCTATCGTATGAAACATGGCCTCCTGACAAGTTGCCTTGCATCTAATGTAACATATGTTAATGGGCTGTATTTGGAGGGGGTCAATCCCTATAAAAGAGGGCTTATTTTCAAAAATGCATTCTACATGGCTGCAGTTTTACCACCAACAAGCAGCCTTGTTGCTGTAGCCCTGATCAGCAAGTCTGGGAGCTGCCTGTACAGACTGGGCAAGAGAGCAGATATTTTTGTCCTTTTGTTGAATCACAATTATGGGATTCTCATTGTAGGCATTCATTCTGTATTGCAGCTCATTTGTGATTAACAAAATGGAGACAATTTCTCTTTAGAAATACAGGGATGCAAATGGATGATCCCAGCAAGTTTTGTACTGCTTGTCCGAACCTCTGTCATGGAAGAATGCAGCCTGATGTATTTACTGAGTGCTGTTAAATGGTCCATGCATTAATTGGATTTGGATCTCACACTTTTAGGATTGGAAGAGGCCTTTTATGTGAAATGGCCACAATACACCCTGCAAGCCAATGAAACTCTTACAGCTCCATGTGTCGTTTAGGGACAGAGCTGACATTAACAATTTAGAAAGGGATCCTAGTCCAAGACCTTTTGCACCATTCAGTACTGGGGCATTGCCTTCTCCCAACAGAGAGATGGTACAGTGCTTTACTATGAATTTATAGATGAGATCTTAATCTTGAATGGTGCTTGGCAGCACCTAATGTTCTTTCCCAAAAAGCAAAAATATTTGGGTAGTCTGGAAATTTTTGAACTGCCATCAATGCTTCCATGGCTAAGTGGGTTTAAAGGGTACACTTTAAGAATTCAGAAGTAGCGATTCATTTGAAAGTTAACGTCACCTTGGCTTGAGGAAATGCCTTTACTTCTGACTGCTATCCTTGTGGTTTTTTTCCCCAAAAAGCAGCAATGGAGCCTTCTTTGCCCATAGCAGTGTCCTAGTTTAAGCCTACATGTGACATTCCTAGTAAGAGTTGTCATGCAGCGGCAGATCTGATCTATTTTCTTATGAGATTGGAAAAAAAGGTTTAACTATAGTTCAGTGTGCATGATAGTATTCCTCCATCCTTTTCCAACATTTTGCATTACAAGCTATTAGCAAAGAGGCAAGGAAGCAATTAATAACTAGATCATTCAGCACCCTGAAGAGAGATCTAAACAGCTGAGTACTTTTACCCTCTGGGACTTGCATGTACAGTCCAGAAATACTGCAGCTGGGTGGGCATGCAGATAAAAATCATTACGACAGATGTCCCAGAAGCAGCCTTTCCCAGTATCTTGTTTTTTAGAGAAAAAAAAAGTCACTCTGAAAGCCTGTATACCTTCCTCTGAAGACACTGGCACTCACAAAGGGTTCATTAATGGTACTGGCCATTTTTTGCCTCTCCCTTCAGGTCCCTTTTTGCATCTCCTTATATGGATTTGCAATTGCCTCAGGTCCTAGTTTTGCAAGACCCTGGTTATTCCATCAAAATGCTTCTGCTCCTCCATGTACAGAGGAACATTTTACTCTTCCTACTCTCGTCCATTAATATACACAGAGTCCATCTTGTTGCTGTATCCAGCTACAAGTAGGAAATACAACAGTCGTGACACATCATGACACTCAGCAAAATAAGTCACCTTCTTTGACATCTACCTCTTAGAGCAGCTTTAGCCTTTAGAAATTTGCAGTCAGGATGTCTTTTCTCTTGAGAATATTTTACTTCTGTGTGTTGGTTCAGAATATTGTATATGCAACACATTTATCACCACTTTGTTACAGTAACTGTATATCCTTGGGCATTGTGCGAAGTCCTAGGCAGAATACAGAAAGATGAAACAAAACTGGGATTACAGCTCCACAAATGCTTTTCTCTTGTTACCAGAGTTGCTGTCTTCCAAGAACACACAGGCCTAAAGTACTCTGAATCCTTCCAGTGACCGTGATACTTGCAAGTATACTGATAAACAACACATGCTGAGCAGGAGGTCTCGTACGACATATATATGTCTCTATCTCTCTACATATGTCTCTGTCTCTGTATATATGTCTCTATAAATGGGAAGATGGGGTTGAAATAGTTTCTCAGTCCTCCCACTCCTCTTCTTTTTCTTTTTTGTGAAGTCTTTCTCCTCCACCTTATCCTATTCTTCATGTTGGTTGCAAAATATGCTGAAGCAGTCTGCTCCTTGTCACATTTTAGGAGGAAAATGACATTGATATTGGACTAAATGCAAAAAGAGACTTTCCCCTAGTGAAAACTGGCTAATTGATGTCAAATCAAATAACTTTAAAGAGGTGTGATGGCTATAAATCAAATCAGAGAGGGCAATACCAGTTCATTCTACTTCACACGGGGGCTATGCTTTGCAGTTTAAGCGACAGCACTTTGGCATTCAGGGCTTCTTTATAACTCAAACAAATCAAATCTCAAATCTTTTTGATCTTGATGCCTGACAATAGTTGATGATTAAAACTACCGCAGTGGAGCCTGGGAATGGATTATTATCATGAATAGCTGCAGTCTTGCCAGTCCCTGTTCTCTTCAGTGGGTCTGGAGGCTCAAGGCAAGAAAAACTGGGGAGAATATAGGAGATGCTAAGAAGAGAGGTCAAGTGAGACCAGGGAAAAAAGTTATTTCTAATAGATTAATTTTAAGGATACCAGGCTTCTCTATCTCTTTACCTCTGTGCTTTAGTTTTCAGCCTAAAAGGTAAAAAACCATAAAGAGTATTTCAAAAACTAAAAGCTGTTTTCCCAGTGATGGTTCTCTGAATTAGAACTGAATTATCTGTTAGTCTGGATTAAAGAAGTACGGTTTTAGACTGTGTCCACTCACCGTTGTACAGAGAGAAGCAAGCTCACTCTCCACAGGTTCCTTAGGGCCTGTGAGTTAATCTGAACTCCGCCTTGAGCATTAGAATATGGTAAATCTTTAAAGAAAGCAGGAAGGATAAAAATTAAGCAAAGAAGAATTGTGAGCAGTGATGGCTGACAGAAAGAGTAACAAGTCTATTTTTTTAATCAGGTGATTCATCAATTGTCTGATGAGTGGAACAGTATTCCTTAAACAGGTTAATTTAGACCCAAAAGTTTTAGATGACCTCCAACCTTTTCTAATAATTGTTGTGAGTGTGTAAGACACGAGGTACTTTCACCTCAGAAGCCTCATGGCACACCATAGACCCTCGCTAGCACTAGCCAGCTTGCCCAAGAGGCCAGATACTGCTCAGGACACTGCCAACACAACTGCGAGGCTCTCAGGTGGTGGGTGGCTTCTAAACACTTGAAAAAAGTCACTTCTATATTTCTGCAAGGAACTGTGAGGATATGTTTTCAGAAGACGTGGAATGGTCTGAATATGGAATATGGATATAATTTACCATATCTTTATAAACATATGGTCTAGGCAAGTTAACTACATGTGGAAATGTCCTGTGTCCCTCTAAGCCTCCATCTGTGTCTTTGTTGCACAGCACAGGGCAATGTTCAGACTAACTCTCCAGCTGATCTGCCCTCAGTAAGTGGATATTTGTATTCAGGTAATCCTGAGGTTCATAATACCACTAAGATGGCCTGCAGTTGTTCACCAGAAACAGAAACTGTCATGCTAGAAATAGATGTCAGGAAAAAAAGGCCTGCAACTGGACCATCTTTCCCTTCCTATCACAAGCAGCAAGGGTTAGAAATCTTACCCCAAAGCCTGTTTCCATCCTGGGCTGGAGTGAGTGCAACATCAATACATACACTGGCAGAATGATATTTGGCACACATCACTGCTTTCGTCTTTTCCAAAGCCCTGGAAGGGACTATTAATCTCTTTTAAGATCTTTCATATTAACAGTATGATGAAAACATAGGAATGGCTGTACCTGTTTGGGTCAAAGGCTGTCAGAGTTTCGTCTCCAGCAGTAGGCATCAGCAGGTGCCTAGGGAAGAGTAAGAATGAGACAAGTGATTTTTCAATTTCCCTGAAATACTCTCCCTACCAGATTATTTCATATTGGGAGATTTCCTGAAACTGGTTTCATTTGCCTACCATGCATAAAAAAGAAAAGGAATAATGAAGATTTTTTCTGCAAAACACGAAAATCCACAAGAAGAAAATTATTTGGATGTTTTTAAAGCAGTGGGCTAGATCTTCAACTGGATTAAATTAGCACAACGAAGATGATGTTATTTAGTTGGTAGCAGTTCAGGCAAAATGATTTTTCTTCTTTCCAAAATTTTGTTGAAGCATTTATTTTACTTTTTTTTAAAAAAAAAAACCCACATTGTTTGTCGTTTCAGATTTCTGCATATAATAAAAACGTAGATTAAAATCACTGATCAAAACCTTGGTAAATGTTCCAGTTTTTAAATAAACCCATTGCTTAGCAATGTTCTATCACTCTATTAGGAAGGACAGTCCAAGCTTAATCAAAACCTAAGACCTTTTGGATAGCATCACCCAGATCTTCTCTGTGGCTCTCATTTTATGCAAATTTAGTGAGAGGTGCCTGCTGTTGTGCATTTTCAGGAGAACCATGCCAGGTTTTAAAGCTGACTTTAATTTTTTTCATTGTAGATTATTTTTTTAAAAAGAACAGAAATGGAAGAAAAAGTAAGCCATGTGCTCAGTTGGGTTTAGTAAGAATTAACATTATTCCTTGCAGCAGGGACTTTGCATATTATAAGACAGCTAGGCTGTAGATCATTTTTTCTCTCTGCAGCATGATAATTAGTAATAAAGACTGAATGATTCTCAGTCTGATTGCTGACACACATTTACAATTTATCTCATGGCAAGCTCTGGATAGAGGACATTTTCAGAGCAGATTGGGAGTTAGGCAGAAGAGATTCATATTCAAAGACATCCCTTAAAATTTAGTTAGCAGACAAGGTCCTAAAACAAAGATTAGCTTTTCAGGTTGATTTTAGTATTGGTGAGGTGTAAAATTCAACTGTTAGAAATGAGCGTGGAGGAGACGAAGGGCAGAGGAGTGGTGTACATTTAGATTAGAGAGAGCAGACAAGTTGAACCAGGTGGTGAAACCTAATGGTGAGAAAACAGCATAGAAGAAGACAAAGTTTCTCCACTGCTTTTCCACTATTTAGTTAGGGTACGGAGAGAAATACCAGCTTAATTTCTTCATTATCCACCCATGGCATGAATGGGAGCTTATATGGCAGATCATCTTTGATGCTGGAAACCATTTGTATTGTGAATGCAAATATCAACCAATTAAGTAAAACAGGGGAAGAAAAGGATGCTTTTTCTGTTCTTTACATTACAATACAAAGTATTGTATGGTACAATATGAAAATCTGGCATATGAGCAAGAAATCTTAGGCTACAGACTGGTTGTGAGTGGCCAAAAGTAGTTTGACAGGAAGAGCTTAAAATAAAAGTATTACTTTTTTCTTTTTTTTTCTGAAAAGTCTACAGAATTGTCAACACATCCAGTGAGCTTAGCTTTGAGGGACTCATCACAAAGAATTTAAAGAACATCAGGATAAACCCACCTCAACCTTATACCACAATACTGACCTGGAAGGACCTTCATTACAAGCAACTGCTCCTACTACATTTCATTTCCAGGCTTGTTCAGTCATCTTGACCCATTCAGTCCTTGCTCCTCTATTGAGGTTATCCACAAAGAGCATCGCTTAATGTCTGTGTGTGGTGGCAATTTTTGTGATGTGGAAATATCTTCAGCAAAAAGATCCCAAAGACATCAAATTCTTTTAGTAAAAATTATTCAGCGCAAAGCAAGACAAGACTTACCACATTGCTGTGCCTTGGATGCAAAACACCAGCCTTTGAAATTCTGCAGTGTTGAGCTAAAAAGCCTGCCTGGTGATGTTGTGTGAAGGGGCAGTGATTTAAAGATGATTTTAAACATTTACTCTGTTTTATTGCAGTGAAGTCTTTCCCTTCCCCAAAATTTAAAATTTAAAACGCGTCTCCTCTGAGCATGAGGGCAGTACTTTTTGCTATCTGAGATGGAACAAAGTATTTCCTTGATGAAAAAGATATTATTTTGATTTTAAGCAGTAGGAATATTTTCCCACTGCATATTTTTCATGCTGTGGAAAGTAACTGTCCACCAAGCATTTCAATTGTGAATTCTCAAACAGCTCTCCTGGAAGACATTTTCCACCTCATTTTGTATCAAAGCATAGCTCTGAATGTTTTGATTCCAAAAAATACTCTCTCAGCATCCCCTCTCCCCAGATATCAGGGTATCATCCCCAAATCCCCTATGCACAAGGGAAGTTCTCCATTCCACATGTAGAACCGGAAAAGTAGAAGGATAAAGTTAAGGGGCTGCAAATGAACAGTGAAAGAAAAGAATGATATAAGTTCATTTTTAAACCCCAAACTGGGGAAAACAAGACAGCCAGCCAAACTTAATCTAAGCACATGGTTCATAGACATATACAAGAAAAAGTACAATGGCACAGACTCTTTAATCTACTGAAAAACTGACCAGACTTCCTTGACTTTTGGTGTATAACGCTGATTTACACCTTCTAAGAATCTGGCCTGGAAGATTAGTGGGGCTAATTCCCCTTTAAAAGGAAGAAAAAAATTGCCTTAATCCATTTAACATTCAAACATCCCATTAACCTAAATTAAATGCTTTCTTGTAGGTTTTTAATTTAGCACACTGACCCTCAAAATGGAAAGGGCACTTACAATTACAAACCTCATAGCAGCCACCACACTCTCCGACTTGCAATCATCCTTATCGTCCCTAACATGTTTCTCATCTTGGCACAGCAAGATGTGTGTGTGCATTTGTGCCAGCTGATTTTCACCTGTGTGTTTTTCTGTTAATGTTCAGTACTTTATTTAGTTTTAGCAAACTAATAAAAGGGAAAGAAACAGATACATGGCAACTGTTTTATTTCCCAGGGTTTGCTGGGTTCTACAGAAACAGTCCAAAGGGAGAAAAAAACACCTGTAAAGTAAGAACCCTAAGGACAGCCCAGGAAAGTCTCCCTGCATCACCTGGCAGCTCATGTCCTTTATGAGGTTAGGTTAGAGTTCAGGCAGGAGGCTGCCACTGAAATGGCAGGTTTAGTTTCCCTTGAAGGTTCAACAGAAATCTCTCAGGCAGCTCAGAGCTCTCCTGAAAAACAGAACAGCAGGGTGCTTCTTATCATGGCAAACAGGCCTTTTGAAGAGACATAGGAGCAAATGCTTTCAGACTGACCATTCCACATTCATGTGCAGAATGCAAGAAAGCTTCAGGCATGAGTATCAGTTGGAGAAATAACCCTGAAGTTCTTGAGATACAAGGACTTTTCAATGCAACCTGTTGATATGCCACCACTAACAATGGTGCCCTGCATTGTGCTGGAGAGAAAGTGTTGCCTAATTTCTTTCAAAGACAGCCCAGTGATGTATCAATAAGGGTAGCTTAATTAACTGGAAGGTGTGTGCAGAGATAAGTTTCTAGGTACCCAAATTATCTCTATGGTCTGTTTGCTCAACACTCTGCACGGCATATGCCTGTGCCAGTTGAATGACTGGAAGTGTCCTGTGTGCCTTTACCCTACAGCTGGCATGAAGTGAATTGTAGTTATGAGATTGTATTTGTCACACAATACAACAGCATCTGGTGAAGCTGTTGCTGTGTGCTCAGTCAGATGAAATGCCCCACCAAGGTGCCTGCTCACATCAGGTCTGCCCAGCTCAGTCTGGCTCTGGGGTAGCCTCAGGGTTGACATACACAACGTTAAATGATGAGGGTTTCTGCCTGCTACTATAAACAAAAAAACCAAAAAGATCAAGCACCCATTTTCTAACTAAAGATTAAGTCTAATTTTAGGTACCTAAATTAAAAATTGAGATTAGTTCCATGCTAGTACAGGAAAAGCTGAAACTCTGTTTTTAGCATTCAAGTTGCTTGCACATAGGTGTCCAGATGTATCTCAGTGTTGCCATGGTTGAGAACTTGTTGTTGGTCCTACTCCTGAGCCTGAACAAAGTTTTCCTCTGCCTAGGGGCTTCATGAACCCAAACACAGGTTGTCTACCGAAGCCAGAGTTGATTACTGCTGGTTTTAAAAAGGCAGTGTGGTACCTGTGTCTGTGGGGAGCCTGCTGCCTCCTTCCCTCCTTTCTGGTCCTTCCCACAGTAAAGGACATCTTCAATTCTTGTCTTTGCCTGTGAGAAATATGAACCTGCCTCTTTGCTAGCTCCCTGGAGAACACTCTGTGCATTTCACTAGACCAGTCTGGGACATTTGCACCTGCTTTTACCTACTGTAGAAATAAAAATCATTAAAGTAGAGAGAAAGTGTTCCAGAAGAGGGTTTCACTCCACAATGGCCAGGGGACTCACACCCCAAGGATTGCATAACACAAGGCACCCAGACAAACTCTTTTTCTCCCTCCTCCTTAGAGGTTACCCTACAGCAGAGCTGGTCTCACTGTCCATGACCTGACAAACTGTGGGTCTGTTGGGCACATTTCTACCTCTGTTTTCATGGGAAAGTTGTGAGTCCCAGCGGCAGGTAGTACAGCAGAAGCTCAGGTTATCTTGGTAGTTATTAATCTTTCAGAGCAACTCTGTTGTCTATGAGGAAGGATTATATTGAACCTCATGACACCTACCACAAGAGCAGCTTGTCAGAACAGAAGTATTGTCCCTCACCACACACATCCACAGCTCTTTCCAATCCCTTCCCCATGGGTTGGTGCAAGAGCCTGGGTGTATCTTCCCTTACCCAGACAAGGCAAGTGATTCAGGGCAGGGTTTAATCTACTGAGAAAAAATGTTATTATTTCTTAGTTTCAGCTCTCCTTTTGAAATAAAAAGGAATTCAATCCATCAAAATCCCAGTGGAGCCACCACCAGTCATCTGTCTTAAAACGGAATGAAATTAATTTAATCTCCATAGATGGCATTGCACACCGCATTGCCAGCTGTCTTCTAGCAGGGGCTGCTGGTGCTGAAAGGTCACAGTATAAATCCCTTGACTAAAAACCAACAACAAACACACTTTAAATGGGTAAAACCATAAGATGCTGCCATAAAGCAGATTATGTGAAGTAGATACTATTAAAACTGTTTAAATGCCTCTTCCAGGCGTGAGTTTAGTTATCTCAAAGCATATTAGAGAGCACAATAAAGTCTAATGGCCAGCAGTAAAGTATTTATGTGTGGCCCTAACACAGTGTTGTCCAGCCACAGAACCTTACACAGTCTTACCCAGCAAACAGAGTTTGGGCTGCCATATGTCTGCTGAGGGAGAGCTCAGCTGAGAGACCCTAGAGAACCCATAAAAGGGAACCAAGGAAGCCAGTGCTGCTGCAGGGCTGGCAGGGCAGCAGCTCTGGTTTGCACCTTCCGAGGAGCTGATTCAAATGGAAAGTCTGTGCATTGGGGGTGTGTGTGTTGAGAAACAGCCCCTGAAAGGATAACTTTGAATTTCAACCTTAAAGCAATTGTTTTTCCAGCCTGGTGTGAAGGCTGGGCTTCTTCCACGCTGACTTACATCGTCAGCAGGATCCTGGTTATGCAAGGTAACCGCAAGGTCCCTTGACTCTCCTTGGTTATGTTGTGGTGAATCCTAGGACATAGACTGTGCCAAGTCAACTATGGTGCTGGCAGTCATTTGACATCAGCCAAGAAATTCTGATAGATGAGCTCTGGGACTCTAAACCTGGCAGTGCATATGGACACCAGTAAAGACATGGCCCTACACAAAAGACAAGGCTCTCACCCCTGCTTGATGTGTCATACTGCAAAAGTTGCTTTATAAGCACTCCCTTCCCATCTGTGTTTTATTTAGACAGTTGGATTTCTGCTTTCCATGCATTTGTGTAGGACCTAAACATGGGGTTCTAGAGTGGAGTACCTAAGCATTTCCATCGTAAGAAGCAACATTGATCTGTCAGTGTGAGAAAACATCTGGAGTAGGATTGTCTGAAAGGTATTACATAAAGATAGGAGGTGGATTGTAATGTGAACTCTTTCCTGCAGTCATATTCCTTTAATAAATTCTTCCTGATTCCAAAGTTAGCAGATATGCTTCTGGCTTTTTAAAACTTCCTAAGCATGCAAATCTCTCAGAGCTTTTGCTTCAGACAACCCGACTGGTAATGCCTGGCTGCATGGTTGTCTGATGCTGCCCATGTAGCTGCTTGGCATTTTCAAACCCCAAGGGCTCCTTTAATCCCAAGGGCTGTGTTCCCTGTTTGGGACAAAGCTCATTGATGCTTGTGACACAGTTAGTCAAGCAACTTATTCCCAAGTCTGGCTCCTGGACTTTGCTGTGCTGTTCCTGTGCTTTTGCACTTCCTTCAGCTCACTGGGAGCCCCGAGTCTGCGACGGGGGAGTGCAGTCTGCCCTGAGAGATCCTCTGCTCTTACACAGAAATCAGTGCCCTTCCCTGCTTGCAGCTCTCCAAACCAGAGTGAGATGCCAATACATTTTTGTCAGAGAGTCGGCAGAAAAGCAAAATCGAGAGAGGCGATTCAGAGAGACCTTGCTCATCCTAGCTGAACCCTGAAAAAACGCAAAGAGGGGATCAGAGCTGGAACACTGCCATCAGTAGCAGGCAGTGATGCATATGCAGGAGGACTGGAGCAAGCCGAGATGTATGCATGAGCACAGCTTTTCCTTTTCCTCAGAGCATGCATTACAATATTCCTTAAATAAGTAAAAAAAATTGTTTTAGTCAGTTCTATTTGTTTTCAGCTGGGAGGTGTGGATAGGCAAGGAAGAGGGCTTGCATTTTAATTTGCAAACTGGCTAACTTTTTATGCTTTAACCTCCCTCCTCGTTGCTTGTCTCCCAGGACTATGCTAGCCTCTCACAGAATAAAACAGGGAAGGGGTTGTGTTACACATACAACATTTTTTTGCCTTATTTTTTGGTCCTGTTTATTGCTGGCCAGCCTGCGCAGCCCAGATGCCTAGGGAGGCCCTCCAACAGTCTGGTGGAAGACTTCAGTAAGATCTGCTGTAGGTTCCTTCACACTGGACTGGACTTGTGAATTTGCTCTTTATTGAAGTGTTCTGTTATTTTATAAATAGGAACAATGATACCTGCAGCATGTCAGTGCCATATATCATAGAATGGTGTGGCTTGAAATGGACCTCTAGAGGTCATCTAGTCCAGCCCCCCTGCAGTGAGCAGGAACATCTTCAAGAAGATCAGGTTGCTCGGAGCCCCATCCAACCTGACTTTGAACATTTCCAGGGATGGGGCTTCTACTGCCTTTCTAAGTAACATGCTCTGGTGTTTCATTGCTTATCAATACATTGCCTTGGACTGTGCATTTGCTGAATACCTTCAGTTATGGCTCAACCTGGTTATACTTCATTTGACATGTGAAGAATTTCGCTCAGGTATCCAGCAATGCAAGTTGCTGATTATTACATGGCTGTTAGGTTTGACTACTTACAAAACTGATCAACCAAGCTAACAAGTAATGAACTCTCTTTACAGCTTGCTGTCCTCATTTGGATAAGCAATTGACTAAGCAAGAGGCTGATTTTAATTCGTGCTCATAGCGCACAGCTCAGCTGTTACTCCTCATATGGTACAGGGGAACATCTCACCTTTTTCCCATCAGTTATGCACTGCTTCTCTCTCCATCATGCCATACCTAGCTACTGCTGTAAGAGTTATTTCCTTCTTTTTCCTCATGTTTTTTGGAGCAGAAACTTCTGTGCCCCTGGGCTCAGGTGGATGAACAGTCTCCTGAAATCACCAAATCCTAGACTCAGGAAGCAATGGGAATATAAGGCTTTGAGGCCACTCATTTTAAAAGTGACCTATGTGAGGTGAATGCACACGTTTTTGCTGAATTTTAGTATTTGAGCCATAGACAGCTTTCAGTATTGAGGGTGCTACTCCATGAGTTTCAAGACTTCTTTTTTCAAATGAGTCTTAAAAAAAGACTATGTCTGGAATGGGGTCTCTGTTTACTGGCTGTATAGGAAATATAGGCTCCTAAAATGATAGTTAAATCAGGCATTTATGCCTCTCCATGTATTCTAACCAGCCAGATCACCAGCTAGTATAAATGAGGTAAGAGTCACAAATGCCAGTAGATATTTACAGGTCTGGTGCAAAGGCTTCGCCCCTAAGCAGTTTCACCTGTTTTCTTCCTCCTGCTAGACAAAAGATGACTTTTTTTTTTTACCAAATGTGTAATTGTAGGGGAAATTACATTAAAATTTAGGAAGTTACTACAAAGGAAAGGACACTAAGTTTTTGTGAGTAACAAAATTGCCTCAGCATTTGGAAAGTGAGAGGAAAAGGGAAAGTAGGGAAAGGGAATGAAAAAGGAAAAAAAAAAATCATCCTTGTTGCATAATGTGCCTTCTGGGGATTTTTAAGAGCAGGGGAATTACATGTTACTTATTGGTAATCACATGTCTAACAAGGTGTTCAGTATCTGCTGGCATAAGTAGCTAAAGGGAGCAGGGGTATTTTTCTTATCAATATTTAAATGTCTTGTAAAATCCCTGCTAACTGGATTATCACCATGGTAAAACTGTCATTGTGCAGGTCTAGCTGCCAGACTAGTATGTGTCTGGTGTGTGTCTGTGTGTGTATACAGTTTTGACCCTCTTTCTCTTTGCTTTAAAGAGAGATCTGGGACACTTCAGCTGGGTCTGTGCAGAAGAGTATTCCACAGCTCACTGGCAGAGAGAAAGGCTAAGACACTTTTTCTAACAATGAGAGCTGAAGGCAAGTACAAGGTTTTATTGCCTATCCCAGTGATCCCAAAAATATTAGAAACCTTTTACACATCCTGAAAAACAGTAAAATGGACAATCAGATAATTTAAAAAAATCAGTATAAAGGTTCCTTTCTGCTTGAGCCAGGCTCTGAAGCATTAGAATTCAAATTTCTTAAAAATTAAGAGCTCCAAAATCTTATTTAAATTAATGATGAATTTCTAATATAACAGGACTCCAGAAAAAGGGGATTTAAAGAAATAGAACTACTATGCAGTTCCTAGTAGAGTAGCAAAATAACTACCCCCTTTTCAAGACTAACAACAGTAGGAGAAAAAAAAACGTATTGATTTTAGGGATGAATACATTAACCCACACATCATTAAGGAAACAGAAACAATTTTCTTGCAGCTATAATGAAGAGTGTAAATGGGTAAGTTCTTGCAAGGCACTTTCAATTAGTTGACACCAGTCAGCACCAGTTATTGGTTGTTTAGCTGAGATGAGTCACTGGGGGAGTGGGAAAAGGTGTTTAGTTATGTTGGCACCTGGCTGATTTTCTGAGTTGTGGACATGGCCCTGGAGGATCTGCTCTTCTCAGAAAGAAGTAGTATTGGGGGAAAGGAAAAGGGCACTTGTTAGGACTGAAGAGTAGAGATAGATCTTGTCATGACTCTTCACACTCTACTGCTCTCTGGTATGTGAGCCCATCTCCCTCTGAAGTCACTGGGAATACTTGGGGCTTCCTTTCAAGTTGTAGGAACAACTAAAGGTGTGCTTTAAATGGAAAGTTTGCTACTACAGAAGAGGATTATTTTTGTTCTTCCTTCTCCTGATTCTTTCTCTTTGCCTGTGCCAATTCATGTGATCCCTGCTGAACTGATTCAGCTCTTAAAGCAGACAAAACACACCACACTTTTCACTGCTTGTGGTTTTTCTGATCACTCATTGAGCAGAATCAATCCAAAAGTCAGACAAGCATTGAAGCCTGTGCAGATGAGCAGAGAGATCGTAGAGCAGCTCTGCCATTTTTTGGTGTCACCAAGATTAATTCTGTTTGTTTCACCTTACTGCAGCTTAAAGAACAGAGAATAAGGCACAATTGGCAAATGCGAGAGGGCTGAGGGAATAGGTTGTGGGTGTGTGTAGTTGGAGTTGTTTCTGAAGGTGGCAGACTTCAGTGAGAAGAGCTGTCACACCTTAAGCTTTTTCCTAGAGGTTGCATACTCTGTGCTAGCTCTTGAGAGGGCTGTGATTATTCTTGTCTATTGCCACGTAGCATGAATATTGTATGGGTGCATTATAAGATTATGAAATTATAATCATTATAGAATTAAGCTAGCAAGGAAAGTTGGCTAGATGTGAGGAAAATGGTTTTGAAAATAAGAAGAAATTTTCTGGCAGTAGATATTGCTAGGAGAATAACTCTGGAGACTGAAACCTTTTTTTATTCAGGTTGCCCAGCATTGGATGAAAACTACAGTCCTCATCTCAGTACAGGCTGTTGTAAGACCTTAGAGCCATCAAAGAGAAGTTTGATTCCTGCAGTCTGATTTCCCTGATATCTTTAATGGATTAGCTGATGTAATGACAAACAGGGAAGGTGGCAGGATTTCAGATGTAGATAGATGGCCATGAGGAGTTCAAATGACTTAATCTAATCCTCCTACAGGACTCTATCCACAGCAGAGTAATGACTTCTGAAACTAAATCAGTTCTTGAGCGACAGGTTCTTGCTTGAGTTCATGACCCCAGTGCAGCTATCCTTATTTACACAGTAGTTCCCAATTCTGTTCACATTTCACCTAGCCTCTCTGTTGACACCTGCAAACTTACTCATGCAATTTTGCAAGTAAGAGCACAGTCAGGCCTCTGGAGAGAAAAATCTATTTCCTGGAGCCACATATTCCCCAACTGCTCGTTATTTCCAGCATCTTCTATTTCTCCCCATGAAGGAACATTTCTCACTTCAAACTCACTTCATCCAATCATCTTTCTGTTTTTGTGCCTCTTAAACTACATTTGTTTCCCCTAGAACACACTCACTGCATTCGTTACTGTAATGATTTAATGGTTCTTAAATCTCTTCAGCCCTCATCAGTGACTTTCAGTTTTTCTGCTGCAATATTTAAAACAACTGTACTGGTGGAATAAAGGGAGAAAGGACACCTTACATTGAACTGTTGCCCAAGAAAGTGAATTTTACATAAAGATCTATGAACTGGGTTCTTCTGCCTTTCAAACTTACGCAGACAATGCTAAATCTTTTTCCACAAATGAAAAAATCTAAAAAAAAATATTAAGAAAAATTGGTTTAATTCCATTTTATGATCAAAATCTTATTACTACAGGGGAAAATAAAAAAGCAAAGTGATCTGCCTTGAAGGAACTAATCAAAACTGAATGTGTGACCCAGAGACATATGGGATGGCAAACCTTTCACCTCATCTCGAAGATGGACAGAAGTTAATGACAGTACTCACTTTATACCTTTCTCTTGGCATCTCACACATGTTTATATTTTGCTTCTTTTCCCAATGGGATTTTCACATTATGAGAACTTAGAATGACTTTCTGCAAAATAAACATTTCCTTGCCCCTGTGTATGTCTGCTTTTTGTGCATTCCTCTACAAAATACAAACTCCCCCCCATGCTCTCTCCATGGCTGTACCTATGCTGTGGGCTGTGTGACACATAGTGCAGAGGGAAATGCAGGGCATCCTTGGAGGAGCACAGGTTTTCAGGATTGCAGTTCAAAGCTCTGTTCACAACTTACTGCATAATGCTAGTAAAAGAGATGTCCTCCACCAGCTCTTCTAGAAATCTCCAGTAATCACTCAGTAAGATCTTGATGCTGCAGGATATTCAATGGTCAGCGTAGCAGCGCCTTCCATCTTGTGTAGGTATTGGCAATGCCTTTCAAGAGAGACTGTCTCCTGCTGAAATATCCCATTTCATAACGACCATAAGTGTTTTTCAGAGATATTGAAGGAGATACTGCAGTGCTAAGAATGATATTCAGAGAGACAGCTGGATGTGCTAAGTAAAGCTGAGATCTGGAGATATAACAGGAATTCAGCAATGGGTAATGAAACCGTGTATTACCTGAGATTTATACCTTTCTGCAGCTCCCATATTGCTGGTTTTAGAAGAAAAAAAAGACTCCAAAAACAGTGCTGGGTAAGATATACTGGTGATGTGATCACACCTGGCAATTCTAATGATGCTGCAGAGGCTGCTGCATCCAGAAAATTATAGAGGTTCCTTTAGCAGCTTGAAGCATGGGGCAAGCTGTTATATTGTTGTAAGATAGCTTCAAGAACTTGCAGTTCCAATCAAATATGCAGGCCTTGCAATTGATGGTGAAAGCAGATAGAAACTGGAGTGGAAATTTCTCCTGCCCAGAGGAAAAAAAGCTGCAGGGGCAGGACAGAGTTGAAGCAAAGCTTTCCTCTCAGCAGAGGGTGAGGTGTTCAGATCCCCCAGGAATATATCTTCTGGCCAATCTTAGCTGCCAGCAAGCTCAAATAATTGAAATGAACAGTTAAATTAAGGAAAAACCGAAACATTTTGGAAAGCTTTTTGGATACTAGATGTTCCATACATCTGCCCTCTAGAGCTCGAGCTGACTTTTTGCTGCAAGGTGGTACAACGTATCATTGATCTTCCAAATCTTACTCAAGTAACCTATGCTGGGAATACAAAAACAATTATTTTTGCTCTCCAAAAGGACTTCGAGAATAAAAGATGTATTGGATGTATGCTTGAAATAGCCTACTCTTAAGAAGGATCTCATGGCATAAGAGCTCATGGAAACAAGAGCTACTTGACTCTCACTTCCTTGTTTCACTCAGTAATTTACTGCTGGAAGAATGGATATGAACTTGCACAAACAGCATCGTAGCAGACATTACTGGCATATAAATCCAAGATCAAGTAAGCAAAGCTTAGTAGGCTCTTGTCAGGGAAAGAAGGAAAGGTTACTGTTTTCTGAGATAAGGGTGGTCCTGTGGTAAATGGATTGTTCAGACCACAAGAAATATGGATCAGATATAGAGACATGTGAAGACTTCTGTATCTTGAAGTTAAGAAAGTCAGATCTGTTTGTGTAGGGAAACTGGTTGTTTTTAGTAGCTCATCTCATCTAATCTAATGATCACATCTGTTTTAAAATGTCTGAATTTGGTTGGATAACCAATGTATCAGAGTAAAAGGGCTCTTCCTGACTTCAGAGACTTACTGGGAGTTCATATGTTATGACAAAGTCAACTGATTACCATGATGATGGGAGATCCAGGCCTCATAACACACCTGTTCACAATGGCAGAAATAAATCCTCTTTACCAATAGTTTACCTCCATATAAACATCCCAAAGCAGCTCAAGAATGCCAAGGCACACATACTAGAAGTCAGCAACAACTGTGCATTAGCAACTATTTATGGTTTTACTATGTTCATCAGTATAACTGAGCTTCTAACTGAATCTATCAAAACTATAGTCTACAGGACTGCCTGTTTTTACATTACAAGGCTTTTAGGAGGAAAAGTGAATAGTAACTCCTCTCCTTCAGGTTGCCTTATAAATTTATACAAAAACAACCTTTCTAGAAACTAATTTTTTTACTCAGAAAGCTGGAGATTGGTTTGTATCAGTGTTATTTAGTGTGAAAGCCCATAGACAGAGTGAGAAATAGGGGAGCTAAGATCAGTCACTTGATCAACTTGAGAGTGATGGCATAGGAAGTATCTATCTGAAAATTAATATCTACAAAGAGGCTCCTGAATCTGAACTAATCACCCAGAGCCCTCTCAGGGTGAGAGGAGAGGAACTGTGTGCAATTTATCTCAACATAAATAGACATTTAGAAGTCAGATGGATTGTGTTTCAGATGTGTGTTTATTTCTCTCCACTGACTGTGAAGAAAGTGTAATAACTAGCACAGTTAAAGATATGCACACCGTACACAGCTAAAGTTAGGTGAGGTGAATCACAGCCCTGGGTATGATCCTGTAAGGCATCAAAGTTTACATATTTCATTGACCCCAGCTATAGAAGATAGGTGCTACTGAGAAATCTGGAGACCAACAAGTGGGTTCAAGCCAAAAATGGAGAGAGCCTGGATAGGTAACTGTCCTCGGGAATTGTTGGCCTTGAAAAAGCACATTAAATGTTCCTCATCTCACAAGCATTGCTATTAGTAGTGGAAGGTATTCATATTGCTTTCTTGAATTGGTTAACTATATTCCCTAAACCACCCTCTTGAGGAACTTCTAGAGATCCCAGCATATGCATCTTCTATTTTATGTGGTGTGAATGCACTTCAGGGGGAACTTTGATCCTTCTCGCCATCCATAGCAACTCATTGCAGTACTACAAGACAGCTGGGTCAGTCTCAATTACTTCATATCAGATTCAGTTGCTTAATTGGAGACTGTGCTGGAGAAACTTTGTGAACTTGCAGCAAAAATAGCCCAATTAAATATATTTTGCTTCTGAAAATGGACCCACTATATGAACTAGCCATCTCCTTCCTCAGCAAAACTGAACAATAACTAAATGAAGCTAACATTTTCCAACTCAACAATTCTCTAATACAAGCATTTAGGTAGGGAATTAAAAAAAGTTTATTAGCTGACCTAGAAATTATGACCAATGCCCAAGAAATAGCCCATTCCTAACAAAAGGAGGAAATGCAAATTGTTCAGCTACAGAAAGAAAAGGTGATGGAAGAACTAGATACATTCAAAAGCCTGGTTATGGGAGAGGGAACTTTTAATCAAAAGTGCTCAGTGACCAAAATCACAATGCAGTGATAACTATAGATGCTATTCTATATCTGAAAAGATGCTTCTCACATCAATCTTTAATAAAAAACAGGAGAAAATTTAGGATCAGCCCACAGTCACTGCACAGATTTTATTTGATCCAGTGGGTAGCTTGGATACAGCACGGCTGAAGATTTCAGATTGCCCTGGGGCTGAATTTAAACTTTTTTACCATGGAAGATGGAGAACTATCACATTTGAATGTTTTCTTGACCACCTCAAATGAGAAATCAATCACAAAGTGGGGTTTGAACTTGTAAATTAGATATGTGAAGAAGAAGAGGAACAGGGTGGCAAGAAGTTCTAACATGCCAGGTAACAGAATGAACGGAATAAAGCAGATGGTCTGCAGTCTCATTCACAGCACAAAAAAGCAAGAGAGTGGACACTGGTGCAATATGTATAATATTAAAATAGCATATCCATTATGTGGAAGCCAGACAGCATCAAATAACATTTCTATCCATATTACTAGACTCTCTGACCCTGCAGAAATAGGATGGTTGTATACAAAATTGTTTGTTGCAACTGCCTCTGGTCATCTCCCCAGAAACTAGAAATTATTTTGGAGAGTCCTAGATCACCTATGCCAAGAACAGGCCAGGGAATGTCCTTTAGCCTTGTTTAATCTACTGGTACAGCCAAGTGCTGGGCTAGCAGGAGAGATTTCCCAGAGCCCACACCAGAACTGTGATAGTTCCTTCTGGCTCATTTAATTTCTGTTAAGAAAAGCTTCATGATAGAGAAAGCACAGATTCAGTGTTTGCTTGTCTGAGGGTAAAGATGATTTTAGTGTGATAGAGAACCCAAGCAAAACAAATTTGAGAGGTGCAATCTTTCCAGGACTGAAGCTTCAAGAGCTGAGAAGTTTCAAAGAAAAAACAAAGCACACCTCTACAGCAGCCTAATGCTGTTTATATTCTCCCCAAACTATTTCTTCTACTTCTTTTCCAGAAAAAAATTAATACGCCAATGCCACCATAGAATCCTACAAGAGTTTCATACAAACTGCAACAGTGTTGGATGACATAAGACTGGCAGCATTGTGTGCTCTGAGAGAATTCCTAGATAATAATTTTCCACTTTGTCTTCCTTTCAAATCATCTACTTTAATTAGTTCAGTCCTATCCAAGAGATTATTCACTCATAAGCTTCCCCTAAGTGGAAGTTAATTTCAGCCAATGGATGTAAAGATCTATATTCCTACTCTTTCTCATCACATTCTGAGGTCCTTTCTAATCCCACTCAGCCACTCTACTTTCAGAAGGGTAAACCGCCCCCCGTCGGCAGAGCACGGCTATCCCAGGTGTACCTGACATCTGTGGAGACACTGTTCTGCTGAGAATACCTGTGGTGAGGATGCTTATTTTGATTTTCCACTGTACACTTCAGTTGGTGGGCTGAATGACAAAAAATGTTTTCTGCTTCTTCGTTGTAACTGTCTGAAACCAGGCAGAATTTATGAGGAATTGGAGATTAGCACCTCACAATGAATAAGGATCAGCAAATGGAGAGTTAAGCACACATATGGACAGCTTCAGAAGGACTTTTTGCATTTATTTTGGTGCTTCTGTCTTCTGATTTTTAAAGGTACATGTCAGTTTTTCTTTTCTAAGTAAACTATCTTTACATTTCTAGGCAGGAAAGTTGCATATGCATTGCCAAGAGTGTACTACAAAAAAATCCTAAATAAATTAATACAGTGGAGTAGTCAGTGTTTGAAAACTGCATCATATAAGAGAGACCTTCACAAGCGGATACACTATTCCTTTCATTGGAAGCAGAACTAGTAGTGATCAGCTAATGAGAGCTGACTCTGGGATCTCTAATACTGTGACCTATTCAGTGAATATATTAATGCTGCCTGCTGGATAAGACGGTGTTCCCAGGAAGGTTTTTGGGGAAGTGGAAAAAGCTGGAAAAGGATCATGCAAGCTGTGGTTATAATAAATGCACCTCTACACAGGCAGTTACTACCTGGTTCTGAAGCCTTAATGTTCTTCATGTAAGAAGCTACATTTTCTCAAGTAATTTGATATCCTGGGTTGGATTAGGTTCCTACTATACCAGCTCATGGAAGAACCTTTTCTTACCACTGATAATTCCTCATTAAAGTGAAAAAGCACACAAAAATCAGTCAGAGAAAAGACAGAAAAGGTGCAAACTGTTGAAGGTCATACAAACCTCCTCCCAAATTAGTGTTTTACCCACCAAGACACACAGCAGCTTCTAAAAGTATGCATTAGGCCATTACACACAAAAAATTCAATCCTATCCGAAAGACAACAATTGTTCTTCTTTCTCCTGTACACACATTTCTCCTCTTCTGTTCCCATTTCATCTTATAGTTTAATGGCATATTTTACCTCATACTGATTCTCAACTCTCTATTTTATTTCTCCCTGGCCTAGTAACAGCATTGCAAGGCTCACATTTCAGTTTCACCCTGTGGAGAAGCAGTGCTGATTTGCTTTCCTTCCAGATGTGAAGCAACCCGTTTATGTTTAATATTCTCTCTTCAGTCACACAGCAGCCTGCATTTAACTACATTTTTATGCATTATAAATGCACATACATTTGAAAGAATAAAATTCCCTCTACCCAACATCATTCTAAATGGAGCTGAGGTGAGTTCTTGTTTCCCTGAGGCAGCCTGACATTTGAAGATCATTTTTAACCATTTCAGTTTTGAATTGCAATTTTTCATTTCCTATCTCCTCATGTTGATCAGTCTCCAAGCACTTCCTAAAATAGACACAGAGTAACCCTCCAGAAAGCATACTAATGAATATAAATGTAACTTTTATCAGAGAAGGAAAGTGGCTAAAAAAGAGAAAAGGCAAATATACAGAAGGTCAACAGGGATATGTTGTCAGCTCCCATGGACACCTGATGCCCAACTCTCTGATTTAACCTGTTCAGCAAAGGCTCCTCATAAGCAACCAGCTCCAAGTAAAGGCTCCAAAGTCTGCTTTTATTCTCAGACTTGGATGACAACTGGGCAATCTGCTACACACACACACACACACACTACTGCACTTCTCATCTCCTGGAACACTGTCATTGCAGGCTGCCGTTTGCCTCTAAGCACCCTGATGTCAGTAACAAGTGTGGGTGATTTTGCTGTGTGGGTGCTGTCTTCGTTCAGCCTGTGGCTAAACTGAAGCAGTTGCTCTCTCCTGGATGACCCCTCCCCAGCCAAGAAGGATAATCAGGAAGAGGAGAGAAGCCATGTGGGTTGAAATATAAATGGATTTAATGAAATAACACAACTAACACAAACACCAATATGAAGTGTGTAAGCTTATACTTGGCCTAGTCCTCAGGAGTAGCAGAAGGATCAGCAGGCCAAGATGGAGGAGCCCCAGGAGACAGAACTCCCTCCCTCAGCCCACCTCCCCCTTGATAAGGAGCCTGAGGTGAGGGGTGTGGGACACCCCCACCAGCCAGTGGGGTCAGCAGCCCTGGCTGGAGCTCCCAGATGACCCAAGGCTACTGACGGTCTGTCCTCCATGGCCAGCCTGTGATTCCATCCCAGTGAAGCCAAGCCAGTGACTCAGTCACCCAAACTGACCAGAGGGTGGTAGCAAGCCCAGGTCTATCTCACAAACTCACTGGAGGCCTCAGGATTCATTCACATGGCTGGGGAATGAGCATCCAGAACCCTACAGTTCTTTGCCACCTTGACAGAGGTCTTTTTCAGTCAAGTGAAACTCCCGTATCAAGGACAAGCCTCCATCAACCCACACTACATTCACCGAGCTGCAATAATTCATAGCCTAACCTGAAAGCCATTGTCAAGTACCTAAGCTCCAAGGCTCTGAAGAGCCTAAGAGCAGGAGATGCTGGCTTTGTGTTTTGGGCAAGACACATCCCTTGGCATGAGTCCAAGTCTTCTGCAGCCCCTTCAACCCCACTGTGCATGGCACAATGCTCCTTCTGTCTCCAACGTGGCACAGACAGGGATCATTAATCAAGATTCATACTACTACAAAACTCTTGCTAAAAAAGAGGACAAAATTTTCCTAAAGCAAGGCACGTTTCATTACCCTTCTTAATCAGTATATTTATGGACAACTTGTTTCTGAATGGACTTTGCAAGCCCCATTTGCAAGTCACAATACACGGTGAATAACTACAATTACTGTCCACTTAATAAGACAATGATGCTTTGCTTTAGAAAACAACCACACAAAAGCCTTTGCCTTCAAGCATGTGTATGTGGGTAAATACTCTGCAGTGCCAGTTGGTAAAGAATTTATGAAGTGACAGCTACTTGTCACATGATGTGAAATGCAGTATTTTATGGACTGATCCTTTTAGACCTCCAAACCTAAGAAATATTTTTGTTTAATCAGAAATAAGAGTAGATCCATTACAGAACATCAGATGGTAAAGAGGCATTGACTATTATCTTCCAGTCCATTTAAAGACAGTGTCTCACCATGATAACGTTGGCTTTGATTTTTTTAAGAACATGTAGAGAGAAGCTGCTGACAATAGATACTGCCATAATCTAGCAAGCAAAGGCTGATTAGAAATCAGTGACATGGATTTCAACAAGTAAAGCATGACTCATCTTGCAACAGGGGAAGGAATCACTGAACAAGGTGACTAAGGATATGGTAGATTTACTAGCACATCAAGCCTTGAAATTGATTTGTTTCCAGCCATAGCAGTTTGTGCAATTTACCACATGGCCACATCAACACTTCTGCCCAGCATAAGGGAGTGGGAGAGACTGCACAGCCAAGTATAAGACTATCCATTTTGGCAGTGTGTTTACATCAGATAAAAGCTTCCTGCACCCTGAGGAAGCACAGAATAATTTGTAGTATAAATAGGATTATTACTCTTGAGGAGCTTATTCGTTGTGTTTGGAATTCATCCCATACAACTCTGGATGCCTACATCCGAGATAGTTACCTTAGGCTTCCATGCTAATTACTGATGGAAAAATAGGGTACAACTCACAAGGCTTGGATGAATCATGTCTTGGGAATGCCTGTTTCTCTCTGCTGTCAAGGATGTTGAGGGTCGCTTAGAGATGTCTGCTTTACAAATCTAACCCGATGTCTCTCTCATGAACTAGTAGCAGAGACAGAGAGGTGATAAGAAAGAAATCACATGCTTACTGATGTTTCCTAGGATCTCTGAGGTCACAACTACCCAGTTCCTACGAGGCACTTAAGAAGGTAATTTCCTGCAAAATTTCTTCAAAATTCTGTTGTGTTGTGCAGTCAAGAAAGTGAGACAAAGCGCTATCTTCTACTGATCTCAGTTTGGCCATGACTTCAGGATGGAGACAACAATTCAATGCTTTGGGGTAAATACACAAAGGGACTCTTTTATAGACATTACTGGATATTGTCCACCTTGCTCCTGGGTAGCTGTTTTGTTCTGGAGTGCAGCCACTGTGATCTTGATTCACTAGCTTGAAAGCAAGCCCTGCTGTGGGAAGAAAATTTGGATTGGATCCCAGCAGCAGAGTCTATCCTAATTTCTTAAGATGTCAGAAGGGGTTTCAGTGGGATATATATTATGGACATATTAAGGATGTTAAGGACAACAACATCTACTCCAAGAGCATAGAAAATAAGAGTTGCTAGAAAACAGACCCCAGATATGTTTGCTGACCTTAAAAGCGAAAAGCAATGTCTTTACTGAACACATTGAAGAGAGTTGGAGAAAATTGAAAAAGCAAATGGCAGTTATTTAATTTATAATAGTTCTAAATGCAGTTTCAGTATGATACGAATGATAGCAGCATGAACAGAGTTTGTTACTTTAATAGGATTATTGTCAGATGCTGGCTGTGTTTGTACAGCAATGAATTTCCTGCAGTGTGGATACATTTCCATGTTTGATAAGTTACAAAGACTGCTAAATGTATTTCATTCGAGATATCAGTGTTTGCAGCAGTCTCTATTTTTCTCCTGTTTGAAAGATTGTATCTGTGGACATCTCACCCACCAGACTGAGATCCTGGTTATGAGTTCTAAAGGCAGTTTGTTAAAAGTTTGTCACATGGTGTTGATTTGCTAACATCAGCCGTATGCGTGTAAGCACCTGTCATGAGGAACCTTTCTTACTTCTCTGGCTGGAACTAGAGACTGTGGCCATGTCTTGTCTTAATTTCTCTGAGTTCACTCAGATCCAGTGTTTGGATGCAGACATAGGCTTTGAGCTAGGCTAGAGAAAAGCTGCATCAGGATCCTGAGCCTTCCTTAACACCTTCGTATAGCTCCAAATACATCCTTTCATATAGGACGGAGAGCCTGCTTGGTGGCTGTGGCTATCCACAGTGCTTTACAATGATGTTATGGGAGCAAGCACCAGAAAGAAAAGTCAGATGGACTTTTTCCTCAATGCCATCTGTCACAAGGGACCATAAGAGTCACGAGGAGCTGAGCCTGTAGGCATCCAGTGTAAATGCAATGTGTCTCTCAAGACTGCTCTCAGACTCTTTCACAGATGCCTTAGCTTTGATATTATTTTTAGTACTAGACTTCATTTCCCTGACCTGGCAGGCTGCCAATTAATTCTTCATAGCCTGTATTTAAGCAACAATGATTTACAGTTAAGATGTCTCAGCTAATCATAATGTAATTAATAGTCTGTAACACTTTTATGTCTTGAAGAAGAAAGCATTTCATGCCTAGGAGTTTTGGCTGCACTGCAATGATGGACTGTAGGACATAACTTTTTTTTGCTCTATTGTTTTGGAAACTGAGAATTTCAAAGAGCTTGAATGTAAATTTGACATTTTGATACACTGCTGATTACTGCAGCATATTCAGTCCTTAGATAGGATAATATACACCAGTTGAATTCCCTTTACTGGCATGCTGTGAAATTTCCCACTAAGAATGCAGCAGACAGTATCAAAGATATTAATTCAGCATTTTTTTTTGTGTATACCAGAACATGGGATAAAAAGAAACTCCCTGTACTGGGAATCAAGACAGCTCTCTGTTCCCATCTATTTAATAGGTTGTCCTTGTGATCTGGAGGAGCCCCATGACCTCCAATGCCAGGAGTTCTTTTTGAGAGCAAGACCAGAGGTGATTTGGAAAAAGCAAGGAAAGGTGACTTCAGACAGCCAAAAAATTGTTATGTGAGGCAGATCTGAACTCCAGATGACCTGTGAGATGGGCTAGCACCAGCTTTCTCGGGCAGAACCCAGCATAGGCAAAACATTCACAGGAGCTGCACATCTGTAAGACTTAATCATTCACACTCCTGATATCAAAAACATCTGTGTCCAGTAAGACCACCTGCAACACCACTGTAACATCTTCTAGATGGAGGGGTTTAGAGGAGGGTGTGGTGGAAGTCTCTCTAGGCTCTTGCTAGCACAGCTGATCTGATTCTGCTAAGAAGGGAACAGAGATTAGAGACCTATCGTGAGGAACTTCATAATATCCTTTACATAATGTGGTGTTCAGAGATACCTGGCCAGGCTCAGGGCTGGATGTGTCAGCAGAAGACAATTTTAGCCAGTGCTGTAGGCTCAGGCTGGGAAAGTGATTCCTGGCAGGCACTGCTTGAAAACAGCTCTAAGCCTTTTTAGCAAGCTGTGTTTGGAGAGGCAAGCTTAATTGTCAGGAATACCTTTTCCCTCTGTTTGATAGTTGGCTTTTGGATTAGGCAACTGGTGCAGCTTCCCTATTGGCTATACTGGAAAGCTATCAGCTGAAATCTTGTCACCTCATTAAAAATGGTAAAGTGATTAAAGACTGAACTCCCTAGAACCATTTCACGTTTTGCAGGGAGAGACAATTGACTGAAAATGTGTAAATAGTTTTTAAATTTGTGTCTGTTAGGAGGAAAATAACTACTTAGATACTTTTTATTTTAATTTCAAATGAAGTTTCTGTTACAAGTTACAAGTATTAAGAGATGAAGGAGTGTACCTGTGTTTTTAAAACACAGAATAAAAAAAACACATCAAAGCAGAATAAAAATTCAGTATTGTCTATTCAAAATTCTGTTATGTAGTTGAATCAAACAAGCTGAAGAAATTCAAACAGGTTTTCCATCACAAGTCCCTCAATTAATATTGATAACTGAAGGCCCATGAGGAACCCTACAAATAGGTTTCACATTGAAGCTTGCAAAGTGTACAAGTAATATAAAATAGTCATCCACAGTTGTAGTTTTCTACCTTTGCATAAGAGTAGTGATTCTTTCTTTCAAGTTCCAAAGTGAATGACCACTTTTTCATTTGACACATCTGGAGAGTACTCAGTACAGCAACACTCTGAAAAATCATTCAATATTACTCAAAAAAAAACATGAGGGATAAGTGGATTTCAGTGCATGGGTCTCTGGATTTGCCATCTGGGCTGTGGATGATTTCATTAGGAGGTACACTGGCTCAGATGAGTCATATAGGCCCTTGTAGCTCTATTTGGGACAAATTCAGTCATTACAGAGAGAGAAAGATCACATCACTGAGCCTTTGATTCTGTCTTGCCTGATATGGAAAGGAAAAATATATTTTGTGCTGTTCTAAGAAATCAGCAAGAAAGGATTTTCTCTCTAAGACTTTTTTAAGGGATTTTCTTTCTACTTAAGTCAAGTTTGATCTTGCTGGAGGCCTCACTACTACTTACAAAAAGAAAATACTGTTATATTCACTGCAAAGGATGACATTTCAATTAACCTGGTTTTACTTCATGCAAGTGAATCATTGGGCAAGGACATATTCCCTGTAAGGTGATGGATGCTACCCTTCAGGTAGCCAGGAAAGGGACACACAACCATGGCATGGGGTGGGGTGGCACTATCAATCAAAATTTTTTTCTCGTTCACCCTGCTGAACTGACCACACAGGCTTGATCCTGAGTACACACATTTAATTGGTTATCTGAACGTTTGGTCTGTGGAGAGGTGATGGTGATGAAGAAGAGCTCACAAATGGCAAAGCTAATCACATCATCATCTTGCCTGCAAGTAACCTTTGAAATTGGTGTGTTTTAACCACACTAAACCTATGAAACAATTAAGCTCAGGTGGACCTTTCATTAAAAATATCAGTTAGGAATATTTACTAATACAAAGGGAATATTTATATTTTTAGATCATAGGTGGCAAAATTACAGACTGTTTCATGATTCCAGTATGAAAAAATT
This sequence comes from Aegotheles bennettii, assembly GCA_013398125.1. Taxonomy (NCBI): domain Eukaryota; kingdom Metazoa; phylum Chordata; class Aves; order Caprimulgiformes; family Aegothelidae; genus Aegotheles; species Aegotheles bennettii. The sequence goes on from VZRW01008537.1 coordinate 503,709, forward strand.
TAATTGAGATCAATTTAATTAATTGCTACAGACCCAAATTTGTAGTTTGTTAGTGCCTGGAGTTTTGGGGTTTCTTTTTGCATTTTTCCAGAGCAGTGGAGTTCTCTCAAATGCTCAATCTACCAGGGTAAGGAGTGGTAGCCCCTTTCCACACCACCATCACCTCCCTGACCTCTATTTAATGTCATTGTTTCAAGGCAAAGCAGGCAAACCAAAAGAAACTATTGTGCAAGAGACGAATCAAGCAAAAGGATATAGCTATTCTTCATTTGGAGGAACACGTCTGGCACACAAACAAAGTACCATCACAAGATAGAAAAAAAAAAGATACACCATATAGCACCTGTCATTATCAAATTGTGTCTAAATACCTATAAGAAAAATCTTCCTTCCTTTCTTTACCCTAGAATATTACTCACCTCACTTGCTGATCTGGCCTGCCTTGTTCTACCCTTCAGTGAAAGAGAAGAGTTGGGCAGGGCAGCTCTGTTACCTCCCTGCTGCACTGTTGCCCACCCTCTGCTCCTCTGAAGGAGGGGGGTCATGGTGCTATTAGGGAGCATGGGGCCTGAAAGCAGTATCAATTCATAAGGCATCTTTACAGGAAGTTAGAATCCACACCAAGTTTAGTAACATCATTACAGGTGCCCACCACGTTTGTTTGCATAGCAGTTGCTGAAAATACCTTTTTTTAAAAAAGAAGACTTCTTTTCCTAGGGTTAGGCTAGGAGAAAGACTAGGAACAGAGAGAATACATACCAAAAGACCAGTAAAAAGAAAGCATCAGAAGAAAGCACAGGAAAAACAAACTTACCTCCTCTGTAAGAAATAGCCCATTTGCGTTTCTCAGCCTCACAGTACCCCAGGTTAAATGCTACCCATGCATTTATATTCACCTACAGTGAATCAAGAAAATGCAAAATATCTATAGTGAAGGCACTCAGTTCAATCAGCATTGCGGGCAGCCAAGCTGGGCACCTCTAAAGGCAGAGCTCTTCATTGCATCTGCTTGGCCACACAGGCTGCTGCAATCCCTCCACACCTGCCCTCCATCAGCAGATTTGTCAGGTTTCTGAGCTCCATAAAGGGATCCAACCCAATTCCTCAGTGTCCTCAAACTATTTTAAGGGATAATATGCTCTTCATATATAAATGTAAGTATACACTCTTAGAATTTATATATAATATGCGCTCTTATACATATAGTGTCAAGTCTTATCAGCTTTTCAGTGAGGAAGGTTTCCATGTGGGAAAACCAAGGTGTAAGAAGGCAATTGTCTTCGATTTATTCCACACAGGATGACTAGGACATCAGGGTCCTGATTCCCAGCTAGGATTTCCTGGAGGATGCCTTGTCCTGCTGCAAATCTGATGTCCTCCTCACAGGGCAAATGGACTCACTCATCTCAGAGGTGGATCTTCTGCATCACAGCCTACCAGCAAAGTTGTATGGAGGAAAACCGATTTTTTGAGCACTTGTGCTCAGGATATAAAGGACTTCAATCTGGAACATTAGACAAGGACTTAAATCCCTTGAAAGAAATTAATTTAAGAAATATATTTAAGGCATTCAGTTGAGCTGCACCTTGAAAACACATTTCTCAGCACCTGAACAGCTTGGACCTGGCACAGGCCCAGGATAAGTGAGTCCCTTAACTCATTTAGAAGATGATTATCTATCACATGACCATATTACAAAACTCTCTGACAGGGTACCACACTTGGCAGGTGACAAAGATACAGATTACTGAAAAATGTTGTTGCCAGAGAACTTTTTTTTCCCTCACATCAAATAAGTAAAGGCTACTGGAATTGGAATGGGGTTTTCCAACTAGCAGACTATGTAGCTGAAGTCCTTGGACACCTCCCTGGCATACCCTACCGCGTTCCTAACAGCCACAGGGAAAAATGTTTTTCTAGTCAGGATTCAGGGCAGGTGAGCTGTGGTTGAAAGATGATTGCTTGCAGCACACACATCCCACACACACACACCCTCCCCCCAATTCACAGTATCAACAGCATTAAAATAGTGCAAACATCATTAGTGACAAAGACAGATTTATTGCCTACAGCCAGACTATGCTTGTTAAGGGAGCCCTGTACAGCTCCATAACTGGATATGAATTCTAATAAAATTTGTTTTAAAATGTGGTGGTATTCCAAAAGCAACTGTGCAAAATTGGCAATTCTGATTTTAACAAATCTACTCCTAAACTCCTCAGAGACCTACAGGTTTGCTGAGAAAAGTATTTTTTTTTCTCTTTTAAACTCCTCATACTAAGAGAACAGCAAGTTGGATACTTTCCTCACTCCCACTTCCCAACATTGTAGTTCTACTTAAAGGAACCAATTGTTTATTTTTAACTGCATATATTGTGAAGTTGTCCAAATACACATGCATGCAGTAATCCACATAGAAAATGTATTCACAGTATTGGGGCATAAACCATGCTCTAATCCCAGAGGAGGAAGGTTGCTTGAGTTCCTTCACGAGAAGGTCATGTTCACTTTGAGATGATGCTGTTGCAGCTCCCACTAGTGCTAGATTTTATCAGAAAGAAATAGAGTGAATCTGTACTGATGGATATCCTGGGAACTCTTTCTGGACATACAGTATTTCTTGAAAAGCATGACCACTCTGTTACTGAACAATTTAGTCTGGATTAGCCCTCAGATGTAGAATGAAGGAGCATAAATACCAGTTATGAAAGAAAAATAAAAAAGACAAGAGGACAACGATACCAAGTGCAAAGAATGTGCTCTGAGAACAGATGCTCCATCCCCTGTCCTGATTTGAGGCAATTACAATAGGGGGGAGCAGCTGTGCCTATGGGGAGGATGGGTCAGGTGACCCAAATGGATTTTTCAATAATATTCACATTAGAAGTGAAGGGGAAAACATCTTTGACCTTGATCCGTGAACATCTTTGTTCGCAGAACATTTGGCAATGAACAGCCAAGTGATAACTTCACCACACTACCTATGGTGTTGCTATGTGGGAGCTGTAATTTGGGAGGCTAAATACATGGTTGTGTGAAAGCTCCTACGCTTCTATGCCATCCCCACTCTGCCTAAATCACAGGACAGTCAGAGCTTATGGACAGAAAGTGTAATTGTGGGGAGCAAAGTACAGGGGACAGTGGATCAACAGGTTGGCTAAGTAAACTGGTTTGCTTGAGAAGCTGCTGAAGGAACAGGAAATTGAAACAAGTCTTTAAGCTTCTCCATATGGGAATATGGGTACAGCCTGTGAGCTTGGACTACACCAACGCAGTAAATAAGAAACTCCTACATCTTTATACTGTTTTGGAGTGTACTTGAAAGAGAGAAAGATGCAAGGCTGCTCATTTTATTTTGTGTCAGGAGTGGAGTGTTTTAGACTTCAGAGACGCTACAGAAGCAATTACAAGGGTAAATAAAACTATTATTAAAACCTGATGTTTTTAACTGCTACTTGTGTGTAATCGCTCTTAAATAAATGAAGAGAAAGTAAATGTTAGGAGAATATTTTGCTGCTAATCAAGAGTAATAAAATGAGCAGTCTCATTTCCTTTCCAGACTTCTCTGACTTTAATGCTGTTTCATCTCTCAGAAGTTTGACAGCAGGAGGAAGCAAAAGGCGAGGTAATGCTACGATGGTGTGTGTGCGTGGGAAGCAATTCTGGGGTTTCAGGACTCTGGGCGTTGTTTTTTTTTTCTCTCCCTTCTTTTTCCCAGCTCTGATACAGCTCATCCTTTTATCTGTGCATTTTGACAGACTGGAATGGGAAGTAACATGGTGCTGAAGACTGCAATCCTGGACACATTACCTTGACCCTGAGAAATGCTCTTTTCTGGAAACTGGACCCTTCTCTAAGAAGTTAAAAAATGTTTTGAAGACACATGCAAAGAGTCTCAGTGAGTTTGACAAGGTTCAGATCACACCTGCTCCCTACCTCTAACCACCTAATTTGCAGACTTTCATTTAACAATGGAACCACAATCTATTTATAGAATTGCAGATTAGCAAAATGGAATCAACCTCATTTTCATAATTTAATTTTCATTGATTTTGCTAACTGGAAAAGTGAGATTTTTTGCTTTAGGAAGCCGTATTTGGGATATTAGTAGGAATTCTATTTAAAGGTTATAGTATTAGTATAGTATCTGACATAACTAAGCAGAAGTGACCATTTGGCTCAACCCTATTGAGTCCTTAGAACGTTATCTTCTGTGTACAGCAGTGATGAAGGCACATGATGCTGTATAACCACAGGCAAAACATTTATGGATGGGTGCTTATTATTCAGTTCTACATTGTACATCTAATCATTTTTGAATCGAAAAGAAAATTCAATTCACTCCAATCACAATACATTGTTGCTGGTAAAATTGAATATAGCTTCAACAATGAAAAGAGAATTGCCAATAAATCTACGCTGGATGTAAACAAGGGTGGGGGAAGCTTTCACAGTTGTTTCACAGTATTTTAAGCAAGCAAAGTTTGATTTTGATAATGACTCAAAGCACCTATTTTTTTTTAATTTATCCTGTCATTAGCCTGTTCAAGAGGAATAATACTGATAATAAAAGAGGAAACACAGAAATTGGATGTTTCAAGAGAGTCCTACAGCACCATCTCTGAATGCCCTCCTCCTTGTTTTTCTCTACATCCCCACACCTCTGCATTTGCACTGTTTCCAGCCAGGATTGGGCTGCTCTCACTCCAACACTGCTCACATGAGACTATCCAAGCAGGGGTCTGCAACACAGCATTAGTGACTAATTTAGGTGAGATAATCCCAACCATCCCCGCGTAGAGTAGCTGATATATCTGACAATTCCAGTTCCATTTAACTACACAGCGTGCCAAAGGTCACAGGTCTGGGATTCAAATCCCTGCCTTCCAGCTCCATCTGCTCTTTTTATCACTTGTTCCAGTCTATCTTAAGCACTTCTCCACATAGTTCTATTCCTGAGCTTACCCACAGCTCTATAGTTCACCTCTTCCCTTGCTCCTCTTGCATCTACCTTTTTGACACCTTTGGTATGTCTCAGAACTTTCAAAAAAATCTGACATAATATGTCAGGGATTGGTCCAGGGCCAGATATAATAGTGCTGCTGATAGGTTAAAGAAGGGGAAGGAGGGGCTGTGCTGCAACATGACAGCTCCACCCTCACCCTATCCCACAGCCCAGAGCAAGGACACTGAACAGAATGAATAGTGAGGTGATTTTTCTCTCAGATTCCTGTGTAAATCCACTTTATCTCACCTCTTCATTCAGAAATTGGTAGGAGCAGTAAATGAAGCAGAGAGTGGAAGATTCAGTATATTTGCTGAGGAAATCTATCACTCAAGAAAACAAGCATTTTTCTGACATTTTATGATGGATAAAAAAACAAGAAGTGAGATCCCAGGGTCCTGATTTGACAGCTGGGACATGACCCTTGCAGGCAGATTGCCCTTAATACTAAGTGGTGAGAGGGCAAGTAGGGCAATCAGCAATGGGTTTTAAGGAAAGAAGGTGTGAGAGAGGCTAGGCCAGGAAACTCTTATCAGGACACTATGATTAGGCAATGCCTCTTTGCACTTTCAGCTAAGCTTTGGAACAACATAGGCTAACTGATCAGGGGGTCAGTGCTACAACATTTTGCTTATTGTGTCAGTGAATGTACATAAATCCTGAGTAGAATTCAAATTTTTGTTTTTTAAAAAGCTGTTATTATTATTTTACCTACTCTGGCTTAGCATAAGGAAAGAGTGAAATAAATATGCTTGATCACAACACCTTCCTGTTTCATTCTCACCGTTCCAGAGTCCTTCTCTTGAGATGAAGAGAAGTAGAACCAAAGCAATAAAACTGGGTTGCAGGAAGGACTGTGATGGGGAGAAAAAACATTTCAAGCTTGGTGGCTCCATTGGATGTGGGAGATTCCAGGAACAAAAGCCTTCCATGCATTTTGACTGTTAAGCTAGCAAGATTATGAGAGGTGTTTCAAAGCCCTACCAAGAGGGAAAAATCAGCGTGTTTTATTTCCTTTCTGGTTTTTTTCCCCCCTTTTTTCCTTTTCTTTTCTTTCCCTTAAAATGTCTTCTCATCTGCAAGTTCTTATTGATGGAACTTCCTCACTTGCCCGAGTTTACTTACAGAAACTACAATGAAGTGTTCATCCCAACATCTTTTTTTTATTATGCTTTCCTATTTGAAGTGGGAGCTGAGGCATAAAGTAGTTTAACTATTTTGCCTAACGTGATACAGGATGTTTGTGGGAGCTGTACCTAAATCTACGGCACTCAGAGGCTTGAGTACAAGGCTCTTCATGCACTTCACTGTTTTCTCTCCAGCTTTCCATGAATACATTCATCAAATAAATTTATGAGAGGAAGAAATAAATTTGAAATCCCCGTTAATGGAATATTTCCAAGCAAGGATTTCATATTCATCTTATTCTAACCAGGCATTTGGTGCCTCCTCAGTTGGAGCGTACAGACTTGTGACTGTTGGACCAGGGTCTGGCTTTCAAAAGCTTGATATTTGCGATGGATGGCTTGGGCTCCATCTGCAGATGATGAATAATTCATAGAAATAAAATGAGCGACACTTGTAAATGACAGCTAAATACAACAAAGACAGCTCCTTCTTTGAAATGTACAGTTTTCAATGAATAGAAGAACCAAATTTTAGAGTAGTAAGGAACCCAGTGTCCATGTCTGTTTTAGCCCTCACTTACCCAGTAAGTATCTCTCCCTAAACAGAAAAGACAGTAACCTGGAAAAAATAAGACAAAAATTTGAATACATACACTGTGGTGCGATAAGGTTTCTCAGCACTGTCCTTTGCTAAATCTCTGGCATTTCTGTGTATACCTCAGGAGGGATTTTAATCTGTACAATAATTGAAATTGCTTCTATTCCAAGAAATACAGAATGTAATTGCATTTTTTTTATTACTATTATTATCTCTACTTGTTTTCTGAATTCCTATTTGGAAACTTTAATAGAAAATATTTACCCTAATTTAAAAAACAAAGGCACAAACTCCGACTACTTCTCCTTTGTTCAGGCTGTTTTTGGAGTTACCCCTGTTGAGTGTTTACAGTGCTTTGGTTCTTTTAAAAATTTTATTGTCAAATTTGGATCAATGGACACTTTCTGTGTCAAGAAGATCTGCCAAAAGAAAGAAAAGAAAAGAAATGGGAAAAGAAGTGTAAAATAAAAATCTAAGCAATGAAGCTGTGATCTGACTAGCCAGGGTAGGGGGTAGGAGTTTGCTAAAGACAGAACACTGGGCCAGCAGCACCGAATGGTGCAGTCTTACAGAAGAGTCTTTGTGCCATTCAGATGATTCTGGCATTTGAAATCTCTACACTGGGAGTGTTTTTCAGAATGCACTTCCCCTTGCACCTCAGTTTTATCTTCTTCTTTACCCTAATCCTCAAATTACTGAAGATTGCCTGGAATTTTTAGCAGCAGCCTCCCAGATTGGTAATTTCTACCTTTAACAAACACTTAAACAAGAAATGGACACATTTGATGGATATAAAAACCTCTGTGCAAGCACAGACTGAGCTTCCCAGCTCAGCAGCCATTCAAAGGAGGCCATTAAAAAACAGTCAAAGGTGACAGCTCTTCAACAAATTCAGCCTCCCTTCCCATTCTTGTGGCCATAGTACCTCTGCTTCAAATCCACCATCTTTATCATAGTTGAGTTTTTAGGTGTTACTCCAGCTTTGACACCAAGGCTAATTTTTGTTATAAATCTACACCAGATGCTTGAGTCAGAGAGACCTTCAGCTAAGTCAATGTATGTTGCTAGAAGAAATATCATAACTGCACTATCAAAATCCTCATATTTTTATGCATGTATTATAGCCTCTCTAGCCTAGATAGGCTGAGGACAGTACACAGGATTTCTAATAGTATCTCATATCTAAACAGGCTTTTATCTCACTATCTCTCCTTTTTCTTTATCAGCAATAATTAAGGCCATACCTAAGTTATTTTTTCTACTGAATACAGTTTCCTCTTGTACAAGCAGGCACAGCATAATCAATATTCAAGCCTCAGGTAAACCTGGTGTGAATTTCTGGGTTTGACACAAGCCCTTATGACCTTCTTCAAATACTTCAATTCTTATATAGATAGGGTGCAAGAACAAAGAATGGCTCTTAACACCAGCATAAGCAATCTCCAGAACTGCTCTGTAGCTGTGGATGGAAACTTGAAGTGCTTCTGGAACAAACCCAGTAGTGATTACATGTTTTTTGTGTTCTTTATCTTCTTATTCTGTACTTATAAATTCTTGTCTCACTGGGTGCACAGCTGGGACTGCAAAGCAGCATTGACGTACAAATAATCAATTACTGTAGTTGTATTATGGCATGGGGAGAGATTCCTTCATTAAATCGGTTGCTGATAATGTTGGGTTTCAGACTCTCTTGTTAACTGCAGAAGGGAAGAATCTTCTTGAACTCTTTCAGGGGAAAACAGTGAGCAAAGTCCCAAACTTTCCAACAAATGGCTTAGAGATTTGCCACAAAATTGCACGACTTGAGTCATTAGCCCTCATCAGCCTGCCTGGATTGAACTCACATTTTTCCTAACCTGAGCTTGATCACCGCTTTAATAGACATTGGAGAAGGAGTGAAGGAAGCAGCTTTGCTGTTCTTCCTTCTGAAGCTGAATCGCTGTGTAGCTAAGGATATACAAGGTGTAGGTCAAGCAAGATCAATAACCTCTGTGGACTGGAGGCATTCTGAGTTTATGGCATCTGTACACTTCAGGCACTGCCAAGCTCCCAGCACCCTGGAAAACAAATGGTGCATTTAGGTACCAAGGATGCTGAGGTAGAAAGTGAATAACAGATATTCTTTCTGTTGTCTTAGGTATAGGTGGACTGCAGTCATTCTTCAGGCACTGTGTGCTTCAGTGGTGAGGCTCCTTGTCATGGAAAATTGGTTTTTCAAACTGACGTGGGTTCAAAAGCAACTGTACAGATTCATGTGCAGAAATCCTTTCAGAACTATGAAATATGAAGATAATACTTTGGCTCTGGGAGTGCCTGTGCTGCTGGTCACTGGAAGGCAAGGCTTCTGGCCAGCAGTGTCCTGACCTCACTGCTCTTATTCACACCTGGGAAAAGGGATTGAGAAAAGATACCAGGTTTGATGGCCCACAAGGTTTGATGGCCCTGTTTTCTCATCCCTTATGGTCATTCTTACATTTTCAAGTACACCAGCACTAGCTTGGATGGTATCTAAGAGAAAAAAATCAATCCCATAATGGACTTGCTTAGAGCAGAGGTTGGATCTGTGGAAAAGTCTTTGGGATATGCTTTCTAGATATAAAGCCAACAGGACTATGTGGGTTTGCTACATTAGCAAGGTTCCTTCTGGGGTGACAGCTCTGAAGGCTCTGCTGTCTTCTCTCCCAACATCAGCCCCCCTATCAAGCCTAGTGCAGCACCAGTACTTGTGGGGAGGATGCTTCTGTGTTTAACTCACTCAGCTGAGCTCCCTGTAGCTCAGCCCAAGAAAGCCAGTTACCAGAAGCTCCCGTCTTGCTTTCCAAGTCTCTTCCTGCTCCTTGTTGGTTTTCCTTGGCACGGGCATTTCAGCAGACGTGAGGCAAACACTAGACATGTGGCAGCTGTGCTGGCATAGCCAGAAAACACATCAGTGGGAGACGCAGAACAGATGCAACCCAGCAAGCCTGTGTGGACTGCCTGCACAAGCCTCTCCATGCCGAAACTGGTGCCAAGTGCCTCAGCAACATGTAATGGGCACCATGCCCTCCAAACAGATGGACACGAGCATTGACAAACTGGAAACTACATCCAAGTATCAAACATAGGCTTGTTGTGGGGCACTTGTCCTAGCCAGACAAGTCAAAACAGATGGCCAGACCTGCAGATCTTTGGTTTACACATCTTAATTACACAGCATATTTACTGACCCTGTTGGAAAGGTTTTGCTTTTCAGGACCTTCACTGCATGCACAACTGAGGTTTAAAAGGATATGTCAAATGTGTGACAGCGGAACAATTGCCCTATGGAAAGAAGTTCATTTCTCTGTCTTTGGTAGATGATGTTTTTATAGGAGGGAGCTGGACTGTAATTAATCAGATTAAAAACAAAACAGATAAGTGCAAGATATCCCAGTGAGGAAGAAAAAAGCAGACTCACTAAAGTGCAGTGAGGAGGAGCTCGCTGTGCAGCCAGGCTCTGAGGATTTTTGTAGGTCACAAGGTAAATGGGATTCAGTAGCACATTGCTGTTAAAAATGTAGAACACTTTCCCAAATAGGCTCTTGGCCGCCACCAATTTGAAGCACAGGAAAGGTGGTCTCTCTGCACTTAACAATCTTCACTGGACCGTTTTTTTTTCCTGTTGCTGAATTTGCAAGACCTGGGATGTAACTGTTTCAATGCCCTCATGAGTTCTTGTGCTAGAGTGTAGTCCTACATTAACAGACATATAGACAAAATGGAGAAAGTGCAAAGGAAAGCAACGTGGGTATTAAGAGGCTGAGGAAAAATAATCTATAGAAAAAGGCAACAGAAACAAGGTCTATTTAATCTGAAAAAGAAAGAGAGGCCTACAGTGACAGTTCTCTACACTGTCAGATGCTCTTAATAGCACAGACAGAGCTTAGCTTTTTTGAAGGTGGTAGGTCACGATGTAATCAATTTCATTTGTTAGTAGGACATGACAATTTAGGATTGAAAATGAGGAATTTTACATGCACATTGGAGAGGAATCATAAGACATTAAATTATAAATCACATCAAGCAAAACTATCACAGGACCTGAGGAGAGGATGTGATTATAAAGCACTGTCCAACTCTGGTACTATCCCAGAAGAAAGCACAGATATTTTTTACATCACTGCCATGACTGACTTGTACTGTCTGTATCATAAATCAGGACAACATTGTGAAGGGAATTTCAGAAGTTCCTATTTCTAATATTTTCAATTTTTCCCCGGTAACTTTTTACAAAATCATTTTTGAAATTCTAAAATTTTACGCCAGTAGAGTTGTAGCAGCAGCTCTCTTATGTCAAGGGGGAATATTAGCAAAATAAGATGATTTTGAAGAAGTAGTTTTTGAAGAAGTAGTTTTTGAAGATGCAGCTTTAGTTCTAACATTTTGGGTCTGAGCTTTCCTCCATGTTGCTTTCTTGCTTGCTCCAGGGGTTAATGAAGCCACTTTTACAGAAAGGCACGGTTCACAATTAGCAGGGTGCTGAATTTCCCAAATGCATATAATCTGATGTCAGAAGGGACCTTCATGTCTATCTAGTTTCAGAACAGGCCATTTTACTCTGTAATTTTTGCTCCATGGTCCTATTTTAGGTTTCTTTGTGAATTGTTCAATGTACTTAGTTTTGGACAGCTGCAACTTCTTTGCTGGCTATCAGATCCTTTACTTAGAGAAAGAGATTGGATAGATATGCCTGTGCCAATATCAGGTTCATATGCAAAGTGACAGATCTTGAAGAGTAACCTACACAGAAACACATAGATAGAAACACACATGCACTCTCTCTCCCTGAGGTCATCATGCAGAGGAAATATTCTCTTTAATACATTAGCCACAATGTACCCTGCTAAGTCATTGGCTCAGATGCATGAAAAATTGAATACTAAAACTGTGTCTTATATCTGCATTAAAAAAAAAAAAAGAGCCCAAGATCTAATAAGCCTCCAGGCATTTGTAATATCCTCACATGGAAGTTACAAGGCAGGCAAGCTGGATATGTACTAAATGCAAGAACAAATAACCATGAATGAAATGTTAAGAAATCAAAGCCAAAACCATTTGCTAAAAAGCATAAATAGAGCATCATTTCAATTGGTCAGATGCCAAATTAAATGTAGAAAGAGACTAACAAAACAAAATCAGAGCAGAAAATGTTATTAGAAATTAACTAACAAAAAGTGTATGTGTGTATTTTCTTGGTTTTGTGATCATCAGAGGCATTTTTTGGGAGAGGGGCAAATTGAAAGGGCAAGTGATAGGCTTGCATGTCAAAATAGATGCTCTGGTCAACATCTAATGAAAAGAAAGTAAATAACAGAAAACATGTTTCTAATTCAGATCATGTTTGTAACAGAACAACTGAGCTCTGTAACCAAATCATATTGTGGAGGACTTATGTGATGATGCAGAGGATTAGTTGCAGAAAGGATACCTCCATTTGCATTTCTGAAGCACTGTGAGAATATGTCCTAAAACCTACCTTTCTGCATGTGTGGGTGTCCCCAGAGGAGCCATCTTGGACATGTCAGCAGAGCAGTCTCGAAGCATTTGGGATCCCCCCACCCCAGTAGAAGGGTGACTTGGTAGAGCAGATGATTGCTGACTATTGCACAGGTGGTCTGGAGAGGCAACAGTGGGTGACAGTCAGGCATCAGGAAGCCTGACCTGCTCCTGGTCACTGCCATGTTGGCACTTCATGAAGCAGATGATGCCATCAGATTTCACGCCTCATCCTTCTCCCTGGATGATGAGAAGTGTAGATCATATCAGAGAGACACATTATCATGCTGGGGATGTGGCTGGGCACACCCTCACTTTTGCTGTCACAGCAGGAGCCACCTTGAGCCACCCTGGCTTACACTGTCAGTACCACAGCAAGGAACAGTGTAAGAAAGGAGAAAGATGGCATACAGCAGGATATCTCAATTTCTAACACAGAAGAGAAAGACCTAAGATGGATTTTTGCAGAAAAGGAGCTCTTCCAGAGGAGCCCACACAGTTGTTAAGCTGCCCAATTGCTCTGTAAAGTTCTGTCTCACTGGTATGTAAAAAAGGAGCAGAGGTTAACTCTGCTTTCTCATCTCAAGGAGAAGAAAAGTCTTCCCCTATACTTTCTGGATTTCTCTTGTCCTGTCTTGTTTAACCCCCCTCATAGAATCATCAAGGTTGGAGGAGACCTTGAAGATCATCCAGTCCCACCGCCTACCTACATCACCCCTAAACCATATCACCCAGTGCCACATCCAGATGCATCTTGAACACCTCCAGGGATAGTGACTCCACCACCTTCCTGGGCAACCTATTCCAATACCTAATCACTCTTACTGTGAATTTTTTTTTCCCAATGTCCAATTACCATTAAAGAGAATTCATTTTGCAACCTGTTCTCCTACTGGTCGTGCTGGAAACTCCTGAGAAAGTCACATCAGTGGCTCCCCTATTTCTGTCCCTGCTACATGAATTGTGGAGTTAACACAAGATCTGTGCAGACGTGTATAAGGCTCTTACTGAGTAAGAACATTCATGTATGGTGCTATCCAGAAACAAGTGGCTGATCCTGAATAACTTATTCCAGCATAACTTGATGTTGAGACAAGTTCTGCAGGAAAGAAAACAACCTGTCATCAAGGAGACTTAAATACAGATGGCTGAGAAATTTTTCCCCAAATATTTTCTTGATTAAACAGACATTTCCATTTTAAATTGGATGGAAATCCAGAAAATCAAGCATTTAGTTTTCTGACATAAACTCAGCATTTTTTCATCAAAACAGTTTTGATTTATGTTGATTATAGATTCTTCTTTTCAGTAAAATCAAGTTTCCAACCAGATGTTTATATAGTTTTAACGAAGTAGGGAGCTGGCCGCTGTTGATTGTAAGCTCTTTCTATTAAAAGTTGCCTACTTACAACAACATCACTAAGATACCTGCTAATAGAAACACCATGGCATATTGCAATAGTTGCAGTCACCACCACTTGTGTTTGCATTGCAAAACATCCACTGCAGTGCTGGTGTCTGAAGGAAACCTCAGGAAGTGTTAGTGGGAATTACTTCCATGCCATTTTGAATGACTGCAAGAAAGACTGTCTTTCACAGGTTATGTTTTAGACATGCCTTCACCTTTCCCAAGCAGAGTCATCTCAAGGCTTCTCATCCACATCAGCATGTCTGGTGGGTGCTGTGCCCAGGGTGTGCTGCCCTGGGTGTCTGCTGTCTTCACCTCCACCACAGTCTGCTATCACATGTGAGAATCCGGGGGCACATGCCGGACAGTGTGAACCAGGATCCATGGCCAGTTCAGCTGACAGCAGGGCCTGGGCTGTGAACAAACCAAAAAAGCAAATGCTGACCTGCAAGCAAAGACAGAATGGCTTTGGTTTTATCCTCTGTGCCCTAGCAGGGAGGCTTGGTTACTGTAGGAAGATGGTGATACCTTACCTTTGTCACATGGCTGGAAGCAATTCAGCTGAAGAGCGTGGTTTGATTGATATGGCTTGTCTCTGCAGCTTAGATTAACAGGGAGAAAGACAAGGTACAGCTAGTGGAGTAGCTGCAGGATTCATAGATGGCTGCAGAGCAGAGCAGTAACCATGCCTTGTGAGTCTCTAACAGGTCCAAAATTTGTGTGGAAGACTAAGCAAAAAGAAGCCCCTGAATCTTATTTTAGACGTACGAGGAAACACTCTACAGCTCTGCCCATGCCATATTGAATTAGAAAGTTTTTTTCAAATAAGGTGTAATGGGAAATAAATGCTAATGAAAGCAAAAAGTACCTTGTGTTTCACAGCCTGTCACTTTGCTTGTTTGCTACCCAAGAGGAAAGCACTGAGAGATTTCTCACAGAAACAGTTTTAGTCTCCATGCAACTTAATACTGACAGAAATATACCAGTACCAATTCTCTCCCTTACAGATATATTATCTTTTCTGTGGTCTTTTCAGTATGAACAGGACAAAAATCATCTACTTGTTTTACACACCTACAATGTGCTGTTGTGGGACAAGACTTTCCTCTACATACACCAAAATTAACTTTAAATTAGGAAGGAGAAAATAACAAAAGGAGAGATGTTGTTTTCAATGAGCAACAGAAACAAAGCTAAGGGAAGACTTTTCTCAGAAGATGCCCTTGCTCAGACTTGCCAGGAGGGGTTCAGGTGAGGACTCTCTGGCTAAGTCCTGTTCTCATTTACATCAGCTGGAAGCTGATTCACCCACAGGCAACAGTTAGCATTTCCCAGGGCCGCCACATGTCCAGCCACCAGCCCAGCTTTCCACAGCCCTGACAACGTCTGAGTAGGTAATAACCATTTTATAACGCTCTGCAGGCTCCTGCTTCAGGCACTTGTTTAGTTTGCTTGACCTTAGGCCTAGCCTTAAATTTACTAACAGGATTATGGAGACTGGTCTTGGCAAAGCTTATAACACTAATGAATCTCAGAGTAACTTGATGATTTTCATAAAACCTTACCTCCAGGAGCCATGCAAATTTCATGTGATTCACTCTTTTACAAAGTATAGACTTAAGGTTTTGGTAAAAAGCTGTGAAAAGAAAAATTGATCATTGTATCTGAAAGACATAAAACTAGAGGACCTGTACTGCATAATTAATCTCAAATAAAGAAATATCATGTAATGTAAAAACCCACATCTAAGGGTTCTTGGGCACCTGGCTTGTAGGCACCAGTGTTGTGCTATATTAATAAAATGGGTGCTTTATACCCACAGAGAGACTGTCAATCAGTGAGGCAGGCTGAGTTGGTTCCCCAGAGCTGTGTGTTCCGCAAAGGCCCCAGCAGCATTTGAGCAATTTAGCACTTTCCAGGAAGCCAGACAAACTAACACAGCCTGTTTATTTCCTCTTTCTTTCAGTACTCCCACGCTGCTGCCTCTGCAAAGGCAAATATTGATGGATCTGAAATATGTACGACATAGGCTGGAAGTCCATAGCAGTCGTCCCCTAGCAAGCTGTTTCTGAGGCTGTTTCCTTTAGTGAAACCATGAATTATTCTCCAACTTTCTCTTACTCTTTTTTTGCTGGGCATATGAATTTGCCACCTGTTAAGGTGCTGCACAATTACAACCACCAATGGCATGCAGGAAGGAATACCAAAGTTTCCTCTACAGTAAGATGTTTGCAGAAGATTTCAAGATTCAGCAAAGGAATCATTTCCCCACTAAAAAAAAAAAAAAACCAGAGGGGAATAATATTTAGCAACAGCCTGTCAATTTTTTAAAATTTCACTGAAATTTCTGTTGATCCATCTAACTTCTAGAGGGTGTTATGCTTCATTTCAAAGTGTGGCAAGCCTTGAGATCCCTATTTATACGCTGAAAATTTTTGAACGATATCCTTCATCGGGTTGCTATAAAAGACAGCGAGAAAACTTCAGTGAAAACTGTGTAAAACCCTTCTCCTTTCTCCTTGATTTGCAGACAGAACTGAGCTGGGTGGTCTCAGCAGCTGGAAATGGGGACAGGGAGCCAATAGGGACCCAGTGGTAGCTGGAAGGAGCCCTGTAGGACAGCTGCAGTGTCAACTTCTCCAGCAGCAGCCAAAATGAAGATATCCAAAGGTGCTGTCCCCACTCCCACCCTCCAACCCTTCTGTAAGCATAAATAAATTTGCTTTGCCTCAGTATGACGTTCCACACACTGGAACAGAGAGGAGGGATTTGAAGCTCAATTTCAGCTCCTTAACAAATCCAAAGAGAAAACTCTTCCATCGGATGACTAATTCCCGCAGATGACTTCAAAACTCACTAGGGGGAGTTTAATCCTGGGTGAGAAAAGCAAGGAGTGAGAGAATACTTAGGAAACCCAAACTGAGTGTATCCAATTCAGTCCTTTTGTGCCAATGTTTTCTCGTAGCAAACAAAGAATATCCCCTTTGGAGGACGTGCCTGGCACTGTGCACCATCCAGCAGAGGCCACCGCACAGTCATGCTGCAAGCAACTTCCTAGCGTGAAAATGGATTGTGGCAGCTGTAATAACGCAAGATTCAATGAAACAACAATAAAACTTGTTTTTTCAATATATGCAGAGAGATTATTTATTTTAGTAATGACCAAATGGAGGCGAGTATAGAAATCTCTCAGTGTTAACCTGCGTTCTCTGCTGAGCCTTCATTTGGTCAAGAAGAAAGAACTGAGCAATATAATAGAAACTGCTCTTTTTTTTTCCTTTTAAAAATTAACCCCTTTTCACTTTTACTCAAAATTCATAGCAACCCAAAACATTTCAGAAACAGCCTTATTGCTATCATTTCCTTTCCTTTCAGAAAGCACATTCTTTTGTGAAAATATCTGATAAAAATAATGGCTCCACCTTCAAGGGGTGTTAGATCACAGTTGGTAGCCAAAGATCAGAGACATCCACCTGACAAACCCTTTGAAACCCATGCAGAGATACTTTTACATCCAGAAGGGAGAGTTATTCATGTAGTTGCATTTTCTTTTCCTATTGTATTCCTATGTATTCGTCTGTTAGGCTTCTCTGTTCCATCTCACCTCTAAGACCCCAAATAATCAAGACCCTGAATTTGCTGCTTTCCTGGCAAACCCCCTGAGGCACAGTGCCCAGTGGCTCTGCAAGCCACAGACAATGATTGCTTTAATTTGTATTATTTTCTGTGTTTTTAGCAGCAAGTTCACACATTTTTAAAGTGAGAACAAGGAATTTCTACACAAGGAAAGCATGTCTAGCAAAAACAAACAAACAAACCCCTGATCAGTTGTTTTCTCTATGCTTATTTTAATAATAATAATCTGCAAAATCATCCTCCCCTCAAAAAAACAAAGTAGCACTGGGGTTTGATTTTGTGATTTTGCTCTGCACTGCCTCACAGGTGATTCAGTTTCTGTGCTTTCCTTTTGTCCTCTGCATTTCATGTTCTAGAACAGGATGATTTTCACAAACCAGCATTCTGTGTAGCCTAACTACCCTCTTCAAGAGGGAAAATCACACACTGTTGTGGGGGATATATAATCTAGAAGGTACATTTGGCCTATAGAGGAATTTTTTCAGGAATTAGATCAAGGTGTCACACTCTCTCATTTACTCATGGCTCTCTAAAACATAGTTCATAATTATTAAAAAGCTATGCAAATCTGTTTTTCCAATAATTATGTTAATTTTTTAAGCCTTTGTAGAATGCTTAATATACTACCCTTAGTAAGTGGCCATCTAAAACCTTTGCAAAACATTATACTATATTGTATTTCATGCTAGTCACAGAATCACAGAATCACAGAATTCTAGGGTTGAAAGGGACCTCGAAGGATCATCTAGTCCAACCCCCCTGCCAGAGCAGGGTCACCTAGAGTCCATCACACAGGAACGCA
>VZRW01008537.1:522126-658153 GCA_013398125.1 Aegotheles bennettii
CTCTCTCGACCTACTAACCACCCCCCTTCTAATGCACCCCAGGATGCCATTGGCCTTCTTGGCCACAAGGGCACATTGCTGGCTCATGGTCATCCTCCTGTCCACCAGGACCCCCAGGTCCCTTTCTCCTACACTGCTCTCCAGCAGGTCAGCCCCCAGCCTGTACTGGTGCATGGTGTTGTTCTTCCCCAGATGCAAAACTCTGCACTTGCCCTTGTTGAATTTCATTAAGTAATAATGTTATTTTTCTCCTGATTTTTAATTCTTTCATGATTTCCTCAATAAACAGACATTAAGAAGGAGTCTGTTCTTTCACCACAATGTTGTTTGTTTCTATAATTGAGATGTCAGCTCAGTGTCACAGCAGGAATTTAGGATTTTCTTTTAGACCAGAGGATGGAGTGAAGTACTTCTACTTTAATTCCACTTCTCATTAGAATAAGGTTCCATGGGTGCCTGTCTGAAATCATCTGAGTGATGGAAGTCTTTTAAGTGCAAGCCTAGTAGGTATCATAAAACTGAAATGCTGTTGCACTGTGTCCTGGTTAGGCATGGTAAGAAACCCTTGCAAAGTTTCTTTTTCGATGAGCAATTATTTTTGTAGCTTGTTCAGTTTATCTGGAGCTGCCTGCAGAAACCCAGTATCAGAAGCAGTGTTACACATTTCTTTCTCTTGGAAATCATCCCCTACTTTGTACTTCCTAAGACTTCTTTCAGTCATTAAAAATGAGTGGAGCTGAGATTATCTCAGCCTAATTTCAGGTTTTCCTGTGTGTGTTTAGAGGAAGTTTCCCAGTGATTAAAGTCTGTCTTTGGTCTGAAATGTCTTGGCAGCAAAATATCTTCCTCAAATGTCTGCAATCCCAGTAGTAAACCTCCTGATAGGTATTTAGTCAATAGAAGGGAGATTGATTTTGCAGGTCCAAGAAGGGTCCAAGACTAGAGAAAGGAACCTAGGAAAGGATAAATGGAAATCTGGGTCAGATGGAATGAGGAGGAGGGGGAAGCTGAAGAACAGGACTTTACATGAGTAACTACTTGGGAGTGAGGGGAGAGAGAGGGAGAGCAAAGGACCAAACAGGGTACAAAAGTCAGAAGTGGCAAAAGGGCATTTATGAAACTTCAAGATTATGGGGGGGGAGTGGAGATTTCTGTGGGAGGAACAGAGAGATAAGAAGGGAAACCTCCTCTTCTCATCTTGCCCTCCTTATATTGCATGGAAGACAATTGCCATGAAGGAATGTCATCTTTTGGCATCTCCTCCCACGTCCCCTAAGGCTATGTGCCCCTATAAGGGGTCTCCAGATATTCACCCAATATTCAGTCCAATTTTTAGTTTTCTAAAACTGATGAATCTTAGGTAGGGCTTCTGGTAGTCATCTGAGAGGAGATATTGGATGAAAAATCTGGAGGTCCACCCTGAATGCTAGTACTGATGGTAGGCAGCAGAAAACCCACTGCCTTCACCTCTCTGTCCTGTCCTTTGCAGACCCAGTAGCAGTGAGAAGCTGCTGCTCTGCTCCATGCAAGAAGCATAAACATTTCCAGCAGGGAAAGTAAAAATTTGTAGACAAATATATATCCTTGTTACTCTGAGGATATATATGAGCAAGTGAAGGGGAAAACAGGGACTTTGCAAGAATATTGCACTCAGCAGGACACACCACCACAAGGGGGTATGAATGAAATCGTGCTGGAAACAAACCTGAAAAAATTCTAAAACCACAAGAAAGTCTGGTTGTGCACAAATCTAGCCCATATCTCAGCAGTGTATTATATTCCATTGTCTTGTTTTCCCTTTGGGTGTCTATTTGCATTTAAACCAGCCCAACATCTGGTAGAGGATAGTATTGCATGCTTCCAACCCTTCAATTGGATAGCATCACTTTAGAATAAATGAGTGCCTGAATGTGCCACTTAGGGAGTTCAGTGATTTGTATGGCTGGGTTTTATACATTCATTTGGAGGGACAAGTGGGATTTGGAGCAGGTGACAACTGGATGTGTAGCTAACTCAACATCTACCACATATTCTGGAGGTGAAAAGAAAAGTGAAAAACATGGTGTGTTGCAGGCTAGATAAGAACACTTTTTAAATTATGTCTCCATGATAGCTTTGAGGAACATTGTACCTAAATCACAAGGAACCACACAAGCAAGAAAAAGATAAAGGTATGTTTGTTAATACCATGGGAACTCTGTCAACACATAGAAATCTATTTGCTATAACCTGGTTTCAAGCGCTCTGTTTTCTATAAATGCAAACAATTTGTTCAGCTTGTCTGCCTGTCTTTGGCACTGGATTTCTAACAAAATGCCCTTAGTCCTGGCAAGTCAAGCAAGGTGCATGAAGACATGCCAGCTTCCCTGAAGCATCTTGGGGACTACTGATTGCACATCCATTCACCTGCACATAATCCACTTATGTTTGCCTGATGCAGACAGTGGTGTTTAGCTACCTCTCACGTGTTTTCATCTGATGCTGACTGCAGACCTAAGGGATGTGCCATCTTTGGTCATGATCTTGAGTCATTTGGGAGGTTGATTCAATAAAAAAGATTTTAGCTTAGGTAGAAACAACCTGAGAGATGAGACAGCTGATTCCTTTTTAATTAAGTGGGGAGATGGTGTTTTTATGACAAAAATATGAGACCTAAGTGCTTGGCATGGAGAACTCTGGACAGAAGAACATACAAGGGAAGCAATGGATGTAAGGCTCAGAAGAGGGGACAGCAGAAAAGCAGAGTCAAGAATTTAGGTCACTAATTGCATATAATAAAAAACCAAACACCCAAAGGTTTCAATTTTTCTTGCAAACCTACTTACATGTTAAAATGTAACCTTTATCCTCCTCAAACCTCAGAAAATTATGGGTTCTTCAAATATGAACAAGTTAAACCTTATTAAAAATTAACATACACCCCTTGATATGCTTTTCCATGCAAGACATTTATATGTATTTGCTTTTCTGAAGCATCATATGGAATGTCTGATGTCCTTCTTGTGGTCTGTATACCCCAGTGCTTTTTTAAGGAAATGCAAAAAGAGAAGGAGACGGCAGTGGGCAGCTGTACAGAACTATCTAAGCTCATTCTAGGACACAACCACATCTGGGTCAGCTCCAGTGATGTATTGAATGCATGGGCCAAGCAATAGGAAAATAAAGGCAAAAAAACAGTGGAAGATGAGACTTGGTGGAGAGGTTTGGTTCAGAAACCTGATATCTGCTCAGGTAGGAGTTTCTTTATCTAAAAGCAGAGCAAAACAAAAAAACTCTGCAGAGTCATCTGGGAGCTCTGTTAAGTCTCAGCTTCCCTAAGAAATGCCTTAATTCCACAGGGCACAAAACTACAGGACACAGGAAAATCAAGAAGTTACAAATAGTGTATTTCAGACACACAGGGGCCTTTCCTGTGCTCAGGAATTATGGATGACTTAAAAAGAAAAATCACTGGGAAAACATTTTTCACTTGACTGTTTCTGATAAGCAGTAGTAGTCTTGCTCTCGCTGTCTAAAAATGACATCTCTTTAAATTATATGTGCTACACCCCTCCAAAACAATAGGGTCACTTGTTTTTTTCCTTATTATTGCAGAAGCAAGCGTCCCTATAGCTTTTCAGTTCCAGATCTCTTAAGTGAGGAAAAAACAACCAAACGAAACAGCAACTAGAAAAATAGTTCATTTAAAATAGGCACTAGTAATGACTGTATGATTTCCTGGTTTGATATCTCCATGTTTATTTCTTTGTGGAAAAGGTACTTATGGGCCTGACAGCAGTTGCTTTTATTTTACTGCCACCTCTTTTATTTGAGAGGCTTTTTGTTCATAATGTTTTTCACCAGAGAGGTTCTGTATGTCCTGTGTCTCAAGCAGTAAAGAGTAAAAAGGATGATTTCATGAAGTTCTTTCCTTGGTAAATGTGACAGATAGATGGGAAAGACCTTGAGTGTCTACACTGATAAGGGGTCTGTCGTGTCAGGGAATAAGGAAAAGTACAATATTCCTGGAAGAGCTTTAAATTACATTTTCATTCTGACCTACTTTCCCTCCAATTTTAAAAGTCTACTTGGTGATGACTTGATAAGGGTGAAGCTAAGAGCGACTCATAAGAAACCCAGCTGGAGCAAAGTAAGTCTACCTTTCTCTGGTGGCTCTGACTGAAAATAATGCCCGATTTACTAGGATTCTTTATTCATGTTTACTGAGTCCTTGTATCAGTGACAACTGTAATGACCTGTGCTGGGATCTTGTCTGACATGAATGTCCAGTTCTTCTCTAACACCTATCCAGCGCACACTACCTCAGAAGTGAGAGCTTCCAAAGTGTCCCAGCTGCTGACTGCAGCCCAGGTTCATTCCATATGACTCCAGATACAGTAAAGTATCAAGTCATGTGGAAGTATCTCCTGCACTGGAAGAAAAGGGGAGCTGGGAAGAAATTGTCTATTAATCAAGAGTAAGAGAGGCATTTCTAGATCTTGCCAGGTTTATCTAATGTCTCAGAATCCTTGGATGTGCCTCCTGACACTAGAAGAAATAAAACCCTCAAGTTAGACATAAAGGAAAGGCAGGATGAATTTAGGCCTTTGCTTCCACTTCCACTACACTGTAAGCCACCCCCCAGGGCCAGCATTCAATTCCAGCTGCTAGTTTGTACTGGAGGTCATTACAAATTGCTTGTGGGAGCATGGTACAGTACTGACTGTGAGGAAAAAATAAAAAATAGGCATCCAGCAGTCACTCATGCTGAAAAACTGAAAGATAAACAAGACCCTCAAACACAGGATAGTCCCAGAGACAAAACTGGGTAACTAAGGCTGTAGTTCCTTCAATATTCACAAGATTTTCATTAAAGCACAGGAAAGACATCCCAAGGATAAAATAAAAACAGACAAATGGATCCTTAAAATGTTGCATATTAAATCTGAGCAATCAGAAAGAAGAACTACACTGTTTCCACTTCTTTGTCTTCTCCATGCACAGTCATCAAATCAGCACCTGCTGGGTTCAGTAGCTTCCTCTGTCTCCAGCATCTACAGGAACCCAGCTTCTTAAGAGTTTTATTTCACTTTTAAAGCCCTATGACTGGAAACATTCATTTTGTACATGACCTCCATTAAACAAACAGGGTTACAATTTGGTCAAGGCTTTCCAGTTCTAGGGCAGGCAAAAGTTGATGGTTTTAGACCATTTTCAGACTCTATCATGGGGTTAGTGGGAAGCTCAACACCTGCATTTACATAGCTGTTTTTTAATTATGTTAGAATTTTTCAGATAGAATATTCCTAATCTGTATCTTTAAATAACCTTTTAAAATAATCCCAGTTAAATGAGCTCTCAGATAGACATATTAAAGTAAAATAACTTACTAAATTATTTATTTTATTTTTAACTCTTCAGATAATGCTGAGGATAAGGGTGTTATTAAAAGAAACAAAACCCAGATGTGATGTGAAATACTTGCACATCAGACAAATTAATGGATGGTATGGTTTTGAGTGGAACAATATCCAAAATATTTCCATGATCTGAATGGTAGATAGCTAAGCACTTCAAAATTAAAATACTTCCTTAAACAGCTGCAACATATGGAAACATTCCTGCAGAGGTATAAATTGGCACTGTAAAAAGAGCAGCAGGTGCTAAAGCAAATCCCAGACTCATTTATACAAAAGGAAATCTTGCCAAACCACATACATGTCAAATCTGCTGCTCCCAGCAATACTGGGGACTGTTCCATTAAGGGCTGAGTTTCACAGGCAGAGAAACCAGGAGAAACCGTGTGATGTTTTTCTGTAGTTAGGCACAGCCAGTTGGACCTGCAGAAACATGAATCTCTTCCAAGCATGCAGAGCATTGACCACTTGCTAAGCCCCATGTGGTACCAGGCACTCCTCCAGAACTAGGGAGTGTAGTAAAGTGATTATGGGATCTGTGACTGATGACTCTATCACATCCCTGAGATTCATGGCTCACATAGCCTTGCTCCAGTGATGAGTGGTGGTGTGCCTGCAGAAAATGCAAAGGAATTTGCATTTTAATGTAGCTTAGCCAACAGCAGAAAAGGTTTAAGACCAGTCATCTTAATTTGCATTTGCAGTGGGCAAAATAAGTTCCCAACAACGGTCACATCTTGATGTGTGCTGATTTAATTTGGCATCTGAGGTTCTGCCATGGAAAAATCCTTAGTGGTCTGGTTAAACCACCTACCCGCAGGCTCCCTATCTTTTAGGTATCTGTTCACACTGAATCACAGCTTTCTGCTGTTCCCTTTCACCATTTCTTCTGTTGCCTTTGGCTATCAACTAGCTGCATGCATTAAAAAGGCAGCATTGCCTCTCAGGATATTTCAGACTTTTCTTCTTCACAAGATTAGACAGCCTTCTCTCTATTCCTTAGCTAGAGGAAAAAGAGCTGCCCTTTTAGCCTTTGCATCTTTTTAAGGACTAATCCCCTTGTTTCTTCATTTCTTTCTCCCATTTTCAGTGGCCTTCAGGGCAATACTTTAAGTGCTCTCTTTTTGGAATATAATTAGGTTTTAACACCATTCATCTAGATTTAAAAATAATGGTTCAGCCTTTGTGTACTACCCACCCTGCTGCCTTATTTGAACCCCTACAGGTTTTAGGGGCCAGTTCCTCTCCCTTGCCAAAATCCTTCTGCAGGTTTCCCAAGAATCACAGAATCACACAGAATCACAGAATCCTAGGGGTTGGAAGGGACCTCGAAGGATCATCTAGTCCACCCTCCCTGCCAGAGCAGGCTCACCTAGAGTACATCACACAGGAACGCATCCAGGCGGGTTTTGAATGTCTCCAGGGAAGGAGACTCCACAACCTCTCTGGGCAGCCTGTTCCAGTGCTCTGTCACTCTCACAGTAAAGAAGTTCTTCGGGATATTCACTTGGAACCTCCTATGCTCCAGTTCGCATCCATTGCCCCTTGTCCTATCATTGGTCATCACTGAAAAAAGCTTGGCTCCATCGTCCTGACTCTCACCCTTTACATATTTGTAAACATGGATGAGGTCACCCCTCAGTCTCCTTTTCTCCAAGCTAAAGAGACCCAGCTTCCTCAGCCTTTCCTCACAAGGGAGATGTTCCACTCCCTTAATCATCTTTGTGGCTCTGCGCTGGACTCTCTCAAGCAGTTCCCTGTCTTTCTTGACCTGTGGGGCCCAGAACTGGACACAATACTCCAGATGTGGCCTCACCAAGGCAGAATATGATTCCTCTTCCGTGTAATGCTTATTTCTTGGGTTTTGAAACTTCTCATTTGATTTGTCTAAATGGATGTGCCTTTCAGCCTTACAGTCTGCTTAGCAGTGAAAATTGAACCAGAGGCATTGGGATGGGGCATTGTGTCATGAGCAAAGCACAGTTATGGAAGCTGTATTTCTGTTCTCTCAACATGACTAACAAATGGAAGGCAGCTGCACTCATGATTTCAGTCATAATATTTCAATTTCTATAGATTATAGACACTTAGTTTTCCTGGAGCTGCCCAGGACCCCTTCCTGGAGAGAACATAAGGTAGGTGCTAAGGTATGGCAAGATTTCTGACTTGTTTACAGTCATATTGAAAAAAATGGAGCAGAACAAGGAACTGAATCTGTGCTTATCAGAGCCCAGGAATGTGTACTATCCAGTGTCCTGTGCTTCCTCCACATCCTGAAATCAACAAAAGCTGATTAGAAAATGATGTTATCAGAGACAAGCACTGAGCATAGCAGAAGCCAATGGAATGATTCCAGCACCATTCCCTCTCTGGTGTTTAGAAGACCAAGAAAAAGCCAGATTTTTATAAGCAAACTGTCCTACTTCCCCCTGGGGTAATTTACAAGAGGAAAAATTCCAGACTTTTGAAGCCACAGGGAGAAGGTTAATGTAAATGAATGGTTGCAGGACCCAAGAAAAGACTTTCTGAACTCTGTTCCCTGCTGTTGCAAGTGGAAGAACTACAGAAACTCTCCCATAATGTTATCAATATTCATCCTGAAACCAGTTAGATTTCTACCCTTTGTTAGTCCTTCTGAGAGGCTTTTCTAGAGCTCTTCTCTGCTGGTTAGCAGCTTTCTCCCAATTACCAGCCTAAATTATTATATTTATTTTGCCATTGCTTTGCTCCTGCCCATTTTACTTCCCTGTTTCACAGCTTCTTCCAAATAAAACCACCGTCTTGGATCTTTGTCAACTGGCAATTTGAGACAGATTTCATTTCAGGCCTGGTCTAGAGCCCATTTAAGTCAGTGGGAGTCTCTGCTGAGTTCAGTATGGTTTCCAAGTGGGCCTTTATAGGCTATCCCTGTAGTCAGCTGGATATAAAAGGCCTGTATTGGTAAAATAATGTGCCTAGCAAAATTGTACTGTAACTTATAGATTGCATAATCCTTCATTTACCTGCTTTTGTTGGCCAGTTCAGGAAGGAAAGACAGGGATGCAGAATATCCAACATTTCCGTATCAAGTGGGATCTAACAGCCACCAGGAAAGGCACTAATCTTAAAAGCAAGTGCAGTGGAGCAATTCCTTATGAAGGCATTAAGATGAAGCCGTGTCTGGAATTATTTTACAGCCATTTGTCTTCATTTCACTCTTCTGCTCACTCGGGCACTGCATGAAACCATTGTGCCTGAAAAGAAAAACAAAATGTTGTTTTCAGGTTTCTTCCCTTTTTTATCACCTGGAAGAGAGAAACCCTTTAATGTTCCAAAAGTGACATTATCATCAACGATATTCAACTATTTCCAAAGTGCAGTGCTTTTTTAATTGTCATCCAATGCATAAGGGGTTCCTTATTCTAGTTTTTTAGTTTTTCCTCAAATGCCACAATGTAAAGCTGTATTTTGTGGTTACAAAGCAATTATTCTACTTGTAGTGATGAAAACACTATGCCCTAAGAAGCGGTCAAAACAGTAGTCTGTAAGTAAACAAAGCTGTTAAATTGTCAATAGATTGATTGACCAACATTACAGCAAGTAGAAATTCAAGTGATGATCCATGTAGATAAATTATTCACATGATATTAAGCAATAGGTGTTAAAGAACTGCAAAATATAACTGTAGCTTGAGACTCAACCAACCAGTGAAAAAAAAACCAGTCCCAGTTTGGGACCTAATGTGACCTAAATGCAGAATAATAGAAGAAGAAAGCAGAACAACGCAAGCTAGAACATCTCAGTGCTAAGACCCAGCAATCAGGAAGGACACAAGACACACAACACCTTGAAAAATCCTCAGCAGCCTTCCCAGAGGAGTTGGGATTGTTGTTTGCTTCCTGTATAACTCTAGTCCCAGCTAAGGAGTCGATTTAACTGTTTAAATGTTTGCAATCATTAACCTTTCAATAAAAACATAGTTTCAGCTTATTAAGCTCATTAGCCTGTAACAAATGAAGCTTTTGAACATGACAAGGAGCAAAATATAACTGGATTCAGAAAGCAATTAAATGCATTTGGAGAGGATGATAGGTCTCTCGAGGGCTATTCAGCACAGAGATGTGGATAGAGCCTCTGATTCAGGAGGTCCCTAGGCTGCAGACTGCAGGGTGTTTATATCAAGGGAACACTGTACATGTTTGTCCAACTCTTATTGTCTCCGTTTCCTCTTTGGTACCTGGATCAAGTGGTCCTTTCATCTGATTCACTACAACTGTTTTTATGTACCTGTAATGCTTGGCCAGCAACCAACAGTGTCAAACTAGCTGCAGGTAGTAGAAAGCATTGGTTTGCACCTTATAGACTAAGCAGCCCCTACAGCAGAATCATGGTACAAACACTATAGCTGAAGGCCTCCATATATCTAGCTTTTGACCAAAGAATGAATATTACACAGCATGGAAATTCACTGCTTATTCAGCAGCAGTTGATAGCAGAGCAATTGTCAAACACTGGCAGCTATAACAGAATTTCTAAGGTCTATGATTTTTGCCCTTGCCTTTTTACTTTTTTTTCAGTGCAGGCCAGAACACCCTAGAAATAGATGGATTTGCATTATTGCACATTGTGAAGGATCAGTTGTCACAGGTTTGGCCACTAAGTGGGTCTTCTCTGCTATCCCCTCACCACCCTCCCTGGAGAAGATAACAGGAGGATAAGGGAGAGAGCCTGTGATGTTGGAAAAACTATAACAGCTTTAATGAAACAAAAAAATAATAATAAAGATGGTGAATTATATACCAAGATGCAAACATATCCAGATATGTAAATGAAAGTGCAAACATGGAGCCCACCCCCCTCAGGTGCCAACCATGCCCACACCAGAGCAGTCCCAGGCTGGGCCCAGCAGGGATGGGGGTGCCATCCCTCAAAGCAGCCCACAAAGAACCTCAGAGCAGCTGCTCCAGGCCCACCTGAGGAGGCAGGGGCAGGCGACCCGTGTCAGTGCTCCACGTCCTTCTCCACGGAGCAGAGGGGCTGCGGGCACAGCACAGCACAGGGAGGGGTGGCCAGAGGCACCCCCAGCCCTGCAGCCCCAGGGCAGGCTCTGAGGAGCCGTTGGANAGGGAATTCAGGGAATTCTCTCCCTGTGCTCCCAACCCGGGACAGCAGTGCTCAGTGGCTTGTGCACCTTGGCTGGGTCATGAAGGAATGCTTGGCTGTCTCACCCTACATTTTCAGAGCAAGCATTGCTCTCTCGGCAGATCACTGTTCTTACCGAAGCTCTGAGATTCTGAGGACCCGCCCTGGGATTTCTCCTTCAGGCACAAAGATTTCAGCACTGCCACCTGCTTCTCATGGACCTACTTCAGGTGTCACCAACATACTCCCAGGTGAAGCTCTCACTTGTCAGATGGCACAGTCACTTGACCCGCTGACAACAATGCCTAAAGGATCAAGAACTGTTCCAGCTGCCTCTGTGATCAGTGAGAGGCAAACACTATAAATCCGTCACCAGCACGGTTCTCATTCCAGTTTTCATGCTTGCCATACTCTCTACAAATTTCTCATCTTCAATCTTGTGTGCTTTTAATGCCCCAGAGTAACTTTATTGCTCAAGTACATTCCAAATCTTAAGGAACTGCTCAAAATCACTGAGCTGACTGTGCACCTGTTTTATTCCAGGGAAAGCTAAGGAACAGGGAAAATGGAAACTAAGCATTTTGTTCTGGATCATTCCACCTGAGCTGTGTTTACTGAACTTCAGCAGTGTGTCCTAAAAATTTTTATTCTTAATGGCTGTGATTATCTGTATTGTCTATGATGCACCATGGAAATGAGATTCAGATGAAGCACTGGTGTAACAAATCTCCCTGCTACCAGGCCAGGCATAGCTGGGAGTCTGTTCATTCAGACCAGTTTTTACTGGGGTCCCTGAACCACTTGCATGAAGGGAAAAGCTGTTGTTTTCAATCTTACCTCTGTGAAAGGTGTCAATGTCACACGTGTCAGTTGTGGCTAGAACAAAAAGCAGGCTCGTGCCCATATTCTGTTTCAAGATCATCATCTTGTGGAAAGTTGTCTGGGAAGCTGTCCCTATTCTTGATTTAGCTCTTGGAGGATTAGGGCTTTATGTACCATTGCATGAATTTCTGGCTATGTCCCCATTGAACTCTCGTCACAAAGAAGGTCTCAAATACACCGTAGTTTATGTATTTGGTCACCAGAATTTCCTCTATTTTTTTTTCCCAGATGAAGAAGAGTCCTAAGAACCTAGCATGGGGTCCAGCTGGAAACACTATGATGAGCATGTCACAAGCCAAGCTAGAAAGATACACGAAATGTGGTACATCAATCTAATGGCTTCTCAAGTAAGCAGAGACCTAACAGAACATTGCCATTAAAATGGGATGGTGACACCAGGTCCTTAAGAAGGCCACTGCATTGAATAGTGCAGATGATGAGGGCAGGGTGTGAGGCAGTATGGAGAGACAAAACACATCAGCACAGAAGTCCAGGCCCAGAAATTTTAGCACTATGAGTGAACTCACTTGTATGTGAAATTATTCTCTCTTCTAACAGGAACAAACGCCACGGAGTAATTTACCAGTTGCAAAGATGTAAGGTTGTGTCATGTGTATGCAAAGGCTTTTA
Organism: Aegotheles bennettii; assembly: GCA_013398125.1. Classification (NCBI taxonomy): domain Eukaryota; kingdom Metazoa; phylum Chordata; class Aves; order Caprimulgiformes; family Aegothelidae; genus Aegotheles; species Aegotheles bennettii. Next base: position 534,156 of record VZRW01008537.1, read on the forward strand.
AAACAGAGCAGTCATGTTTGGACTGCAGCAAACAACTGCACAGATGATACTTAAGTATGATACTAGGAGCTTTGTAGTTTGGGTGTTTTGGGGTTTTTTTGATAATTTTTTTTTGTCGGTTTGATTTTTTTTTTCCTTTTTTTTTTTTTTGTCCGTCATTTCCTGAGATTTCAGCTGAGGAGACAGTGGCATTGTTGATTTTAAAAGGGCAGACTTCACAAGTAGATTAACATGCTCCATATGTCTGGTCAGGTTGTTGAAGAGCCCAAAATGTGCATCTATTAAATATAATGAACAAGGAATGATAGATGATGTCTCACACTCCCAAGCTTGTAATTAAAAAGGAGGGAGAGCCTGCAGGGTAAAGAGTAGAGAAAGCATCCTTCAGTCACAAATCCTTGACACAGAGATGTCAGTTGTTCAAAAGAGGTTTTAACATCTCTGACACAGGACAGCAAGGGAATGGAAAAGTAAGCAAAACAAAGCACTAGAAGGGCATTTTAGCACTGTGTTAGGCAAATGAGAGGATAAATGATGACTATATATTGAATGGTGGTGGGAGGGTTATAAACATTAAAGAGACAATTGCTGCCAAATGAGGTGTATCCTAGGCAGCTGTCCTGATGCATTAGGAGGCTGTTTTCAAAAGAAAAGATTCTCCCATCAACATTAAAACAAAAAAAAATAAAAAGATTCCTTCCATACATCTCACATGCCATGAATGCAGCATGTGAGTCAAAACCTTCTGGATGCAGGCTGTGTTCTGGTTGCCTCCTTTGGGGCATTATTTGAACATGGAAGTGCACTCTCTGTAAACCTTAATTATCAGAATAACCATATGAGCGAGATAGCCTGCCCTTTTTTTCTGGACTTGTGTCTTTTATGCCTCTTTGGTCTATGTGTGATAAGTCTGAGTGTCTTCAGACTCCACTGGAGGGACTTGGTTGACTACTTGCTTGATTGCTCTGATCACAATTATTGGTTTCTTTCAAGGTTGTTTGTTTTTTTTTTTTCATGCCATATGAGTCTGTGACTGTCTTAACTTTCTGTATTTCTTTAATGGAAATTTCCAGCATGCAGGTGTAAACACAGTGCAGTCTGAGAATGTAATGTTCATATTAAAATGACCAGTGTTTGTTTTGTTACTGTTAATAATATATTCAGCTATTCTGGAGCACTTTCCTTCAGTTCACTACGGATTAGATTATTATTTCACAGGCAGGGAAACTGAGACAGAGATAAACACAGCTTCTTCTCCTGGAAGAGTGCCACAGCTGCAGTATGATTTAAGGCTTCTTAAGTATAGTGCATGACCTCTCCAGAAAGCACTGCCTCTGTGGGAAAATTATAGTCCAAAATAACCATGGTTGCTAATTCGGTGAAATATTCTTATTTCTGAAACTGAGCTCATGCCCAATACTCTTTCAAGTCCTTGTTATGCTAGAAGCCTCAACAATGCCAACTTCAGGGAACTGAAAGACTGGGTCTCCCACACTGCATTAACTGATTGATGCTGGCAGAAGTTTTTCAAGGCATGTTTCTTTTCCAGTGGTCAGTAGATCAATAATGTTGCAGCCTCAGGTGTTCCACAGAATGATTGCAAGTCCCTCTTAACCACCAAAAAATATGTCTACACATAAAAAAGCAAAATCAAAACAAAGGAAAATAAATGAAGAGGCAAAGTTTACAGCTAGTTTTTACTTGGTTGAAAGTTAAATCTATTCTCGCACAAGATGGCCCATGGATTTATTTTTTATAACACTCCACTTACTAGAGACTGAGATGTACTTCTCTCAAAGGTTTGTAAACTGGCTGTGCTCCTAGGAGCACTGAGAGGTAGGATGCAGAGATTCTGCCACTACACAGCCTGTCACCTTAGAACGGAATGAGATCTACCTGCTGTTTACAGCTCTGACGGGAGAGAGCCATGTCAGAGATAATGTTGATATATCCCTCCAAGACAGCAAGAAAGTCTGAGCAAAAGAGCATCTCAGTAGGATGCATAGAAAGAGTATTGCTTTCTGAGAGTTATTGCTGCTGTTTGTACTACAACAGCATCCAGATTTGCCCCAGGGCATCAGGGCTCTGCTGTACATGCTACAGTCATCCCGTGGATAAGAAGCATCTCTGGCCCCGGAGCTTTGGAGCCAGGTGGATAAAGGGAGAAATGACAGTTGAAGCACAAAGAAATGCTGGCCTCTGTTTTGAGGAAACACTATTTAGGATAGAGCTTCATTCAGGATAAAATTCTTATAAAAGTATTTGTGAAATTATGTTGGGTCTGTGTGGGGGCTTTGGTAGCAGGGAGGGCCCACAGGGGTGGCTCCTGTGAGAAGCTGCTGGAATGCCCCCTGGTTCCAAACCTGGACCCACCTCTGGCCAAGGTTGATCCCATCAGTGAGGGTGATAACGCCTCTTTGATTAACATATTTAAGAAGGGGAAAAGGAAACTGGTAAAAGACCCTCAGGGGAGAGGAGAGGGGCAGGTGAGAGCAATACCTGAGCAGAGATACACAGGTCAGTGAGGAAGGAGGGTACGAGGTTCCACTGCAGCCTGTGGTGAGGCAGCTGGATGTGACCCTGCAGCCCATGGAGGAACACGGAGGAGCAGCCCATGAATGACCATGGTGGAGCAGATGTTGACCTGCAACCATGGAGGTCCCCACTCCAGGGGAGGTGGCTGTGCTTGGAGAAGGCCACAATTCTGTGGGAAGGCCGCACTGGAGTAGTCAGTTCCTGAAGGACTGCACCTGGTGGGAGTGACTCATGTCAGAGAAGGAGTGTCTCTATGGGAGGGACCAAATGCTGGAGCAGGGGAAGACTCTGAGAAGTCCTCTCCCCCCCCAAGGAAGAAGGAGCATCAGAAAAGAACATGTGACAAACTGACCGTGACCCCCATCTCCTGTGCCCCTGTGCCACTGTGGGGGAGGAAGTAGAGAAATTGGGAGCAAAGTAATTTGGGACCCGAGAAGGGATGGGTGGGGAAAGATCTAGTTTTGTTTCTCATTGTCCTGCTCTGATTTATTGGTGAGAAATTAAATTCATTTTTTCTCCAAGATGAATCTGTTTTGCCCATGACCATAATGGGTGAGTGAACCCCCCCTGTCCTTGTCTCAGCCCATGAGCTTTTTGTTATATTTTCTTGTCCTCATCCTACCATGGGAGGAACAGTGAGTGAGTGGCCATGTGGTTCTTTATTACCAGCTGGGCCTAAACCATGACAAGAAATGTTGCATTTTTTCATAAAAGGATGTCAGACTGGAAAAAAGCTGGCCCAGCTGAATATGGGAAGTGAAATAATGTAGCCATCTCCATACAGCTGGTCAGTGGCAATTGCAGCAGAATAGACAAGATTCCTGCCTCATAAGATTTCCATCGAAATGGGTTTCTTTCCCCTTCAGTGGTGCCACATGCACCTCTGCATCAAAGTCACCTCAGGGCACGGCAGGCTTGCAGCAGCTTCATGGCTGGCTCCATCTTTTTGCACTTTGGGTAGCCATACAGTGCTTGGGCTGTACTGTACTTGCCTTGCTTGGGCAAGGACTGGGCCCAGCTGAACAGGTTGGAAGACCATGTGTACACTTCTAAAATAGTGCCAGAGCAGAGGTCTCCACTGTTGACTTTTAAAAGTTGCTTTGGAGAGAGATGATACACAGAAAGCAGCAGAAATGAAAGTCTGGCATAGGCCTAGAGAGAATGATAGTGACAATGAAGAACAGAGTGTTTAAGCCTAAATGAAAAAGGAAGAATTTTCCTTCTGGTTGGAAATAACTGGGCTTCTAGCCACAATCCATCATCCTTTGGTTGTAGAACTCTGGAAGGGTGTTGCCAAACCTCACAGTATAAGAACATCATGAAAACCTCTCCACTCTCTGGATAGCAGAGCAGTCACACTGCTCAGGAACAGGGTGGATCTTCGTTTCACCATCTTCTGCTTCACCACCTGGATGGGAGGAGGGAAAAGGAATCGCTTGCCCTTATGCATATCCTTTGAAAATTGTAATTTTCCTGTAGGATTGCCTCCATCAAAAAATTCCCCTGAAATACTTTTCTTTCTCTGTGTCCCTCTGCCCTAGTTTCTCTTCCTTTTCCCAGCAGCTGAATATGAAACCAGTTCAACATTGGAACAGAAAATGATTTTTTTTTTGTTTCTCTTAGTTTGAGAAATAAAATATCATAGTTGATTTGATGAAAGCTTCTGTTTTACAAGGAAATCAATTCCTCCTCCAACCTCACTCATTTTATAACAGACACTAGAAATATACCCATTCCCTCCAAACATGACAGATGCCACCGTAAGGTGAGAAGGAACCACTGTTTCTTTCAGTGTAGTCTTTTTTTTCAGTATGCTGTGTACATAGAAACACTTCTTCATCCATCAATTGAAAAGTTCATTTCTTCCTCTTGCTCTTCACCCCACTTTCAGGTCTCCCAAGCCAACTGTGACTGTGCAACATAACTGACTGGTATAAATAAGAGCTGAGGAAATGGAAGAAATTAAGAACTCCTCCAGCCCTAAGGCTAAGTATCAGACTTCAATTTGTTTTCTCTGTATACTAGGCTTAATACTTTTTCTCAGCTGGGTACACGAGCTGATACACTACATAATCAGAAGGAAAATAACACTTTATAGAAATCTCATTTCTGATCATGCTTGAGGTTTCTGTGGATACTGTAAATACTTTACCATTTCATAGTATGTGGGCAGAATAGGGAAGAAACAACAGAAGTGAATAATTATTTCCAGCTTTAGTGTATCATTTGTATTGGAGTCTAAGCAATGAAAGGGTGACTCAGTATTCTTGCAGATCATGTGTGCTCATGTGTGCTACCTTGTTACTGAAATCTAAGTAATTTCCATGGAGGAACTCAGATGATGCACAAAAAGCTTCTGTCTTTTGGGTGTATTTATTGCTGGACAGTCATGTATGCCCACTGTTTCCTTATCTACACTGCATGTTTTGTTCAGATGGGCTCTATGGGGCCCATCTGTTCTGTGTGATCAGTATATCTACAGGACACACCTGTCTGGGTGGCCTTGGTCTGTGGCAGGGTCTGCAGGAATTCAGCCTGTGAGTAATAACCTGCTCACACTGAGCCTGTCTATCTAAAATGGGGCATGAGTCTAAAAGAGTGAAAGCTTCAGAGCAATCTTTTTCAGCCAGCTGCTTTTCACCATTCATCAGCTCATAATTCATCTGAGGTTAAAAAAAGAGAGAAATGTTTGGATGAAGACACTCACATTAGGAGAGATGCAAGTTAATCAATATAGCTCCTATCCTTTCAGAAGTCTTTTAAAAAGCTGTAAATAATATTGTAACAGCAGAAGGCACTTTGCAAGACAGAATATAGCTTGAATCAAATATTCATTGGTATGAATAGAGACTGATAAAACATATAAACCCCACAATCTCTGTCCCAAACCACACTTCAAGTCTCCCTTTTACTCACAGCCATGTTGCAGGGCAGACCAAGCTCATCCATTCAGATCACCTGTCTTGTGATCAAATTTGTGTACTGACTATCTAGTTATCTAAAATCAAATGGAAGTTTAAGAGGTGAAATGAGCTTTAGAGAGAAAAACGAAAGCAAAGGCAAAAAGTCCTCTTACTCATTTGATCATAAACCTCCCCATTAACTTTTTTGGTCTTTGGTACTTTCCACATTAGTTGGTGAAGATCTATGTTAAAGACCCTCTGTGAAGGCAATTTGTGCCTCAGAGCTGCACTCCAGAGTCATCATTGTTCCCCTTTCTCTTGGGGGAGCTGTATAGTGCCCTGGCTGACAGGAGCGAGTTGGCCATGGTAGTGACAGGCTCAGGACCAACCCTTTCTCTGCTTCCTCCTCTGAGAAAATACAGAAAGCCCCTTGCTTACCACAACAAACACAGCAGAGTTCTAGGCAAGCATTTTGCTCTGAAGATAGTTAGAGCAGGTTAAAATATTTGCAGAAACTACCCACAGCTCTTACATTAACTCTATTATTTCAGCTGCCAAGAAACTCAGGGCATTGCTGTGAGGAAGAAGGGTGGACACAATGAGAAGCTAAGGGCTATGCTCAGACCACCTACTGCAATGCTTGAAGTGAGTCCAGTGTAGGTAAACTCATGCAATCTGTGGAAAACTCACATTTCCCCTTACCCAAATTCCTATCATACAGTGCGTAACACTGAACACAGCTCCCTGCACTGTTGATGAAGGAGCATGATGGTGAGCTTGCGTACCCCCACTAGACCTTATTTTTTCTCTACAATATGAATAGTTAAGGTAAAATGGAGTCTATTTTAGCATTTAAAGTGCTACCATAGTGGTCAGAATATGGTTGGTGATTTATCTGAGGCAACACAGGAGATCTGAAATAAAACACAGACTTGCAATGACCCCTTTCAGGTAATCAGCAAGGGTCCTAAACAGTTTCCACATAAGGTTCAAAGGACCAGACACTTTTTTTAAATGTTAAATCTCTCTAATCTTTCATAAAGGTGCAAAAATAGGAATTGTTTCTTACAGTGTATATTTTAGCTCCATCTTTTATATAGACAAGGGAATATTGAATAGTGCTGCCACATTTGCATGTAAGTTGTTCTTTGCAATTCTTTTTTTTTCCCCGTGGAAGCCCAGAATCCTGGAGATATCTGATTTTGTGACTCAGACTTTCATTCACACACACTTTCCCTAGTTTCAGACATTTCAGAAAAAGGTTTGAAAAATTCTTCCTCTCCATTCTTCACATGATCAACAACAGAAAACAAGTGAAAAGATCACAATGTGACTTTTTAAAACCTTCTGACTACTGAGCTAATATCACAAACTGTCTGGCAAGGGTTTGACTTGGGATTTATCCTTGTCTGAGCTTGGCAGTATGTGTGCTGGTCTTCTTATTATAGCAGACGTAAGATCCTCAGGGCACTTAGTTTCCTATACTTCTCCCTGAGTTGGTTAATACTTCACTAAGGCTGTGCCTAAGTATGGGCTTTGTGGAGCGGAATGCTGCTGGCAGTGCACTGCTCATGGCAGGGAAGGGAAAAGATGGGTATCATCAAGCTTTTGGTACAATCATAACTACATGGAAGTGCTCTACTTCCTTAAAGAATATCTTTATGGGAAGTAATAAGAAAGCCAGGAAGCCCTGCAGAATGACTAACTCTGGAGTCTATGCCATGAAATGCCATGAGCTATGAGTCTGATTAACAATAATGACTCAGAATCAGGATCTTTCCATGGCACTGAAGTCCCCATTCGTTCTTAGCATACATGACTGGTGCTGACAGGCCACCATTGGATTCACTAGGAAAAGTGCATTGCCTGAAGGTGTATCTAAATTGATGATGCACGCTAAACATCCTTGTCCTGAGTATCCTGTATCACACTGGAAACAGAGAGAGGGAAGAAAGGAAGAAGGATCTTGTACTCAAGTATGGCTGAAATGGAAAATTGTGATGTGGGGATCTGGAAGGGATAAACAGTGAATTTGTGGAGCAAATAATGCATCACATTAACTACAGAGCCAAAGTCTTTTTGTCTTGGGATTGCTTTCCCTTACGCAGTTGGTTTGTTGGTTTCTTTGGTCACTTGCTAAACCATGATTAAAGAGATGCTATTGGAAGCAGTCCCTATTCATACCTAACTGCCTGACAGTCACTCTTTCTTTTGAGTTGAGCCCTTCTGAAAAGCTGGCTCCTGGGTCAATTACAAAACAAACACAGCTTGGTTTTCTGAAGGGACCTTTTTTCTGTGTCATAATCTATTTAGCTTTCCAATCATGTGGCAGCTTCTCATAGTCTTCAAGAGGGAAGGAAGAATACCGAATGGCAGAATGGCTTATGAGCTCTCCTAGGAAAACCTGCACCTGCTTTCTCTCTGCACATCCACACTCATCTCTAAACCAAGCCACAAGCTGATGCTACACAGCTGCTAAGAGGCATTATGTCAGGGCTTCATTTGCCAGCATTTCCGCCACTCTGGATTGCACTGGTGTCTCGTAATAGCTCCCAGAGCAGCTTCATCAAGCTGCTAATGTCAACCAAGTAAATAATGCATGCTTCAACTTTGGGCTAAATATACATTAGTCTGATAGACCGTAACAGCCACCAAGTCTGTTGTACTAAGCAATCCTTAGCTGTGTATTTACTGAATCAATGGAGTGCTTACAGCTTTGACACATAAATCAGTATTTAGGTAAGTTTTTAAATAATTATTAGAAGTAAATGATCATTGCTGTCCCTATATAGCACTTACATGGAGTGAACCTTCTTCTCTCTTGTGCTGCTTTTTTTTATTTGCCCCCAGAGCCCTGATCATCAGAGGTACTTAAACACAACAGAGTAAGTTGAAGTCAGTGTCTGAGCTTCACTCATTTTAAGCATGACTTCTGCAGAACATGGAAGGTTCTCACAGGATCCAACCTGTCCCCTCAGTATCATTTCAGAGCAGCTGACACTATCCAAGGCACTTGAATTATGATTTGTTTGTTGTACAAGAAGAAAAACACTGTGATACTGGTCTACTTGCTCTAGGATCTGCATCTGTTAAGGACAACAGGACTGCCTGAGGATGCTTCTGCAGGGGCAAAATATACAATGACAAAATATTGATTAATTGTGCACTTGAACAAGAATCACAAGTTAGTATTCATTTCCCTTGTAGGCTGTGAGGTACATCAACTCTGCAATGTATTGTTTCCCTCCTCTGGGCAGGCATGGGAGTTGGAGGAGGAAGTTGATTTTATCACTCAGGTCATTGATACAGAATAGGAGGTATCAGTGACTGTGAGCCTTTCAGAGGAAACTCTGAGGAAGCCACATGATGGATGCTGAAATGAAATTCATTACTGTTGTGACAAAAAGTGATCTGATCTCAGAGGTGAACCAGCTCCAAAGAATTCTTCTTCCAGCCTTTTCTGTTAGTAACCAGGATGAGGGACCTAGGATCTTGTCTCTTCTTTTTCCATAGATATTTGGTATAAAATGTGGGGTACACAATCCTTGAACTCTTTTTGAGTTCAAGACTGATAAAGTCAAGGCTGTTCCTAAATCTCAGGGAATATTGCTATCTATGAGATGATGATTCCAGCTTGTCCAATTTTTTGGTGGAGTAGGATCTGTAGAAAGGTGAAATGAGAAGAAATCTGCATTATCTCAGGACACCATGAAGGTGGAATGAGCGTTGAGGATCCAATGTGACCTAGCCAGCAGTAAGACCATTAACTAGATAGCAGTTTATTAAAAAATTACTTCAAGTGTCTTCGGGTAAAAATCTATGTGGGATGCAGTGCTCAGGGAGGCTACTACTAAGGTCTGCTGTCCATCATCTAACTCAGAGGAAAGGAGAAATTTCTAACTAGAGACACAGGAATAGCTGCGCAACCTACTACAACAGTCTTATCTTCAAATGCATTTACTCCAAAGTATATTCTTTACATTTCTGTCACTCAAGACCAAATATTACTGCAATCCAGAAACAGATCTGTTTGAACTTGACTTTCAACTGCCAACACGCAACTTTTCACAATTAATTCTTGTTAGTATTGTGACTAGAGTCCTGACTCTCATTTTGCAAGTCAAAACATCAACTGTCCATTCCAGATCATAATTATGTTGATTGTGACCTTTGTAAACTAATCTGCTACAGCCATTTGACTAATTAATGTCTTATGCAAAGATTAGTACAGTATGAATAAGTAAATAAACTAAAGTAAGAAATTATAATAAACAAGATGTCTGGCAGCAAAATATTGGTTTAAGAATTCTAATGATGATCATGATTTATTAATGCATTTGTCAGCATCTGTTGCTGAGAACATTAGGTATGCCTCAGTAGGATTTGTTTTGATTTGTTGAATTTAAGTCAGATAGACAACAATTGTGTAATGAAAAGTATTACAGTTTCTGAATCCCATCTTTTTAATGTCTAGGGGAGAGTTGTTTCATGCCCTCTCTAAATCTGCATTTTCTGTGTAACTTTGTTACTGACAATGAAAAACCTCTCCAAATCAGTTTCTTGGTCTGTGTACCATGTTCTGTCAGTTCCTATGATCAAGAAAATGCACCGCACAAAAACTGATTTGAATATTTCAATGCCTGATGGTGAATTGAAGAGCAACATGCTATTTTGATATAATTCTCTCCAGAAGGACAAATAAAGAGAGGTGATAGATCTCAGCAATGGATAAACTTTAGTTTTCCTATGCAGGTACCTTCATATATGTCACCACTTCTGAAGAAACTCTTGATGTGGAAAGTGGATTAAAATGAGGAATGGGTACACATTTTATTTGCACTATACATATCATGGTGCCCATTTAAGTGGGCATTTTTTTTATTTTATATTTTATATTTTATTTTATATTTTATTTATTTTACAGTCATGACTGGTATTTGCATGTTGCTTTGCATTTTCCTTATACTTTCAGCTGTCCTGTCATATAACTGAATTTTGTCTCCAGGCATTTACTAAGGATTGCTCCTGAGTTTGTATCTCTCCTGGGTTTAAGTAACCAAAATCTTGAGCAGGATAGAGTCCACATCTCAATCATCCTGCTACTCAACATTTCCTCTCAGCTGTAGAGGGTTTTTCCATACTAGCATGCTGGGTCTTGGCAATCCCAGTTATTTGAGTTAAACTAGCAGTCTCCAGTTTCCTGACACTTAGAAAAAGGAAAAATTACTTTTCTGCTCTCGACCCAAGCATAGGTAGGTAATCCATAGCACAGTAATGAACACTACAGTGAGTCTGAGGGAAGGTGGCACCCACTGGGAGCAAATATTCCTCTGTGTCTCCCCTACACAGAGTGCCTGTAGACTAATGGTGGTAGGATGGGCAGGAAACAGCAAATGGAAGAAGCCCTAAGAAAGCTGACATTCAGATACCCAAGTATCTTAAAAACCTTCATAATCTCACCCTAGTGCTTTAGGATAAGGATTAAAAGTTTGCTGTCTTTCCAGCCACATCAGCAGTGAGAACATTAGACTGGAAAATGATGAAGAAAGTGATCCATTGATCTCTTAGGCAGAAACTCTACAGCAAATCTAATGAACAGCAGAAAAGATTTTCCAATGCAGTAGAAGCCTGTTAAACAGATTGCACTGGTGTACGAAAATGTCATTTTCTTAACAGCCCCATAACACAGATAAATAGTTGCTTAAGGACAGAAGTGGCCTTTGTTGAACCTCGTACGTTCTTTTGATCTCTGTTTGTGAACCCTGCTCTCTAGAGGTTTATTCCAGATATTCATGCAATGCTTCTTTTTAGATAAACAATAACAAAAGTTGATCTTTCCCTGGACACATCAGTCCTCTTGTCAGGTTTATTTCTCTATAGCTTTTAAGAGGTCTTTCTTTTCAAAGGCATTTAATGAAATACCACTTGGTGTGATATCAGTGAGGAAATCTATTCATTTAACAGATTTAGTCTTTTAACCTGTTCAGCTCTGTATTCTAACTGACCTTTTGATCTTCTGGATGTTTAGACTCCTAGTAAGTTTATACCTTCAACTGATATTTGTTTCTTAAGGAGACATCTGAAATGTCAAAAGTATGAAGCATTATCTATTTATTCATTAAGGTTTTTCATCCTGTGAAGGGCAAATCTGTTTTGTTAACAAAGATCTGTTCTTTTAACCTGTTGGAAACTTGTTTTCTCTGTAGTAAGGAGAAGCGAAACATTCTTCTCCAGAAAAAAAAAACAAACAAACATGAAAAACTATATATAGATGTCTCTGAAGCATAAAACAAAGAATGGCAAGCACACTGTCATTGCTGTACCACTCCTCTGTTCCTTCCCTTCTTCAGGAGAGTCAGCATCTGATAAAGTTATGGGCAGATACAACAAGTACTCAAACATGGGTGACACCTTTGCAGTTATCTCAGGGAAGTGCCATAAAGCATACAAAGCGGTGGGGGAGCCTTGCAGTTTCTGGTTTGTCAGAACAAATACAACAGCTACTGAAAAGAAAAATGAAACAAGCAACAAACATTGGCTGGCTTCATCACTGGTTTTTTAATAAAATTCCTGGCATAGAGAGGAAGTTGGAAAGAGCAGGTAGCAAAGTCTGTTCAAGTAACTTAAAAAAGCTTTAGAAAGTTTGGAAGGATTAGTGGGCAGAAGTAGACAAATAATTTTTTGCATGGCATGTCTACTTGTAATTTGTTGCAACAGTTCCTAAGGAAAGTGCAAGAGGGGTTTTATTGTTGTATCAGATTTACATGGTAAATTTTAATACAGTACCTGTCAGCTTTAAATACTGGAAGTATCAATAAAACGTCAAATTATACTTGACTTCAATCCTAAATGGTTATAAAAATGCAATCCAAATTTACAGTCATTTAGCCTTTCTTTCCCACTCCCCCTTTTTTCCTCAGTAAAGCTCATTACATAGATTGTTTGGGAGGAGCTAATTTATTTTTTTTTCTGCTTGAAGTCTGGTGACTCATTGAGGTTTACATCACCACAGAAATATTCTTCCCTTAGAAATCAATGGCTGAGAACTGGAATGCGGACCCAAGTTTTTAATTATGGCTTGAAGTAATGTAATTGTGGATTTTAATGGCTCATACATCTCTTTGACAGATCATCTGAGTTTGTTGAAAGTTTTGACATTTCTTGGACAGTTAGCAAAAAAAGAAAGCAGTTGGAGTGTAGACATAATATCATCTAATACCTCTGTATTTTTGTGATATGTTTTACACATTGAAGATGCTGGCCAAGAACACTGTAAAAGGGAACATGAGAAGAGATGCCTGCTGCTCTTTCTATTCAGTGATATTTTATATTCCTGGTTCCTCAGTGAGCATAACAGCACAGATTGCATGATAAATTCAACATTGCCAGACCTGTCTATGCAAAAGGTGAGTCTAGAAATATTTCTGAAGGTTAAGATGCATTGGCTGACAATACAGGGTAACAGAGTCATAGCATCTTATTCCAACATTTAGTGTGCTCTTATCCAACATTCTGCAAAAAGGCTGTTGTCTCAAGTCTATAGCAAAAAAGTCCATTTAGGAAGTCTGCCTAAGCAACAAGGAGTATAGTAAATAATATAAAGGTCCTTTCAGGGTTTAGATTTTCATTAGCCTCTGGGTTAAGAAATCATCACCCACATAAAGATTAAACAAGGTCTTTTTAAATGCAATAAACACCTTTCCCAGAAGCTTTGATTGAAAGTATCTGTAAATGTCATGGCTTCAATATTAATAGTCACAGCTAATTCTCAGTGACACTAACCAAACTCCTTCCATTTACTGTTCAGGTTGCTGTACCATCCTGCAAGGAAATACCTGTGCATATTAACATCCTTTCCATTAGTGATTTCATGATACATGTGAAATACAGAGCAAGAAGACAAAACTTGATTTGGAAAGGAAGGGATTTATTTCATTTACTAAGATGTTACATGTGTTGCAGCTTTGTTCTGTCTGAGTGGTTGTTGCAGTTGCCAAAAAACATATCTCTAAATGAAGAAGGGAGTGAGAAGGGACAATGTTAGATATTACAGTGATATTTGCTGCCATAATTGGGGTAACACCACTTGACAAAGTGTTCAGTGTACTCTGGGCCAAAATGTTATGTGATTATACAGAGAGATTGTCCATGAAGTTTGGCCATGTAGCCTGATTTGACAGTGAAAACATAGGGAAGTCGTGTGACTTTTTTAACATAACACAGTGCTCAAAGATGAAGCAGGAGAGAGACCCCAACCTCTTCGATCTTCTGCTTCCCCTTATCACCGAAGTTACAGTGAAGCAGCATCTGCCGAGCCTGGCAGCCAAAGGAGCTTGTGACAGTTTGTGTCCCTCATTCTGGACATATCAACTGCTTCTCACATAAGGCAGAATTGCCCGACACATGGTCACTACTGTCAGTGGCTTTCTGCTGTCAGATCAATAGCACAACACTGCTTTGGAGTGACAGGTCAATTGGAGAAGAATTCTGGCATCCACATTCCAGAAGCAAAGACAAATCCTGCAATAGGGAGCCACAGGACTAACCCTTGAAAGAATTAAATGGCGTTTGTCAAAGATAGCTTAGATTTTCTCAGGGATTAACTCTGAGCAGCTGGCTTATATGGTGTGCCAGGAAACTGTGACAACTTAGAAACTATTACAATTTTATTTCTCTTTTTGTTCCTCAAAACCCCCCCATTTTTGAATCTTAAGATACACTGGAAAAACCTCATCAAATAACTAGTCACAAAAGAATCTATTTTCTGTTTCAATTGGGTAAGAATCTGGTTTCAGTGTGATAGTACTTTGTTCTAAAAAGACTGCATCATATAAGGGCTAAGCATTTCTGTTCTAAGCACAGTAATTCTCTCATAACAGGTAACTACACAAATATACAATACATATATAATAAAATCTGTTCCTGGCTGCATGCCAACCTGATAAACAAATAAGTAGTCATGTTGTCTTTGAGAAATCTTTGCAAACCCCATGCTAGGAAAGCCTGCATGTACATAAGTGAAGATTAGTTGTCAAGTTCCAGGCCTTTAAATCCAGCAACATCATCGTGTTTCATTCTTACAGCCTTGGAAGTCTCAAGGTCCAAGCTTACATCAGTTCCAAGCAGATACAGTTATATTTGAGCTAAAAGAAAGAACAGTCACTGCTGTCCAGTTGTTATCCTTGAGCATTCACAATTTAGTTTTCACTGCATAATTAGATTTCTCAGGTCATTTGCAGACTGTCTTGTAAGTTTGATTTGAAGCCCACATCCTTTTGGAGAGGAGACTTAAATTCTCCTGGAACACCTCTGTTCACACCTGACTGGTACTGACAAGGAGACAGGTTGAAATTTCAGGTGTCTCTAATGCAACACCACACAGTGCTCTCACCCACAAAAAGTAGGACTTTTCTCTCCAAAAGTAAACATGGAAAGCACAGATCTGACCTTTAATCAGCTCAGTGATTTTCTCTCCAAATTTAGACATGGGACTTCCTGGGATATATGACCTCGATATTTGAATAAATACCAGGTACCATAATTTAGCTCTTGCTTGCAGAATCAATTTCTCTTCAATCATATTTCTGTGCTGTTTCTTGCCTTGGCAGGCAAAAAGCAAAACTTTTGTCAGGACAGAGAGTGGAGATCAAAGGTAAAGTTGATGAAGAAGCAACCTTCACTGACTCTGAAAGGCCACATTATTACTGCTTTGCTCTCTTCTAACAAAAGTCACCCCAGCCTTATTTCCTTTTTCTACCAAAAAGCAAGACCTGGATTGCAAATCATGTTTATAGGGTATAAATCAGATTTGGTATATCTCCACCATCTGAAAACTGACCCCAAATTCCCTCCTGTTTTGGGCATAGGGTGGTGAGAATCCCCACTGGAGGCTGCTCCTTCTGACCTGCAAGTCCAGAGACATCTCTGCAGAGGGAAGCTACATACAGCCACTGAAAAATGAAGGGCTTTACCCTGGTAACCTGGGAAAAACTCCTCGTAACAGCAAACACTTTGGAGAAGACCCTGGGGACTCCTAGGGGACGTAAAAGCCTCTGTCTAGGGAAAAGAAGCTAATGAAAAAAGGGAAAAGCAGTCACCCTTGTGAATACACGCATACTTTTTTGAGTTCCTCAGGAGAAGCCTGGCTGGAAAGATGCAAGACATTTTAAGATATGGCAGAACATAAGTCAGGTCTCTTGGGGTCTGTGCCTTGCTCTGCTGTAGACTCATCCACAATATTGGACAAGTGTGACTGAGAGTTCTTACAGAAAAAATGGTGCCAAGTGTGAAGTGTCCAGGATATAACCATCTTTCTGTTTGAAAACTTCAGTGATACGCAGTGCTATGGATTTCTACACTCTGGATTAGAGGATAATCAGGCTTGGTTATGGAGTTGTGGCACTACTTGGGGAGCTACAGCACCCGAGGAGCAAAAGAGAGGTCTTGGAATAGCAAGGAAGGCACACCACATGGGCACTTCTGTCCTGGTGAATTTGCAGGGTTTGTACAGATGTCTGGAAACTGAAATGGAATTGTTTTCTGCAGCCAGAATATGTAGAGAAAGAGTAGACAATAGCTAAGTTTTGTGCAATATAGAAACAAACTTTCCAGTTAGTCACACACAGCCTAGGAAATCCACTTTCTAACAGATTAAAAGCTTCATATTAAGGAGTCAGTCATTATAATGCTGCAGAGTAGGCTCCTGGAAGGTTTCAAAGCCAAACAAGAGCCGATTAGCTTCAGTATCAAAGCAGAGGGCCTCATTTAGTCCAATGCTATTGATCTTAAATACAGTCTCTGCTTAGACAGACAGCAACTTCAAAAAGAAAAATAACAATAAAAAATAAGAAAAAATCTTGCTCAAAAGCAAAATCACAATTGTAAAGAAAACGGAAACATCTTATTTCAGTTCTTCCAAGAGTCATGGGAGAAATGTTGCCCATAATTTTGCATCTAAATACATTTTTAATCAAACTTTTTCATCAGCCAGCCAAATAGCATCTTTTTAAAAGTGCAGATAAATAGAAATGCTTCCAATCTGGTCAGCTATAGTAACACCCGGTGATTCACATAATAGGGATATTTACTAGATGGAATATATGAAAAAAGTATCTACTTTGATTCTACAGCTCCAGAAAATTCTCAGTAAGATGGATTTGATTCTCCTTTTACTGAGATCAGGTGAAGATGAAGCTGAGTCTTTGAAGTTAGAGGCTTACTGCCCACATGCTGACTGAATTTCCAAGGCTATAAGAAAGTTGCCTTCACAAATTCATCCTCCATAGAGCAGTCTTTTGAACAGTAAGCCCGTGTAACTTTGAACTCACATGCTTTTTGAATGTGCTTATAGGCAATGTCTTGGCCATGTTTTCATGGTCAGAGATATTAGGATTTTTTTTTGTGGAGAAAGGTGAGAAAGACACAAGCTCCAGTTGTATTAATCCAGAATAACACACTTGATATGGGTAGGTAAAAACTTTCTTGTATTGCTCCAAGATTATATATAGACTGGGCAATGACCATTGCTGCTGCTTTGTTTATTTTTTTATTAAAAGTGACTGCATGACTACAGCATACATGAATATGGGGAAATCATGCATGTGTCTAGGCTACCTGAAAGTGCCATGTCTACAACAGGACCCTTCCAAAGAGACCTGCTAGAATTAGGAGAAGATATCTAGAAAGACAGAATAGATGCAAAAGTCATCCAGGAATAAGTCCACTAAAGAGACATTTGCTTCTGTGCGTAACAAGGGAGTGCAGATGGGGAAATAGAAAGAATTATACAAAAATATTTTGCAGTGGAACAATAACACTGCTTATTTGATCTCTGCCCACCAAACACAATGACGGATTCATCTGCTTGATGTTCTTTTGGAGGACAGTGTAATCTAGAAGACAATATACTAGATGGGGAATTTGGAGATCTCCCTGCTCTTCCCATTTCAGCATCCCTTGGAGTTTTTTGCAATGTTTTAATATTCCCCAGCATACTGGCCATTTTTGACAACCAGCTTTGAGATCTGCTATTTATAAATCCTTTTTCATAACCAGGTAAGAGCTACTCTAGAACAACACAATTGACACATAAGTGGTGCTTCCCCCACACTTTTTTGAAATTTTTGAAGTTTGATCTTTTTCTCTCTTCTGAAGGGGGAGCTACTATAGAGTGAAAACAATCAATTAGATTCAATCCTTGCTTGCTCTGGCCATTCTGATAAAACAGACTACCACCTAGAGTGAATTATCCAGATATTTGAAAAGGAAATATATTCAAAAGACATACCAGTGGAAGAGAGGATGACATTGTGTCCTAGGCAGTTGCTGGCTAGAAAAAAAACCAACTTATTTTGTGCATAGCAAAGTCTTTAAGAGGCATTCAGGTGTGTGCTCCGAGTCAAGAAAATACTTAAGTACAGGACTAAATGCTCTTTTGAATTGAAAATGTGTTTGTTTGGGTTTTTTTAAATCAGTATCAGCTGGAGACAAATTTGAATTCACTTCCATGAAGTTCAAGGCTGTGCTTCAATGCAGCAGGGCACTGATGTCATCAAAGCTGAATGTATTCCTTCAATACTGTATATAATCCGTAGCACAGATGTTGATCTTCAAGTTTAGAGGAACTCCATGTGGTTGCATTAGGAGTAGTTGGGTTGCTGAGGGCAGAAAATTGACCTTGAATAAAACACCTGTTTTCTAAGTCCCACTCAGCTGAATCACTTAAGTTCACTTAAGCAAAGAGATTTGAACTGTTTGGGCAATGCTGGTGGAATAGAAAAAGCTCTGCTTCAGGATTAGAAATAATTCAGTTTTTTAATATCTTTCATATTTCCAGAGGAAAAACCCTAGCATCCACAGTTATACCTCAAAAGATCTGTAAGTATAGGCTACCCAGAGAGGTTGTGGAGTCTGCTTCTCTGGAGGAGATGCGATCCTGTGCCACCTGCTCTAAGTGAACCTGTTTTTGCAGGGACATTGTATTAGATGATCTCCAGAGATTCCTTCCAACCCCTACCATTCTGTGATTCTGTGAACAAGAGGAAATGGCCTCAGGTTGTGCCAGGAGAGGTTTAGATTGGATATTAGAAGAAGTTTCTTCACTGAAAGGGTTGTCAGGCACTGGCACAGGCTGCCCAGGGAAGTGATGGAGTCACCATTCCTGGAGGGATTTAGAAGATATGTAGATGTGGTGCTTAGGGGTAGGGTTTAGTGATGGACTTGGCAGTGCTGGGTTAACAGTTGGACTTAATGATCTTAAAGTTCTTTTCCAACTAAAACAATTCTATGATTCTATGTTTCTATGAAATAAACTTTCTCCTTCAAACAAAACCCTACAAAATTCTGCAGCCAACTGACTTTGAATCAAGAGATGATTATTTTACAACCAGAAAGCAGAGCATCAGAATAATAACTGAATGGCTACAGCTACAAGAGAGAAAAGGGAAAAAGTATCTGACTGCTTCTGTATGATGTGTGCATAGCCCTACACTTAAAGTTGCATACCATTGACTAGGCTATTAATGGAACATAGCTTTTTTGAAGGGGAGAATTAAAGACAAGCAGATGCAATGTTTGCTGCTTTGTCTACCAAATCTGCTAGCCTGCTGTTAGCCTAAGAAGCCGACTTGACTTGGGCAGGTGTCCAGCCTTGACCCATGTTAAATATGTAGAAAAATTATAATTTTAACAATTCTTTCTAGAACCTTTCCATAACACCTTCTCCCCTAACATTTTTTATCTTCTCTTCCTTTCTCTCACTGGTATTATTAGCATCTTGAGTTCTTAAATTAGTAAAGAAAACACCTTTAGGAATTACATGTCTGCTAAATTAATCAGGATTGTGCCTAAGAGTCTTGCAGCTGCTTGTATGTGTTATTGCTACACATTTGAAATATGCATGCATAATTTTACTGTCTCATCTTTCTCCAGAAGCTTCCAGTGTTTATACATGTTCTTTCCTGCTAAAAAAAAGCCAGACTTAGGCTCAAGGTGCAGTTCATATTCAGGGTTAAAATGATTAGGCAATTCTATACTGCTACCCATTGCTGTGAAAGTTTGTGCAACCTCACATACTTTGAAATCATGAATGTTTTGCAAAAATCAATGGCTTTCTTGAGATGTTAGTAAGCTGAGGTACTATTTGCAGATGGATTCAAAAACATTGTTTTTTCCAGCAAGGGATTCAAATACAGATGGTACAGTTTTGAGTAGCTGAGGACAAAAGGACAATTATTTCTTCTCTGTTCTTTTCAGCAAAATACTGCCATGGCCAGTACATACATGCACACAGACAGACTAATGTGCTTACAAGTGAATGTTTTATTCAGTTATTTGACTGGAACCCATCTTTAACTCAAAGAGTGTTCATGCTTTCAACATGAATTTAACACTATTTGCTTGTACTGAATATACCGTCCTTAAATAATATTTTCCCGTTCTCCTTAGACTTCCAAACAACTCTGCCTGTAATATTGTTACATTTATGAAAATTTATGGATAGGACTCCCCAGGATCCTGCTAAATAAAGAGATACACTTTAATTAAAGACTTTAAATTGATCTCTGAAATACTCAAGACATTCTTTTTTTTTCTTTTTTTTTTTTTTTTGTTAGAATTTTCAATAAAGAAATATTATCCTTCAATAAAAACTGCTCCATTCTGGGGCTCATATTACTCTGTCAGTCATTCTTCAGAGACAAAGCAAAACATTCAGCTTCTTACATGATATTTGGAAATGGAAAATAGACATCTTTCAACTCAAAGAGAGCCAAAAATATATGTAATTGTGGAAATCTATGTTTCTATAGTGTGTTTGTATGCAGTTCCACTATGAAAGAATACTGTATGAATAGGAGTGCAATGAAGGGAGCTACATGTGAAAAGCCCTTTGTTCTGAAGCGTTGATTAAAGGTAAAGAGAAAAAGAAAATAGAAATAGTAGTAATGATAATAATAAATTAAGAAAACTTGCTCAAATGGAAGATCCTGTTTATTTCTCAGATGCCACAGAATACACCAATCCAATATTATTACCCAAAACAGTAAAGAATTTACATTTTTATCTAGGCAGGGAACTAGCATTTGACTAGTTCGAGTTGCAGCTAAACGGTAAGAAGTGCTTCTGGCAAAAAAGCCATTAAGACATGTTAACTCTGACAGCTGTACAGATGCCTACAGGCACTTCTGTATAACCAAGTTTTAATGGAGATGTTCATGATGTTTGCTGAGTGTTTGCTGTGTAAGTTATACACTGAGTCAGGAAAGGGATGAGAGGGTTTTCTATAACCCTAAGGTTATATGTTGATGATCTTGCAGTTACAGGCTGAAAAAAGGTATAAAACTCATTTTAATGACCCTCTTGGTTTAACAGTGTAGCATATCATCATTTGTAGACATGAAACATCTGCTACAATCACATATCATATATTTTGTAGTGGTAAAGAAATAAAGAAACAGATGGGTTCCCTAATGCCAATGGTGTTAGTGTTTATTTAGAGACCACATACTGAATCATGAGCAATCTTTATTTTTTGTTCCCCCTCTCCAGCAGCAGGGATAGCACTGTTGATTTCA
Source organism: Aegotheles bennettii (assembly GCA_013398125.1). Classification (NCBI taxonomy): domain Eukaryota; kingdom Metazoa; phylum Chordata; class Aves; order Caprimulgiformes; family Aegothelidae; genus Aegotheles; species Aegotheles bennettii. Next base: position 555,166 of record VZRW01008537.1, read on the forward strand.
TCAACAGCACAAACATTTTCAAGATTCTAGACACTGTCCTGGATTTGGATGTCACAAAAAGCTAATTTCCAGGAAAGAGGGAGGCTTTATTTTGGGGATGTTGAAGAGAACCTTATGAAGCCCTAATTTTACAGCAGTTTAGGCCTTCACATACCCAAGTTAAATACAGTCTGACTACCAAGGTGCCAGTAGCCATGACAAAACAGTCCGCAGGGTAGACCAGATTTCCAGCTCCTCAATAGCCCTGAAGGCTTTGTATGGTGTTGGTTGGTGTGGTGGTAGTGGTGTGACTCAGTGTTGATCAAACTTCCAACCTAGACGATACAATGTAATTTCATGTACAACTTTATACAAGACACAATTATCTCTAAGATTAAGATTGTTATTTCAACTAGGTATTATCACTGATCTTTATGATACTTACAAGGAAGCAAGGGATTTTTTTTTTTTATTATTAATTTATAAATTTTATTTTTTCCTGGAAAAGTCAGTTCTTCAAGTTTTGACAGTCTTTTTTTCCCATCACCTTCTGCTCTGCCAGTCTCTACCTAAATTTAACAACTGCCAAACTGCTAAAATCTTCTTTGTGCATATTTCTGTATCATGTCAGAAATTTAATATTTGAATGCCATGATCACTGAGTCACCATATAAGTGAGATCAGATCCCTAATATTTTATCAGTTATCCAAATAACCTTGTATTTGACTTCATGATATGGCAGGAATTTGAAGAGAAAGTACCTCAAGATGACTGAAATTACATTGCCACCATGCAGACTAGCGGGAAATGTGAAGATGGCATTTACCTTTGCTTCTCTGAGCCCCAAAAGCAAAAATGCATTTACTACCTCTATTCAAAAGCAATTTTATCTCTTGCTTTTCATCCTTTTTGGGTTTTTAGTTCCATCAGAATTACTGTTAGTTATCAAATTCTTGGCGGCATCTCACACTTCTAATTAAATTTGAGGTTCCTCTTGTCCAGAATCCAGCAGAGAATAGTTAACGGTGACTGATGCAAAACAGCTGTATTCATCATGAAATAGAATTAAAAATTCAATCTATCTTATCTGCTTCAGCCAGTGATTCAGTTGGAACAAGTCAGTTGCTGCTGTTGAGTGTGTCCTTGTAAACAGCTATTCAGAAAAGTAACTCTGCTTATGCTGAATTGTGTTGCTTTTCTTAAAAAAGACCAAAAAAAAGAAAGAATGGGTCAAGGTCCAAGATGTATAACTTTCTATATTTTAATTCTACATGCTAGAACTGGGGTTTTTTTTACAGTCTGTAAAGCTAAACTGATTTATGCCACTTGAATTTCTGTCCCACAAACTGTTGGAGCAACAAACATTTGTTTCCAAGTCAGACAAAAATTGTCGAATTATGCATACTCATATACAATATATATGCCATGCTTAGAGATGAGAAATCACCACAAATCAAAGCAGCAAATACAAAAAAAATTACAATCTGCTTTTTCAGTCAACATACGATAGTCCATTCCTCTCAGCAAACAAGTGAAGATGGTTGGTTATATGGGAGGAATCAATCATAACCACAAGTATGTATCTTTTTTAGTCCATGATAACTGACAGTGGCTAAATAGATTTCTAAGTCTTCACCAAAGAAAATATGAACAGAAAATCCTATGGGGAGCTTGGAAACACTAGAAGAAATGAATAAAATATGTTTCTATTTCCCAATGAATCAATCCACACACTTTTTCTCTCCTTTATTTGTACTTTTTTACTGGCTACCTTAAGGGACCCTTTTGCTATTCTTGGGGAATGAGGAAGGAATTCTTTTGCAAATGCAGGACTGCACTTTTCTATAAACGTAGTGGGAGATGATATATATGTGAAACTGCTTTGCAATGTCTATTGGAGCATTTAGAAAAATAACAATGACATTGAGTAGGAGCTATATGCCTAAAAGTTAGGCATCTGACTTAAACAAGTTTTGTATGTACCATCATACATAATCAGTAGAGCAACTGTCATCAGCAGCAAGAGATTGATTCCATCTTTCAACAGACACTTAAAACAAATGGGAGAAATGGCCCTCATGGATAACCGTGTAGCTTAAGCACCTAACTTCTAGCTAAGTGAAATGAAATTCACCCATACTGTGTAGAAACCAATGTAAAAAGTTCCCTGTATATGCCTGCAATCCACAGTTCTGTTATTCATTGCAGCCAAGGGATAGCTCTCAAATACCCATGGGAAATGAGAGCCTTTAACGGACTTGGCCCCAAAATGGGAGAGACCAAAGATAAGCACCGGCTGTTGGCTGGCCAGCTAGGTACTGGGCCAGGCAGTTCTCTTCCAGTGAATAATCCTTTGCAGTCCACCCTACCATCCCTACTCCAATTAAACATGCTGCCTCTTTACAGCCAGTGACGGCAATCTGGGACTTGGGATATGAATCCTCAATTCGAGACTAATGTTTGGTGCCTCAGCCCTCAGGGAAGCAAGGAAAAAACATTCCAGGCAGTCGTCTTGGTGCAGGCTGATTTTAGTGAGAAATAGGCAGCTTCGATTTTAAGTGTCTGGGGTGAGAATAAGAATCCTCAGCTTGGCTTTCGTAATCTATAACAAAGGCAACAAAATATTATCTGTTAAAGATGAGTCCAGCCTATAATGTGCTAGTATTTTTTAACTATTATCACATCCTTCTGGATTGTGAATTATGGATTTGAATAAAAGTCATCACCTGTTCGATTGCTGTGGCTCCTTCCACATCTCCCTATTTTTCTGTGATGAAGAAGTGTTATCATCGCTGTGCAATTGCAAAAAAGAACAACATTCCCTTTCACAGACCTTCCCTGTTAAGTCCATGCAGATATACTAGCTGATGTTGTAAAGGAATAGTATCATTAGGTTCATAATTATGCCTCTAACAAGCCAAGTGTTTATAAATCCCTGTTAAAACTTTCCTGAGATGCCTGCATGGTGAATGGGGAGAAGAAAGGGAAAAAGGAGATGGCTACCTGGAAGGGCAACTGGAAGGTGAGCTACTGGTGAGCCCCACTCTTTACATTCCCTGAACTTCTGCCTGGGATAATACCTTAGGTAGCACACCAGCTCCTGCTGTCCCATATTGCTAAAACTAGTCTCTGTATGCATCTTTCTTACTATTTCACCTAGACTGAACCTAAAGATTAGTTCCATGTGGCAAATTCTGGTTGCTGTTAAATCTCTTTGCTTTGAACATGAATAAAGTCAGCCATTGAAGGTTTTATCAGAAGCTGGGCTTGCAGCTGACAACACCCTCCCTGTTCTGTGTTTTTATTACTGAAACACATCAAACAGGATGTCTATTACAGCCATAACATTTGTTTCTCTACACTTATATTTGTTACAGTAGGTTTCAGGCAGACAGAACATGAATTAGCTATTTCCAATGACACCTACAGATGTACAAAATACAGACACCACACACGAAGAAGCACATACAAATCTAAACATGACTTTTTGCCATTAAAACTGTTCATAGGAGAGGAAGATGGGTAGACTCCAGTACTGAAACAGCACCACCTTCACTCAGCTTCGTTCAAGCCCTACTGACTGCAGTTATATCTCTTGTTATAAACACTCCTTCTTGTAGCTCTCAATGAATTTGCTCCAAGCTGTTTCTTATTTTTGAACCTTGATTCAGAAAAGAAAGTTTCCAGAAAGAGTCTGACTTTAGAAATTGCTTGTTTTGTGTTTTGTTTTGGTTTTTTTTTAAAAAAAACAAACAAAAATGAAGTGATGGACAAGTTTTAGATTTAGTTGCAGTTAGTACTCAGCAATAGTTTCGTAGGATTCTTTCTTTTTCTCAATCATGTTTAATTCTAGTCTGAAGAACAGGTGTAGAAGAAAGAAAAGGCTTTCTAGCTCATGTGAGCCAGGTTACAATTCATCTTTTTGCTCATGACCGTGGTTATATCCTGCCCTGGTACTGAACTGGACCATAAGTGGCATCTTCATTTTTTTAAATAAAGCTATTAAAAAAAAATATTTCAGCTCAGTAAAAAAGTTTTGTTCTAATTAATTCAAAGTCTGAGCTTCTGTTTCCAACTTACCACATTACAAAAATGCAAGTAATCAGCAAAATCAAAATAGCTTTGGACAGAAGAATCCCTAGGCATTCTAATTTCTCAAATGTAAAATTAGCAAGTTCTAACTTCATAACCTTCCCTGAAAGTCTGATGTCATGTGGCTTTTCACTTTAAAAAATTTAGTTTTCACAGAATTGAGATTTGCAAGAAAATAAAATACTGACTATATTATTCTTTCCTAGTTCTCAAGGGACCTGGAAACTTATCTGTTGAGCCCTGGATGAATGTCCATGACTCCTTTCCTATTAAAACCACAGAACCCACATTTCAGAGTAAGAGATATAAGGGTCTCCTGGTATTCTTCTCTGGTTGCCTATAGTATACCTAGAGCAGAAAGCATCATTCCTTGGTTTACTTTATGTCTATGAACAATTATGTGTACAGACTACATAATTTAACTCACACAAAACAATCAGAGAGGAAACAGAATAGTGCCATCTCCCATCTGCTAGTGCAAGATGACTTAGACATACCCAGGGAATAAAGGCAAACTTTACAGATGATATAAGAAAATCTCCCAGTGGTTCTTTGTGTGCTCCAGAGACAGTTCAGCAATATCCAAAATTAATTTCCCAGGGATCAAAGCAATGTCAAAATATATGGTTATCTCACCAAATAATAATATTGCACATGAATGTTCATGAGCCCAGTGGTCCTCTCTTAACTATGTGTGTAAAAATAAAACAGTAATTCCATTGTGAATATATTCTCAAATTGTGCATGTGTTAATAAAAATGTATACCAGCAGAGTGTTTTTTCTGATTGGAAATTTTTTTGCCTTTACTAATATCTATTTGGATTTCTCAGCTGTGGCTAGTGGATTGGATGCAAATAATAAAATGCTACAGGGAAACTCCTTGATCAGGTCTCAACATGAATGAAACATTCCTTGAGGGACACAGTAAAAAATCACTTGAAAATTGGTTTTGCCTTGGAAAGCTGTGTCACTCTACCAGCAACTAAGTCTCCGTTCCAACAGTTATTTCAAATTGTGACAAAGGAGAAGAATTAAGTTAAATATAATGAGATCCTTTCAGTCTGGATTCAACTATTGTTTCTGGGAGTAGTTAAGAAATCAGAACTATATGATTATTTTGCTCAAAGTTTCAATGTAGCCTACCTGGTGCATGGCTACAGCTTGCAGATTGAGAAACAGAAGCTGAGTTTTGAGAAGTGAAAGTTAGTAAAAAAAGACAACAAGCAAAGAGCAACAACAACAAAAAATGCAGAAAAACCCAAACCCTCCTGTGACAGATAACAGGCTGCAGCTAAACCCTGCTAAGCTCATTTTCAGTTTTGCTTCACAGACCTTGATTCAGATTACAGCACTTCAGGGACCATAGGAGGTATTGATTGGGGAAGTTTTTGGAAGCCACTTAGTTTGTCTGGGGCTCTTGAGAGGAAGAGAACCAAGTCAATACAGAGTCCTCACCGTAGTAAAAGAATGAAGCACGTTGAGCTAGCTTGAGTAGCTGTTGCCTTGTTGCAGCCAGTAGCTGCGTGATGAGGAAAGACTTAAAGTAAATAAAACATTGGAAGCAAGAACATGCAGATTATCAAAAATATTACACTAAATTCTAGGTAAGGAGGATATGACTGTGTGAAGCTGCAGGGTGGTAAGGTCTGGTTTGTTTTAGACTCTGTCTTTGAAGCCATCTTAAAATCTGAGCAGGTGTCCAAATCCCTTGCATTCTGGTGAGAACAGGGGTTTTCCAAAACAAAATTTCCATAATTATTGCCATATCCATTGCAACAATGAAATCAGCTTCCTTCATTGTTCAGAAAGTTGTATTTTTAAACAGACAAAAGGATTAGGAAAGTAGAAAAAAAAAAGGAGATGAATGTTTGCTTCAGATTCCATCAGACTTTGGCACTAGTCTTATCAGCTGTTAGTTGATGATAGGGCTTGAACTAGAACTTGATGTCTAATACAGTCTTCTGCCTCCTATATCAGACCTTTGGTAACAAGTTGTGGGGCCATATCTGGATTCTGAGGTTTAGGCACTAGTGAAGTAACTATATCTCTAGACCGAGACATGATTCTAGAGAGGGGAGCTATGACAGATTCGTACTTAACTTCCTGGTCTCTGTAACTCGTTACTACACCTTCATAGCTGGCCTCAATAAAACTGCAAAAGCATTACCTTCAGTAACTTCACTCTTTGTGCTTACACTTTGTGCATTGACCATTTCTGACTAGATACTTTAGAAAGTGAGATCGTACTCATGTTTGGTGCCTCTCAGAAAGAATGTACACCAGTGGTCACTGCGGTCAAGCACAGCTTCCAGAAGAACTTTGTCTCATGAGTTTGTGTATAATCTCTTTCTACTTAATGTGACTTGAAAACCTACATGTGTTAGATTAATACTTTAAAATTACATTTGGAGATGCCTCAGTGCATTCTGGCAGACAAAATGCAAATAAATGTAGATTTCTGTTATTATCAGCTTCATCAAAGCAAACAAGCAGCAGCCGGGCCATTATTAGACTTTGATAAGAGTGCATATTGAATGATTTCCCTAAGGGATTCAGTAAAACTCATCTAATTCCATGTCTTTTTATATCATAATGTCAATTGTTTCATACAGGAACACCTGCACACAGTGTTGTCTGACCTATTTATTTATTTAATTTATTTCTTGAAGGGAAAAAATGCAAGGACTGTTCTACATTGTAATTTCAAAATGTGAGAAAGAGACTTGATAAAGGTATTCAGACAGAAGCTGAGAAAAGTAGTGTTGCAAATGCATAATCATGCATTAAAAAAACAATGGCTCTGAATAGAGAACGTTTTAATGCCAGAGATAAAGAGGAGACTGAAAAGAAAGAGAAGCAGAAAAAGGAGAGTGCCTAAAACCATGAATTTCTTTCCTAAGAGTAAATAAAATGAGGAAATTTGCTGTGAAGAAATAACTTCCATGGCTTGTAATACTCCAGTAGCATTTGGCAAGTAATCAAAGCTGATTTTCTTTCTATTCAAAGCCATCATCAGAACTATTATTTTTTGTAATACCTATATATATATAAAGCTCAGATATGTTCATAACTCTATTTCCATGCTGAAAAAACTTGTCATGAATAATACAGTACAAGGTCACCCACAAAAAAAACAATTCCTAGAAACAATCATATCCCTGTCTGTAAAAGGAATTCTATGTGCATTTTATGACTGATATTAAGAAACTTCTCAGCTTTGTAGAAAATATCCTTGCAAATGAATTAGGTTCCTCTATCCTCACTACAAGTGTTTATCTCCACACTGGGTTTGTGAGGAATTCCAGGGGACTATTTACTGTGAGTAACAGTGATCCAGTCCAGCCCTCTAATACTGATTTATCTTTATACTCCTATGTAACCCTAGCAGACTCATGGTGTAGTTGGTTTTGGGGACTTCTAGCAAACAGTACTTGCACATAATTTAGAATTAGTAACAATCATTGACAATATAACCATTTCTTGGGGCATCTGATGAGAAAGGTGTAAACTTTTGCAATGTCCTTGCTCTATTAGATGGGGAAAATTAGAGGAGAACCTTGTGACTGCAGAACAGAGAGCTGGAAAGACATCACAGCATCCAAGACTCTTCCATGTCTTAACCAAGAGGTAATTGATTCCCATTCAGAAATTTATTAAAGCTTTGCCTTAAAGCTGACTGACTGTCTTACCTTCCTCTGATCTCCAGTCTCCCTGACCAAAACCTGCTCCAGAGCCCCATTCTGGTAATAGACAAAAAGTTCTACTAATTTTGAGTTACTCAGTAGAGTTTTAGGACCACATCTTCCTCGGTGGAAATACTTCTGCAAATGCTCTCAGTACTGTCAGAGAACATGACAATGGGAAATGGTCACCAACTGCAGGTTCAGTCTGGACATTAGGAAAGTATTTTACTGAGTGTATTAGCAACGACCACTAGGCAAGGTGTGACATCCTCATCCTAAAAATTTTTTAAGACTTGTTCGTACAGAGCTATGGCTGACCTGAGCTACTGATTGTAACAGTACTGACTTAAGCTGGGATTGGACCAGAGGACCCTCAATGATGCCTTCCAACAAATGAGTCTGTGACTGTTCCTGGGTGTTTATCTGAGAGGAATTATTCTACCTCCTCTTGGACTTTGTTCCAACAGACAGAGCAAAGTGAACTTAGTCTCTCCGGTGTCTTTATAACCTCCTCTCTTACAGCTGCTGCTGAATTCCTCTGCTCATTCCCATCTCCCTTCTGTACCTGTAGTGCAGTGTGAATGATGTTTCTGGGATCCAGCCGACATAGGTCCATGTGGTTTGTCTAATGTCTTTTCCGGAGACATTAAATAATTCCCAGTATTTCTCCTGGAGGAACCCCATTTTATATATCCAAATTAATATTTGCCTGTTTCTTAGTCACATCACTTCAGTGGTTCTTGGTCATCCTTTGTTTCCAGGAACATGTCCTTGAACTTTAGTCACCTGATTTTAATTCATCTAGACCTTAATGCTATCTCATTCATACTACATAACATAAAGATTTTATTTAATTTTGTTTAGTGTCTCTAACTCTGTGTCATAGCAAATTTCATTAGCACAGTGTTTGTAAGTTAAACTTCTGAAGAAATATTATCCTGATGCCAGTTCTAGGGAATTCCACAAATAACTTCCCTTCAGCTAAATAAATCTCATTTTAGACATGCTGTTGTAATCTCTTCTCTAATCATGACTTGCCTTGTAGTTATTCTACTAATAACGATTTTCTGCAATGTAAATAGTGTATTCCCATGCTGTACTATATCAAACGCAGTTATGAAGTCTGACTAGATTAAACTTATTGTATTTCCCTTAGCTGATATATAAGGAATGATTCCATATCAACAGATGAATTAAACACTAATAAAAGACAGCAGTATCCCATATTGGGAAATGAAAATAAAAGATCAGGTGGAGATCTGCCTTTCTAATTCCACACCATACTTTCTTCTTTCTGTAATTCACAAGTGGACCCCTATTCTTTTTTCTGGATTTGAAATGATGTTGTTTTTGTTTTGTTTTGGGGTTTTTTATGTATCAGTAATGATTTTAACTAAACATCTGTCTGCCGAGATCCAGAATGAAACTAAGTATCATACCTTTGATCAAGAAACCTGAAAGTGAAGTAAGATGATTCAGCCATGTGTTCTTTCATTTCTCTTTTGATTTTCCTCTTTGACTTTTATATTTTCACCTGAAAAAATGTTGGTATAAGTTGACCTAAACCCCATTTTGAAGACTGAAAAGCAGCACTGAAGAGATTCCATATCCACACTTTGTGGATGTTAAGCTGACGTTGCTTGTGGAAATCAAGGATCTTCATCCTTACCAGCTTGGACACGAAGTACCGTGGGAAGGACTATGGTCCTGCAGTAAATAAACCAGAAGAGGTGCTTCTGCCAATAACTGTGTTGCAGGTTACAATGCTCAGAGATCACTGCTGTGCTAGATACCATATAAAGAAATTAGGAGCTCAGGTCTTGCTTAGGAGATCATAAAGAACTCAATTTTGTTGTCTAAGCATAAGAATCTGGTGCCACTTAAAATATCTTAGAGTATTATGCCTGGTTTCCAGTTACTGTTCTAGATGGCCACTGCTCTTCTATGAGTCTTCTATGAGTATCTGCCAAACCTGTGTGAGTGCATTGAATAGCCCAGGACTTCTCAAATGGCTCTACATGCATTTTTTCTGATACAACAGAGGAGTCACACAACTCGAGTGCTGGATGCACTGAATAACCTGGATATTTCCTTCTGTTCCTGTGCATCTATTCACTCACCAGTAGAGTATTTGAACAGTTCAGTGCTTCTTTTCAGCCTGATTTTAAGTGACTTGTTTGATGGAGCATCTAACTCGTGAGACCATCCTCTACTGAATCTGTTAGACCCATGCTCGTAATACCTAACTCACATTCTCTCTTTGATCAGTACCAGCCCATTAAACCCATCTATCGGAGATCCCTATGCGCTCAGCTTTATGACTGTTGGGAAATTATTAGAATATGACCATAACCAAATAGACTTGCCTACTGCTTTGGGCATGATACCATGGTCATTTTCTGGTCTAACACATCTTGCTCGTGAAAGTGATCCAGCAAGAATGTATAGGAAAGGAAATTGACTACAGTATTGTATTGTACCGTGAATTCATTCATTTGTGGTGCTTTTGCTGATCACCTGCATTGCTCAGCTGCAGCTGACTAAATGAGACCTTTTAGTGATGCAGCATTCCCAAAGTCATTTGGCCTGTTCTTCATTATGTGCTTTTTAAAATTGTTATAGTAGATTAACTAACTAATGGTGGCTAGGCAGGAGCATTCATCCTGGGTAGGTTATTTCAGAAGCTGAGTTTTTGCTTCTGCTATTGGGAGCAGCTGGTTCTGTTTATGGTTGGTGAGAGAAGACTGGACCATTGGGCAGCTCCAGATTAGGAATGCCAGTGTGTCGATGTTTTTGTATTTACAAAACCAATGTAATGACCTCAGAAAATGTGAGTGCTCTGTGGTATATAATGGCATGAAAACATCCTACAGCCCTTAGAATTCATGGCCTGGGGACTTCTGAGTCAGAGTTGTTCTGGAAAATAGTCAATAACTTCTGAACTTGATGAGGTGGTTTGATCGGTGATAATGTAAATAGCTTTTGGGCATTAGAAATTATTATCAAAGCTGTTTTTGAAGGATTTAAAGTTTCAGAGAATAAACATGTTTGTTTCCTGGGGATATTTTGGAGTTTTTTCACCTCTCCTCCCCCTTCACTTCCCTCCCTTCCATCTGCTAAGTAAAGGGAAGTGCAGAAGTAAAAGGAGAAATTTAGAGTAATATTAAAATTTAGGCATATAAAGACTACCTCAAAGGTACACAATTTACAGAGAAAGGAGAAAAAAAGAAAAAAACCACAAACATACAAAATTAAACTAAGCCAAACCCAAAACATTTTCATGAGAAGTTTCAACTTTTTCTGTTTACAATAACAGCTAACAGTGGGGACAACGTCTCTATTAAAAGATGATAAGGTCTAAATTAGGTATCTTTATGCAGTATAGACATATTGGAGCATGGAAGAAGGATTATAGCTAAGGTTGGTTGCATACTGCTTTCCACTGGTATGTAATTTAGGTCTAATTTCCCATGAAATCATAATTTTTACTCTTTTAAGTCTAGGGCTAAGTGATAAAACACTGAAGGTTTAGACAAAGACATTCTTGAAATACACACCTCCTTTTAAAGTTTTTCAGAAAGTACTTTTCCCCTTCCTTTTAGACAACAAGGAATACTTTCTCATCTGAGAAGATGAAGGTTTTTGAAGCATGGGAGAGAATATTTATGCATTAATCTTTCTGCCTGTCTGTCTGTCTATCTATCTATCTATCTATCTATCTATCTATCTATCTATGTAAGTCTTCATGACACCTCACACTTGGGTGTCAAGCAAGGGCAGGAGGGCTGGCAGGCAGACACTGAGCATGCAGTGGTGGGAGACATCTCCATCCTTTCCCCCCTTATGGTGGGGACTCCAAAACCCTGACCATAAGAAGAGGTCATATAGACTGACGGAGTGAATGGAGGTCCACCAATAGCAACACTGGAAACAGAGTGATACCACTAACAGAAGTGGCATTCAAACACAGACTTTCATTTGAGAACTTAAAGTTAAAACAATCTAAGCTACATTTAGACATAGGTTTCTGAATTACTTCTTGCCTGGAATAGCAGCAGGGTTCAGGAGAGAATGACCTACTCTGTTGTGTATTTCTCTTGTGGAAGTGGGAAGCCTGCAAAAAGGAATAAAAATGCCAAGGAGGAAGGAAGTCAAGAATTTTACCTGTTATTAGAGAAGGTGCATTTTTATGAAGCTTGCCTTCTCTCTAGATTGCAAGGCACAAAATTGTCTGAAATATGGTGACCTCCTAGGAGTTGGATCTTGATGATTATTTGTAAGGAGTCCCCACAAACTGCTTTAACAGTATTTTAATTTACTGCATTTAGTTCTTTCATAGTTATTGTAAGCAAAGAGAGGTTTTATGACTCAGCTGTATGTGTACTAGGATCCATATTACTGTCACTTGGACTATAGGAAACAATGCCTTTCTTCAGAGGGCAGCCCTTCTAGGCACACATATAAGCTATGTACAAATAGGCCTTCTGAGTATCCCATGTGAGCTGATAAGAACAGCCTACTTCTTCTGGAAAAGAGTCCTCCAAATGGAGTAGAAAAGAAAATCTTCTTACAAAACTGAGTTTTTTGGTTCTTTTCTCATCTTGCTTCAGATGGAGCAATGTCACTTGGTCTGGAAGAGAGGAGTAAGCTCATGCTTTATCTACCCTTAAAGTAGTGGCTTGCGGTGCAGCATCCCTCTCTTGGCAGAGTTTAGCTGGCCACAACTACTGGAGGAGAGATTATCAGCATGAAGTTCAAGGGCCTGTGTTGTGGAGGAGCACAAACTGAAGACCTTAGTGGCCCCTTTGACTGTAAAATCTGCAGCAAATAAAAAACTTCCAGAAATAACCTGCTCTTGATCTGGAGGTGTATTTATCTAGTGTATCCATTGTGAGATGTCTGACTACTAGAGGCAGCGTATTCCACAAGAAACAGCTCCTCCCAAGTACATGCTGTGGTGAACAGATAAGAGTTTGAATCTACATTTCTTTTCCAATCTAAGTGAGATTACTCCGTCTGAAGCTTCTGTCAGTGTGCTCCTGGAACCTCTTTAATTTCCCAGTTGTCTTCAGCAAATCATGAAATTGAATAGCTAATAATCTACTGAGACAATAGGTCATGCCATAGTCTTATTGCCCATCTCTGTGACACTGCAAAGAAAATAACCTCATCCTCCTCTTCACCAGGACTGCTGATTGCTGAGATCACTGAAAGATTCATTTTCTAGATGTGGCCTTCCCATCTTACAAATGTACACATGCCCTGTGGTAGCATCAGTAAACATTATCTTCTTGGAATATGGAAAGCTGTGACTGCTTTTAACTCCTTTGGCCTATTTCAAGAGCTGTCAGCTTGGGCCACATTACAGGACTGCACCAATGGACTGTGGAAACTCAAGATGATGGGTTCCCAAGGTAATTCAGCTTTGCCAAACAATGCAATTGCTTACAACAAAGGCTTGCCAGTTAGCTATCGCCTTCACAGTATGAAGTCCAGGCTTCAGCTATGGAGAAAGTGTAACTATTTGTAGCCACAGGCTTCTAAGAAGAATGGAGGTATCCTGCAGAGTCACTGTCAAATGGAGAAATGGATTTCCACAGTGCAGTGATAGAGATGTACAGCAAGTTTCAGCAATCTAATTAGTTTCTTGATCAGAGGGAGACAACTCTTCAAGGCAAATGAAAAGGTCATTGCAAATCCCAGAGAAGTATTCATGTCTTTTGTCATATTTGCTGACAGATATTTAAATATAACCACTCACTTTTCCTGCAGACATTGTCAGCAGATGCCAGACAGCTGACAAGCAGCAATGAATTTGTATCACTGCCCTGACATATCAACAAAGACAAAGTGGATAAAACTACCAAGTGTTCTTTTTGTGCTGCTGTGAGGTAGGTCTGGGCCAGCATACACTTACAAGCCTTGGGGATGCAGAGAGGACATAGTGACTTGCCTGAAGATGGTTTAGCCCAGTGAACAATATTATCAGGGTAAAGGGTCGGTCTTCACTGGGGCGCTATGAGAGGTTGTAGACGACTGAGGAGTCTTCCAGAGTTTTTCTGTATAACCTTAGTAAAGTCTCTTAGTATCTTTCAAGTCTGAAACCTAACTGACTGCAAGAGTCGCTTCAGGTACTGCTGACAAGGTGGATTTACTCAATTTCGGTTCTCTTTCTGTAAAATGGGGACAAAGACACTTCCTTTCCCCACCCCTTCGATATCAATTCTTTTAACTGTAAAACCTTCAAGGTAAAGATAAGTCTGTATTTAATTGTGATGTGAATGGACACATTCACATTATAGCACAGGATCCTGAACACAGGAGATGTTAACAGAAGAATGAAGGCTCCGTGTTCAGAGAAGTAACAATTTTTGTTGCATGTGTAAACTGTATAACCAGATTCCAGTATTAATCAATATTTTTATAGGAAGACCAGAAAAAGCACTAACTTCCTCCCAGCATGATATCTAATTCCTTCAAAGATGACCCTCTTCCATGGCCAGGATTACTCTGTATTCCCATTCCATGGTGTCATGCTCACAGCACACTTTCCAACCTAACAGTGAAAAGCATTTGTGTCAATAGCCACAGGGATACTTCTCAGAGTATGGAACAGGTATACTGAGCCTTTCCCCACACCAAGGGGCTCATCCCTGCTGCTGGAGAAACCCAGAGCATCCATCCATCCTGCAATGGACCCACAGACCTGTAGCAGGACATCTGCACCAACTTGAGAAACCAGGCTGGCCTCATCTACCTCCTCCCCACTGCACCTCCAATGGTCATCACAAAACCACCCGCTTCTAACCAAGCAGGGTGACAATTAAGGGCTGCCTGCATCACCAATGGGCACTGTGATGACCAATGATAGAACAAGCGGCAATGGATGCAAACTGGAGCACAGGAGGTTCCATGTGAATATCAGGAAGAACTTCTTTATTGTGAGAGTGCCAGAGCACTGGAACAGGCTGCCCAGAGAGGTTGTGGAGTCTCCTTCACTGGAGACATTCAAACCCTGCCTGGATGCGCTCCTGTGTGATGTACTCTAGGTGACCCTGCTCTGGCAGGGGGGTTGGACTGGATGATCTTTCGAGGTCCCTTCCAACCCCTTAGATTCTGTGATTCTGTGATTCTCAGAAATATTTCTTCACAAAGACTGTGAACAAGACATTTCTTACTGGAAAAAGACTTCGGCAATGAATTTATGAGCTTGAAGAGAGAGTATGGAATTTTACCTAAATAGACTTGTATAGTGCAGATAAGTCTTTGTCTGCACTCAGAGATCTAGTGAATCAAATATCATGCTTCAGAATATTAGATGATTAATGCATAAATCAGAAAGGAAAGAATCTCTCACTGTCCATTCATTAATTAGACAGAAATGTGGGTATGAAAGTTACTTTCCTTTGATTGGGAAAGAGATGGAAGCAGGACACATAGCATATTCTGTATTCCTGAAGGAAAACTAAACTTATATTGCATTAATGGCAAATGTGCTAAAATCATAAATACATAATGTGATAGGTGCTTTTACATGCTTAAATGTATCACCCACTGATCATCTCTTTCAAAACCAAAGGTAAGACTTTACTTTACATTGGTTTCCATGCATCTCTATCATGTAAATGTGCTAAACAGCTGTGTGAAATGTTTTTAGATGTTCAATAAAAAAGAAAAAGAAAGACATGAAGTAAAAACAAAGTAAAAGAACAGAAGTGTTCCCTAGGAAGCAGTGAGATAGTTTTTTTCTCTGACTTCTCCATTTCCTGCATACACAGACAATATATAAAGTACTCAGAAGGAAGATTTGCCTGTTAGTATTTATATCCACTTGAAAAAATCTTCAGACAGAATAAAACTTGCAAGTCTGACCCATTTTAGTCTCTAAGTAGGCCA
Source organism: Aegotheles bennettii (assembly GCA_013398125.1). Classification (NCBI taxonomy): domain Eukaryota; kingdom Metazoa; phylum Chordata; class Aves; order Caprimulgiformes; family Aegothelidae; genus Aegotheles; species Aegotheles bennettii. The sequence goes on from VZRW01008537.1 coordinate 570,818, forward strand.
ACGAATTTAGTTAATTTAATTAGGGAAGCGTGAAGATGGTAGCCTCTCCTACCCACCAGCATTGTGCAATGTAATGGTTATGTATATGTCACATGGTCTGTTTCTGTCATTCACATTGTGTATCAGCTGTCCCAGCTACTGGTACCAGTTCATAAGGATGAACTGCCACTTGCATTGCTTTGCAAGGTGTGTCTGGTGAAAAAAAACCAAATGTTGCTTGGGCCAAACTGTGAGCTGAAGAGAACAACATGTTCAGTGTTCCTCACATAATATTTTATGATCTGGGTGTGTATATATAAATTATGTTCTATTTATACACACTGCTCATCTATAAGCATGGATGATGGGTTTTGTAATCCTTACAAATGTTTAAGCAGAAGAAAGTGTTTTTTGTATGGATATTGAACTTCAGATTCATCACACCAAGCTGGAATTGCTGAATTACAAATCTGAATGATAGAAAGAACTTTCTTAAGATGTGATACTTCTCCCATTTTTCTCTATTTCTTTAACCAAATTTTCCACTGTATGATTATACAAACTCTAACCCCTTGTGAATAAATTCAGATTAAGAAACTGGCAGAAAATTAAACTGGAGACGGGGAAATTAGCCTTTTCTGAAATAGTTTTTCACCTGATCAGTGCCTCACTGATTTGTAGCACAGTCACCCAAATGCTTGTAGAGGTGTAGGGACAAGGACCATGTGCGAAGCAGAAATGAGAAGCCAGAGTTGGGAGAAAGGTGGAAACTGTCTTTTCTGGTGGAAGCGGTGGCTTGTCCCAGCTGGAACTGACAGGGTAGGTAGAGTACCTGCCAGCTCAGCTTAGGTTCTACATGACATGACATGTAGATGGGACATCATGAGTGGTGATACTTTTTCTCTCCTGAGCATACGTGTTTATAGATATGAAAAAAAAAAAAGACAGGAAGATTTTAAAACCTGGCACCAGGTTGTCCACCCTGGACAGATGATCTGCTTGAAGTGTCTACACTGTGGAAGAACTTGTCTTGACAGGAAATACGGCATTTCATAGGTTAGCTTCCCTCCATCCTCCGTTTCTGATCTGAGTCTAACCAGCTGGTTGTAACCTGGTTTTGATATTCAGTGTCTTGTCTGTATGCTGTAATGTGTTTTTTTTCTCTGACTTTATAAAACACAGCACATCTGTGTGCTCCTTCTGATGTAGGTGTGACTATTTCCGTACTCTATGTATATAGCTGCTGAGGGCTGTAACTGTTATGTGACTTATTCAAGATGTGAATGTGCCTCCAGAAAGCCCCCCAAAGTCCCCAGATGTCCTAGGTATTTGCTTATGACACAGAATTATATTTGCTCTGAATCAGCTTAGCAAGGAAGTTAGTCTCTTTTTACTGATATACCTGTAGAAAAACTCCTTAAAGAAGGAATATCTGTTTGTAAGTCAGCTTCCTCAGATACAAATTAACATTCTGAACTTCACTGGAAGAAAAATCATGTCCATTTATGATTTTTCATTCTTATATTTCTCATGTAAAAACTAGCACAATCTAGATTATGGTACTAGTAATCTGGGACCAAATATTTAAAAAAAAAACGAAATTAAAAATATAAACTTTCAATTATCATTAGAATTTCATCAATTATGGTAATTTTTGTTGATCTTTAACATGTGAACATAGAAAAAGATAATATTAAGGAGCTTGCCTTCGTTCATTTTAGAGGGATGTCCTGCTTAAGAACCAACATGTGGTTATGTGTTTTGATGGAGGTTTGTTACTTTTGACCATTACTTTCAAATTATGCTTCGTTGTGCCTACTGTATGGTAGGGATCATGTGCTTTATACCAGAGGAGGTACAGGCAAACGTGTTCCTATCCACAGCACTAGAGCTGGTGTACTCAGGCTATGGAATATAATATCCAATCCTTTCACTAGCAAGAAAGACAACTAATATAGGGTCTGAGGTCCTGGATCTGACATTAAGTAAATCTATTTAATTTAATGGCTGAAGAGCTGGAGTGAGCTCACCATGTACCTGAAATACTGCTAAGGTACTGAATTACAGGGGATCTCATCCTCTCAAGAAGGACAAGCTGCTGCTCAAAACATTACAGAGTATGATCAACGTGCTTGGGAGTAGAGGAAAATTGCCATTAGGTTCAATTCAGTCTTTCTAAATTAGGCAGAGATTTGATTCCAATGGTCATTGTCAGTAGTTTAAAGAGAGAAAGCAGATATAACAATGGGATGGATAAATTTCAGAGCCATTATTGTTGCAGGAAAAGTGTTTAATTTCACTTGCAGCTAAATAAATTCACATCTCTCTTAGCCTTAATTTCTAACAATGGGCTCAGGTTTCAAAGAACAGCTTCCCAGCTTCTCACTGAAAATGATACCTGTACAAATAACTGACTTTCAGATTGAGAAGATGAATAAAATTGAAGAAAAGGAAGATATATTTTTTTCTGATCAGCTAGAAACATTGTTTCTGTGGGGTTTTAAAAATTTACCAGTAATGAAAATATATACACATATACATTCACATAGAGTTGAGCTAAGTGCTAGAGTGAAGTTTTTTATCTCCTTTACTTTTTGATATTAAAATAAAAGGAAACAACATTAAAGTATAATGCCAAAAATCTGAGTATAACAAAAAATAATAATAAAAAATAAAATACTGCTAAATGGTCACAGAAAAGTTATGACTTCTTTCAAATTCTCTTTAGATGTATTTACTGCCTTAATGAAATAATTCACTGTAATTAATATGAATCCACTAATCTCAACTTTTTATGTGAATTTTCAGGAAAAAAAATAGAATTATTCTAAAAATGGTGTCCAGTTTTATACTGTCACAACCTTACTAGTCCTAGGAAGCTTTCTCATGTGCACCTTAGTTCTATCAGGTCCTGCATCAGTTTTTGAACAACAGCTGCAAAAGCAGGTGACTCACTCACTACCTCTGTCTTAGGCTTGCTTATGAAATTGTTTCTGTCCCTTTAGTATTTACTTGTTCTCAGTAATGTCCAGCTGTACTTTCAGATTTACATACATATGCATGCATTTGCAGTAAGAAGCAAGGCAAAAGCCTGACTTCATACAGTGTAGAGCTCTCTTTTCATTCCCATTTGTGCTGCGCTTATCTCCATGGGCATCTAAGTGCAGCTCCAGTTCATTTGTTAATCAATGAATGTTCAAATACTTGTAAGCCTATAAAATGTAATGCATTTTCCTCTCTTTTAATGGTACCATGGCTGTAATGTCACAGTTCCATGGTTTCTTCTAGTGCTAGTCCTTAAAACTTTTCAGTTAAGAGATGATTTACTCTTCATAGCTACTGAAGACATATGTTTTGGGTGAAATATTTTCAACATATATTTCACAGTCAAATTGTCAAAAGAAGGTCTTGGCAGCCAGAGGAGAAGCAACATTTCTTTGCTTTTGGGATCCTCTTCTGCAATGAAGCACATCATGGGTGATTACCCGTTATGCACAAGCTGAATTCTGTAGTCCTGACTGATCAAAGAAAAGCTAAAATCAGTGGACCCTGCATAGTTACTTCAATAGCCTCCACAGCCCAGATTTTTAGAGCTATTTGCCTATGTAATGATGCAAGCAGATGCCTAGAGATTTTCCAAAGTGCCTAAACAGATTAGGTCCCTAATGCCTAGCTGCTGCAGAGGGGGTTCACTTAACATCTTCCAGGCAAAACTATGGCCAGTGTGGGGATGAAGGATTTTTCAAAATAGAAATGCTGTACTTTGAATGTCATTGCCAAGCTGTTTCCAACTTCCCACACTTACTGTGCTGGTTTGGGAGCACAGGCATGCCTTTCACTGCAGAATAGGTTATGAACAACACAGCTTAACCAGGCAGCATTTTTGTGGAGGAAGAAGGGAATTTCTGTTTAAATGGAAAAAAAATAATAATAAAACAACTTAGCAGGTAGAAGAACATATGGCATTTAAACTACATCAAAAATGGAGGAGATTGATTGTTTCGTTGTTTTTCTTGAAATATATACATTTTTCTTTGTTTGTGGTTCAGAATTGAATCAATATTAACAGGAATTTGAGAGTAACATGAAGTGACATTAGCTTTAGTTATAAGTCAGCAATGCAAAACAAAATCTTCCTAGGCAGAGACATCCACTGTGATCAGTTTGAGTCCTGGTGGATTAAATACATTTTAAAATATAAGTTTATTTCAAAGCTCACCAGAATTCTGAAGGTAGGAACTGGCATGCCTTTTTTCTACAGAAAGCAGAAAAAAAGCCTGAAACAAGTTAACAGTCTGAAGGCTATTTTTGCCTGAATCTTTTTGCCAGAAACGGCAGCAAGAATGTTCTCCCAGGAAGCTGTGTAACACAACATGCAAACATTTTGGATAGGATCTGAAAATAATTTTATAGATCTCAAGTTGCAGAGGGATTTCAGGTGCTCATTTAAAGGTTATTGGCAACTTGAGGGCCTAGATTTCTCTTTACCTGATGAAGCCTAATTACTTTACAAGAGAGCAATGGGCTAAATTAGTCTCTGAAGGTACCTACCTCTCTTCATTACCTCTACAAGGAGTGTGAGGTGAATATGCTCAGAAGTCCCCTGGGTACTAAGCAGAATTTTCAGAGGTGAATCATATTGCCATAACTTCCCTTTTTTTTCTCCATTATATTGCTTATATATATACATGATAAGAACACAAGGGTTTGTCTAGTTTGGAGAAAAGGAGGCTGTGGAGTCACCTCACAGCTCTTACATTTTCCTGAGGAGGGGAAGTGGAGAAGAAGGTACTGAGCTCTTCTCCCTGGTATCCAGTGACAAGATGCATGGGAATGGTTCAAGGCTGTGCCAGTGGAGGTTTAGACTTAACATTAGGAAGCATTTCTTCACAGAGAGAATGGTCAAGCAGTGGAACAGGCTTCCTAGAGAGATGGTTGATGGCCCAAGCCTGTCAGTGTTTAAGAGGCATTTGAACAATGCCCTTAATAACATGCTTTATCTTTTGTCCAGCCCTGAACTGGTTAGACAGTTGGACTAGGTAATCGTTGTATGTCCCTTCCAACTCTCCTCACCCTCTTCCTCACCCTCTTCCTCACCCTCTTCCTCACCCTCTTCCTCTCCTCTCCTCATGTATGCTTGTATATACACATGTATGTATCCATATACATATGTTATATAATCCAGCCTGTGACTTGCACTGTAGAGCTTTCAAAATAGAGTGAGGCTATTCCTTGTTGTCCCTGGAACTCCCAGGTGCTCTGCACAGGTAACTTTGCCTGGTTTATGGAGGTATGTTTGATTTATTTCCACCTGATTCATGCACCTTTCATTGGAATCTGACTGTTTCTGGTCAAACATTATATACGAATTTTTCAATGTGATCAAAATTGATTGAGAGTGGACTCTCTTGCTCCCTCAGTCCCTTTGCTAACTATTACAGGATTGAAATAATGTAGATTTTCAAAGGGAAATGAAAACCTGCATCCAGGGGATTCGTGACAATGAGAACAGGACCTGTTGTGCAGATGGTTAATCTTCACAGAGGCTCAGTACAACACAATCAAAAAAGAACAGCAACATTCATGGTAGATATCTTTTCCAGACTCTTATCTTGAGGAAGCTCCTGTGCACTGGCCCTGTATATGGCTTGTGACACTAGGCAGGTATACTGAGTGTTAAAGGTGATAAGAGAAACAATACTTGTCCTTCTAAAAGTTTTTGTGCCTTTCGTTTAAAATCAAGACCACAGATTTCTGGCTTTGGCTTTTCAGGAAAAGTGTGGGTATTTGAGATCTTGGAAAAAATCATTTCACAAAGACATTCCAGTAGCTGTCACAAGTAGAAAAGCTGAGATTTCCTCAGATAGATCCTGGGAAATTACCTGGCAAGTTTTCCAAGTAATATCTGATCACACTGGGAAGGGGAAGCAGTAGCCAGTCAACGCAAATACACAGATCAGAATTTGAGGAGGATGCTTGATTTAGTAGCTTCTGAATTTACAGAGAGAATCAGGTCTTATTTAATGAGCAGCAAGTCTCAGCCTGACCTAGGATCCCAGCCCAAGGCAGTCTGGCTGCAGATGGCTTGTGTCTGTGAGTAACACAAAGGGATTTGTTGTGTTTGTTTTTTGGTTTTTGTTTTTTTTTTTAAAAAAACCCAATAGCCTTAGTAAAAGAGTTTCAAAAGGGTTGAGCAATAACAATGGACTGTATGAGAAACAAAAGCTAGATTTTTGTTAAGTTATCCTTAATAGAAAGATTATGCTGCTTGTTGCTTTGAAAGAAAACGTGCAGGAGAACAGACAGGAGAGGAAAAGAGCATTTGTCCTTTTTTTGTTGCAGCTTAATAGCCACAACTCTAAGTGACTTAATCACTATAAGCTGCTGCTGCTGTTCTTTTTATTTTCCCCATGGGCAGCCTCTTCCTTTGGTGTGCCTGTATCAGATGGGGAATTAGGAGCCATTTGCTGCCGGTGCTGTAGGCGAATGAATGAATGACCACCGAGCTGTTGTACAATCAGACTGACATCCCATGATACCCACAGGTTCGAAGAAAAGGAGGTCCTAGTGCCAGCCTATATTACTGTCAACATTGTTAAAAAGAATAAGATTTTTTCCAGCAAGGATAGCAATGGATTTTACCTGGACAAGCTTTAGGAAAGAACAGGAATATTATAGGAAATGGAATAAGGTACCTCTGTGATTTTCACTTGTGCTGGAGGACTCACTGAATCATGGGGAGAGCTGAGCTACTGGGACTGTGGATCAGGAAGGAAAAATAAAGGTGTCTCAATGGATATGCATGGAGCTGTAGTTCTTCCCCTGAAAAATAGTGAAAGTGCTCTGTGGGGAAGGAACTTAAAGTTGACATATACCAAATGAAAGAATTCCTTTGCAGAGAATACAAGATTTCTGAGTTGACACGATTGGCTGGGCCAAAACCAAAATAAAATCTTTTGTTTTCCTCTTTTTCTTTCAGTTCAGCTTTGCCTAAATTTGCAACTACTTGAATTAGGACACTGGCCTATGCAAAGTGTATGCCTTCTACTCTGTCTTTTTTGTTCTGGCCACCACAGTTGAACCACTTTTCTCATAGAGCACATGGCTCCCTTCTCAGCATCAAATGCCACAGATATCCTGGGAAATGTGAGCTAGTCCAGTCCAGGTCCTGGAGGACATGGTTCATCTGGATGACAGGCACTACAGCAGTGCAGGCAGCTGTTGCTCAGTATCAAAGCAAGCTCAGATGTTTCAGGGAAATAAAATGGCACGGAGACACCAGATTTCCCTATTTCTCAGAAAAAAAAAAAAAGAGAGAGAGAAAAAAAGGCAATTTTTGTCTTTGCATGAGCAGAAAACAAATGTGGAAATATCAGCAGATCTTACAAAGTAGAAATTCTAATTCCTGATATACTGTAAAAAATACTGTAAACATGAGGAAAACCACTTTCTTTTACAAGACTTTGTAGTTGTGCCTGATTTGTTTGGGTGTGAGGGATGTACCAACTTCTCTTTGCCAATGCAAGGTATTCATTAATCAGCAGGAGGTGCAGAACATGCAGCCTGTATATAACTCAATATTTCAATAATATTTCAAATTGCTTCTTTTGTGGAGACAGAAGTAAATACCTGTCAGGACTCTTGCCAGAAGGTTTAACTCCAGCCTTTCATTCATTATGATACTTGTATGTGATGACTGCCTATACAGTGGCATCAGCAATACAAGATTCAAACCCAGCTGGCTTTCCTTTGACACAAAGGAGACAATTCAATTCCATACATGGATAAGCTCAAACTCTCAGTCTCTTTGCTCCATGGCTTCTCTTTCCAACAAAAAAATACCAGTTTGTGCCATTTTTGTGGCAGATGTACATGAAAATGGTAGAAATGGGGAACTGTAGTTAGTGTGTTCTCCCAAATAGCAGAAATCTTGATTCTTTGTTATCCCAGAATACTTGTATGATCTTGAGGAAATAATAATTTCTGTGCCTGGTTCCCTCAGCTTCCACAAAGGGTAATAATGTCTTGGTATTTCATATGTATGTGGCAATGAGAAATACTCAGAGATGCTCAGAGGAGGATGTGGCATAGGTAGATTTATAGAGAAGTGATAGCCTTGATTTTAGGCATGCATGAAAACAAAAATGATTAACTGACTTTACAGAACAAGAAAAACCATTTAGCTGTAAAGCTCTGTAAAATGGCATTGTGTGAGCTTTAAGCCACTAAGATTAAAAAAAATAGTTCCCATTTGCTCTGAATGTCATGGAAGTGTCATCTCCCTTGATGAAGGCAGTGCAATAATTATATGATATCTATTATCATCCAAGTCATGTATATAACTATTCAACCTGACTTTGACCAACATTGTCCAGTATTCAGCTAAACACCCAAACACAAGAACCTCAACCATTCACAGTCATTCTAAACGTAAGAAACAGTGTCACTGGAAAAGTTTAATCTACATCTTTTACTCACATTATTAGATCCTACAACAGAAGCTGCAATTGTTAGATACGTTCTACATGGCCTAAAAATTAGAAGGAGGCTAATCTGTATATAGAGTAGATAGATATACACTGTCTGTACACACAAATTCTTTTCAACATTTGATGAGGGCAACAGGGCTTTTACTCTGTTTTCAATTCTGTAGTCTGGTGAAGCACTACCTTGCAGTCAGAGGGAGTCTGGGCTCCCCTCTATGTGGTCCCTCTAACATACCCAACATTAGAGACCTACCAGTAGTGGGTGCCATTTATGAGGGTGTGCAAATCTAAAATTTGAAAAACCTATACCAATAAATTAATGTAGATAAACCAGAATCAGAGGTGAAGGTTTTTACTTGCTTCACTCTGCTCCACGTGAGACAATGGAACAGTGTGTTAAAAGGAAAACCTCACATCATTTCATATCATGGCAGTTAAGGCTCAAAAATCTCTTGTGTGTGTGATAGAAGTGTGGAATAAGGATGTAGAAAAGGCAACAGAAGTAGATGATCAGATCCGAAATGACTGGCAAAGACCCAGAAAGATATGAGGTTTGGTCAGGGGGGAAGGGGTAAGAGATAAGATGTAAGCCAAGGGAGAGTTATGCAGCAGTCTGAATGTCAAGAAGAGAAATTGTTGTCATGGCTTTTTTTCCTCTGGCAGAACCAGTCACAACAGAAACAAATGATGTGAAATTCTCAAACCATAAAAGATCTCGAGTTTGCTGCCATGACTGAGATGACAGTGGAAGGACCTATTTCAGATGAAGTCTGGGGGTTTGTGAAACATAAAACAAAGAGGATAAAAGACAAACCAGACTGTGATGAGTGATAAACTGTCTCCTCCATTGTAATCCCATCATTTTTTTCAGCTAATAAACACGAAGATTAATTGACAGAAATAGAAAATTCACTGCTGTATGTGGGATTGTCAGTGTCTGCAGCAGGTCTGCCTACTTTACATCACTGATGTCATACCTCTCTTCCCTAGAAAATAGAAGCCATTAGCCAAGTTAAAAGTGATTCCACTGAGGCTGGGTACTCATTGTGTCAGGGATTATATATTGAGCTGGGTCAAGAAAAAAAAACAGAAGAAAAATAGAAGATGAAAACTGGAAGGACTACAATTATTTGTGAAATTGTTTCAGATTTGGCAGATAGTATCAGCAGCTCTAATCTGCATTGAAAAAAATGGTTAAAAGCTTTTTGGATTATTTATTTTTAAAAATTAAAACTGTATCACCCCACTACTGTTAAGATGAAAAATAGTATTCTGGATGCTAAAACTATTACATTTTGATAATTTTCAAAGAAAACATTATGGAGAGGGTAAATGAAAATTCGGTAACATGAAATGCATTCAAATGTATTAAAAAAATAAAATTGATAAAAGCCCAAACCAAATGAATCACTTTGAGACTGAACACAAAATCTATGGATGGCTTTTATGAAAAATAAGAAAGACAAAGGAGATATATCATTTTTTAGTTAATTTACAGTAATTTTTCCCCTCATATTTCAAGTCAACCACTGAATAAAAGATCTGCTGTTCTTTCTGATCTAGTTGTGATCTAAACAGGGTTACATGAACATAATCATAGTGCCTTTATCTTACAGATCAAAAATGAAAGCACAGAGAGAGCAGATGACTTTCCAATATTACATATGAAAACTAGCCCATAAAAGGAAGATTACCTGAACACCATCTTAAACAATAACCTTATTTTACTAGTACTGTATGGGGAACAGCAAATGGACACTCAAATTACCATATATCAATAAGTTCCTTCTTTGTGTAAAATAAGACTTGACTGTGTAGAAGTAATTTGCACAGCATTTCAAGGTATGGGTTCCACACCCCAAGTCTCCATATTTGGTGACAAAGGCAAGTACCTCTGGATAAGACAGCCTCAAATTTATCATTATCTGTTGCAGTGACTGAGGGTAAAATTCCATTTTAGACTTGCTTTTTGGCCACTGCACTTCTGGAGTTCAATACATCAGAGAGGTTGCCCTGGGAACAGTGTGAAGAACATTTTTTCCAACACAATGCAAATGAATTTTTTTGAGAACCTCGTGTTTCTTAAAAGGTGTGTTGCCTAGATATCATTTTTTGACAAAAGGTGTACAGTTTCTTTCCTTATGTCTATCTAATGTACTCGGAAGTTGGTCTTTCCATTACTGTTGTTACAGCTGTAAGAATCTCAAGGTTAACAGGAAATAGGAGATGGCGTTTTGTTCTCATAAGGACTGAGCCCAACTCCATTGACTCAGTTATATGGTGACCAATATTGTAAGACATTAAGCTCCTTCACTCCTGCAGCCTTCCGTGGCAAGGGAATAATAGCTCATGAATTCACAATTCATCCACCCAAGGCAGTGAAGCACAACACTGAGGCAGCAGAGAAGTTTGAGCCCCAAATTCCCACTGAATTCAAGAGGAAATAGAAATGCTCTGTAAGTCACTCATTGCAGGCCTACTTACTCAAGGCAGGATTTCTTTCTGCAGAAGTCTGGCCACCTTGAGGCAAATGTCGAGTAGGTAGTTGCTAATGAGCAACAAAACTGGGATGGGGACAAGACAGCTCTGCATGGTACGATCCTAACTTAGACACTGAAGGCACCAAATAGCAATGGGCATTCAAGACTTTGCTGAATTTAAAGGGAATCTGCCTGCTGCTGCCTTTGCTTTCCCAAGTTGCTTGGGGAGAATGGAAGAGAGAATGAATACTGAAGTGAGCTGGCCTGAAGATGAGAACTATATTGGATTGTGCTTACATTGCTGACACTTTTACATTGATACACTTCTTGAACACAGAATGCTATATTGGACCCTGGTCAAATAATGATGGTTTTGTTGCCTGCCTGTGGTTCTGGAAACTTTGTATCAGCTCCTTAGCCTAAAAAGCATCTGCTGCTCTGGGACCAGTAGCTCAATCTCTATTCAGACTATCAGAAGGGGATATATTGTCCTTACCCACATCATATTTGTACTGTGAGCATCAACACAGTGAAGACTGTAAGTGCTCAGATATTAGATGTCTATTTCATTGTCAACAGAGACAGGCCCAGCTGCTGTTGCAGTCAGTGAACATTTTCTGTTACCACACAACAGGAACTGTTGTGAGTGTACATTTTAGCTTTTATTTTGGCATTCATTCAGTACCTTATAATGACCAGTTTAAAACCTTTCAAATCACTAAAGGACCACTGCAGGGGAGAAACATCTTTACAATTCCAGAGAATCATCACCTTCCTGCGCTAAGATCAAGATCTTATTTAAACTGAGATTTCAAGCCCTTTTTAAAGAAATGGCTAGGCAATTACTCCCGGGCTCCTGCCTTTTTTTGTATGGAGGGAACTTTGGCTTTCTGAAGCACCAATTAAAAAGCCTCACAACGCTTCATTGCTCCTGTTAATTGTCTCGTTTGAGTCCCTGCCAGAGCGAAAGTACCTTGTTACAGAGTTGTGAACCTGCAAGCAACTTTGAAAACTTCCACTTTACAAGTCCAATCTCGTGCCTTTTTTTTTTTTTTAACTTTAAATAGAAAAATGTATTAGGTATTTCCTAAATCAAAGTCTTTAATAACATGTTAATCTAAGTTGTTATAGATTCTGAAAAGCAGTTATAGACAGCTGAAATTTTCCTAGGGCTTACTGTCAAGTATACAAGAGAGTGTTTGGAAAGTCTGCAAGCACTGTAATCATGGATAAAATATATTCTGCAATGGGACTCTAAATTTGCAGTAATTATGTACCATTTAGTTAATCTGCCTACATTATTTATGAAGAGTATTTTCTAGTTAAATACTTGAAGAGTTGACAGGGTAATGTTCAACAGCTACTTGGAACAGAAGTGATGGAGAGGCAGTAAAAAATAATTTCAATTTCAAATTACTCTCTTTGTGTTCATTTCCCTGTTTGTTTTTAACTCAAAGACATAGTACAAGATCTTTTTTTAGAAAAAGGAAGATAAAAAAGAAGAGCTAGCTCTCTGTGTGTGTGTGTGCTTAACTGCTGTGTACGTCTGTATGCTCATGCCTACTTTACAACGAGACAGAAATAGCTTGGGTTTTTTTGAGAGACCTCATCTGTCTGTCCTTTTCCACACTCCACTCCATGGATGCCAACAGTTTTCTACCCAGATTTTGCATTTGCAAAAGGAATAGCCCTAGATGGTGGGGTTCCCATGAAAGATCAGTGTTGTAACATGTTTTTTGACCACGTCACATAGCATATATGTGCACTGAACCCTCATACTCACAATCTTAGCAAAATCAAAACAGAAAAGACAACAGGGAGCAACCTCAGCTGTTCTCCTTGCCCTTTTCCCACTGCCATGCAAGAAAGGGTCTGGGACAAACCACTTCTCTGCAACAACACCTGTAATCTGGGAAAAGTAATAAGGAGAGATGGCTCCCAGATGCAGGAGACAGTGAGGGTAGAAGAGAAAGTGTCACATGTATACACCCTTGTGCCCAAAAGTGGGCCTGACTAGTAAAGTCAGGTGAACAGATGTTCCCCCTGACTTCACAGGCATTGTTGTACAGCATTTCTGAAGCCCTTGGTGGGAGGTGTCTCTGTGTGGGCAGGGGCTGTGTGTGTATGTATCCTCCCAAAGCACAGATGCTACCACCAGCTGGGATAGGGTCTTAAACTATTTTCCTTTGTTCTTTTCTAGCTCTTAAACCCTGAGACTAACTGCCATTAGCACAAATTCCCAGCTCCCTCTGGGATTTCTTCCATGAATAAAATCTGCTTTATTTGCCCACATGAGCTGTCTGTACAGCACATATCACATTCATTCCTTGTTTATAACCCCATGAGACATAACATGCAAATGCTGTTCCTTCAAAATCAAATTAATGTCTTTCATTATAAGGTGAGTGGTGACTCACCACCCAATGACAAACCTGTTGAACCCAGAATTTATTCCTCATGCAAGTTAGTGGCATGAGATTATTTTTTTTCCAAGCTGAAGATGAGCGCGCTCACTCTCCCAGAAGGGAATAGTCAGTCAGTTTTATCAGGTCTCACTGAGCATGCAAAAGTATTTTTTCTGTAACTGATTCACTGACACCTGTGCCTGTATTGTCATTAACAAAGCTTCGTTCAAATCAGGTCTCTGTGCTGTTTGGTTTCTTCACAATTTTTGGACCAAAGGGCTTAAACATGTGGTAAAATCCCAATTTGTGTTTTTAGTTGAAGTTCATCTTGAGATCAAAAGCAGTTGCTGTCAGCACTGCTGTTCAAGAAATGGCTTTTCCACTTCCCACCTGTGCTATGGCGGTAGCCCTAGCTGGTGTGGTATGTACCACATGCTGGCTTTGAAGAGGTCCTGGAAATGTATCCTGAGATGAAAGTGGACTTTGGTAGCAAAGCTCCATAAAGCCACAGACATTATACATTCATGATTTATTTCCTGGAGTCAGAGGATGGATTACATGGCAAAATCCCAGGTTTGGTCAGGCATCTGCACAGGATAAGCACTTTTTCTCTTCTGAATGCCTGTCCAGTGATGTGGGACATGTCTTGTAACTAACTTTCTACATTCATAACACTGAGATATTTTTTTTTTTTAGTAAAATGCTGTGAGACTTGCTGGAAAAAGAAATGCACACTACTTTCTTATGAAAACAAAGAAAAACTGGAAATATAATCCACAGATATGAAGCATATAGAGGTCTGCCAGGCTCTACAGAGAGCCTAACATAAGAGCTGCCTTCTCTGGCTCATCAAGATATTAACTCTGGGAATCCATCAGAGCAGCATTGTTATTACTGCTGTAATAAGAAGAATGCAGCAGAATGAACTCATCCAGATTATGTCCGGTTGGGAATGTGGTGGGTCTGCTGCTGTTATTCTTAACCTATCAGAGGAAGATGACTCCTTAGTGGTGCCTAATACCATATCCTGCTGCTGTGTACCTTTCCTGAAGTTTTCCTTGACATTTTTGCTCCCGTGTTGGGATGCCAAATGAAGGAACCCTTTCTTAACCACTCAAAACACATGAACAGAGAGGATCCTCACTTTGTACTCACTGTCCCCCCTCTTCAGATCACCCTGAGCTGTGTTCCCACCTTTTCAAACATGATCCTTAGCAGAGCATGGAGGCTGAGACACCAAAAAGGGACAAGGACTCCATCCCAAGTGAACTCTGAGCCAAGACCTGCATTGTGAGCACTGAAGGATTTTTGCTTTCCATATGCCAGCAGATAGCTTAGTCTCAAGAGTAATGAAAAGGTCTTTCATGGAAGTGAGCCATTACAAGAAAAAGCAAGTTACAAGAAAAAAAAAGCAGTTACAAGAAAAGCAGCTTCAGTGAAGAGGAAGGGGGGAGTGAGAGACAAAGAGCTGGGTCCAGCTACAGTGCAGCTGTTGCAATATATTGCAAATAAACAAGTGTTCTCAAAATTGCTGTTTAAGTCAGAAATATTTCAACTAATTTTAACCTATCTAGTTGAGGGTAGCACTAACAGCATAGCTGTAGAAGGACAGAGCTCAGCAATTGCCTTAGCATTTACATTGGTAAGCAGGGAGTGTTCAAGCAGTCTTTGGTTTTGCTCTCAGTGTTGCTTTAAAACCATCTTGGACATGTCTTCCTTCTGCAATGCGGACACCAGGATAAGGTTACTTTATACTTAGCTAATGCAGAAAACACACCTGAAACATTATTGGCTGGTTTAACTCCAGCTTCTTGCCATCTCCATCTTTGCCTTCCTTGGCTCAGTTTCACACCAGTAAATACAGAGCCTGCTCTGACTGAGGGGGAGCTGAACCAGCCCTGAAAACTGAGGAGAACCGACCAACAAAATAACATTTAATTATTTTTCCTTGCTCAGTTTTACAAGCCCACTGATCATTAGTGACAAGGAAAACAAATATATTATAAAACTCATGATGTTAAACTCCCACTGGTCTGCAATCTCAAGGGTTGGACTTTTTACTTCTTCCTCTCCACTTTTGGCATTCAAGTTAAGCAGGATATTAGGAGACACTGGGCTCCTGACCAGGAGGCCGTGCTCTCAGGAACAATTGACATTTACATTAGAAGTCAACAAATACCTTGAAAAATGGCTCATTTCTGACTCACCCTGTGATTTTATTTAAGTGGTTGGATTTTTTTAAAAAGGAATGCCTTGAAGGATCCTGGCATGAGAAAGCAGTTTAGTAAAAAGGAACCAATAGGTTTCCATCTGCTAAGCAGGCCTTTCATCCCGATTGCAAGAGCTACGAACACATAGAGGCGCGCAGAATATGCACAGTTATTGACACTCACTGATGAGCATAACTTGTTATGCTATGGCATGGTTAACTCACTGCTTCTGTTAATGTAGCTGTATTCTCAGACCACTGTGGAAGTAAGCCCATCCCTGACTTGTTACGAGGCTAAACAAAGAGACAATTGCTAAATGCACAAATGCTGGTATGACAAGAATCATTTTTTACGCTGGTCTCTGAAATCTGAGGAGTGTTACTTGCAGCGTATAAAGTCTGGTCTGAAAACTGTATTTCTTTTCTTTGGCAATTTCTGCTATTCTGTCCAAAATTAAAAACTAAAATGTGGAAGGTTTAAATGCTGAACTTTTAAATTTTGAAATCAGATGTTAATGTATAATTTTTAAAGAATTAATGTGATATTTACATACTATAGCAAAATTAATTTCTTACTACATTATGAAGATTACATAAAATGTTTTTACCTTTTTAAAATTAAGCTTCTTCAAAATACTTAAAATAGGAGTGTTGAAATAACTTTTTATTTCTTCAAATTTTATCATAGGAGATGTTTCACGTTCAGAAATGTAAACAGGATCTGTTTCACATCAAGTGAGCATCCACCTTTAAAAATAGCAGCAAAAAGGGAAAACAGTTCATTGCAGGTTTTTTGTTGGGTTTTTGTTGTCGTTTTTCTTCAAATGAAACTGAAGACAATTATGAGATTTTTCAAAGGAAGCAGGAATAAACACACTAGCTTCAGTTCTCTGGAACATTTATGTACTGAGTGTGGCTTCGACTTTCCTCAGGGGTCCAAAGAGAGATCAGATCTTTAAGGGGTGATATGTCCCATTTTGTAAGCCAAATTAATTGGAGACAATCAGGTATACAGGGATCATGTATAACTTACAGAGGGACTTTCTGGGAGAGGCTACTGGCCATTGGACAATAACATGTGAAGAAGTTGAACTGAGGCCATTAAATATGTACACCATGACACTTCTGACATACAAAACTCACTACTGATTCATAGAGATCACCCACCTTTTTTTGCACTGAACCCGAGTGTGGTGTGTTAGGATGGGAACTGAATGTGTAAGTAAGGACAATGCTTGAGATATTACAGGCAATTGGAGTTGTTGCTTTCCTTTTTTTCCTTTAAAGCCCCATGCCCATTCCAGATATGAAAAACTAATGAGAAGTGAAAAATAAAGAGCTTTGTTCACAGGGGGGTTTTTTTTACCTCAAAGGAATTCTATGTAAGAATAAGATTTATGCATAGTGCTTTAAAGTCCTTTCATCAAAGGGCTTTAACAAGGAATATGACAGGTACTAGGATAACTTTTAACCCAGCCAAATAGATAAATAACTAAAAGAATTGAAAATTCAACTTTGTTCTGCAGGTGGACATAAGTAGTTTGACATTTCAGNCAGAATTTCAGAAGAGTTCGAGAATTTCAGAAAGGAATCCCAGATTGTCTGTTTAACTCAAGGATTAAGAATGGCAAGTATTTTTTCCTGTCTTGTTTTTGTAAAAGTGCTCAAGGAAAGGAAGAGGCACAGTCCCGGAGAGCAGTGAGTATAACAACCTATTTAAGAGGGCAGAAAAGAAAGAAAACAAGGAATCTGCTTTCTCAGGAGTCTGGTGGTTCCCTTCTAAAATGACTTGAGAGATTTCACCATTGTTTTATTTCTGCATTAGAATTAAATTCAAAGCCTTGATGAAATGGAATTTTGTTAAAATGCCATTTTCTAAAGTAAGAAGGTCAGGGTTTGGGTAGTTTCAAGGTCCCTGGAATAATCCAAGGTGTCTTCTCTAGGTTTTAGGAACATTTCTGTCAACAGTGGCATTGTCTAGCACATTTTCAAAACCTGGTTTAATTCCAACAAAATAACATTTGAGGAATGACAAATTTTGAGTTTATGTTCTGAACAGTTCTGTAAGTGATCCTCTTTGTGTAAACTGAGTGTGTGCACTCTTACCTGCCTTGGTCCAACACTGCAGGCCTAAGTCACCTTTTTACTGCCATGAAAGGTTAAGTCCTTTATTAGAAAACTACTTTGGACTCCATTCAAGTAAGACATGTTTGTGGGTAATTTAAGATGTGGGTAGTCATCTTGTCTCCCTTTTAAAGTGGATCACTTTCAAACACTTGCCTCGACTCAGGCCAAAAAGCTCAGCATTTTGAAGGATCAAGTCAATAAGCAGCTTATTGAACTGCAGAAATTATCTGCTGGAATTCTCTGGCTCTTATGCTGCAGGTCACACTGGATGATGATAATGGGCCATTCCAATCCTAAAATCTAGAAATCGATGAGCTTAAGTAGACTACTAATATGCATAAGCCTTTTCCAGACCAAGGCTCGAAGAAGCAAAAAAATAGAAAAAATTCAAAGAATTGAATTTTCTACTGCCTGTGCACGGGTATTTGATTCCTTCATCTATTTTGCTTCTTACAATCATTGCCTTTTTCACCAAAAATTAAGATTGCACCCATACGAACTTCTGCACACATTTGATTATTATTATAGATATTAGTCCTGGAGGAGAAAATGGTGCTGACTGGTTACATTTTTTTCTGCTGAGCTGTTTCAATATTTGACTTTGCCACTAGACTTGCTTTCTAGCTGGGAAAGCAAATGTTAAAAATGTTTTTGTCTCCCGACAAGTCCCTCCCCAGCTTTTTGGTCATTTTTGCTGTTGGTTTTAACATAAAATCTGAATTTTGGAACTCTATACCAAGTATATATGACATTTTCTTATAAAGCTAAATAGTCATTCAAAGGACAAAGAGATTTGAAACACTGGTGGATAAAAAAGAGAAAGGTTAATAGATTTCTTTCACTCCTTTACTTGAAAGAAAGGAGATCTCTTCACATTTGACTGAAAATCTCAGAGAAATCTGAAGATGAGTGATCATATAAATGTGAGACACAGATTCTTCCACAGTATCCCACTGTGCTAAAGGCAGAAATGCTGGCCTGCATGTTTTAGAAACTACAGGGAAAATGGAAAAGATAAACTTTATGTATGTCCCAGATGGCAGAAAGGGCATTGGTTGTGCTCTCAAGTCACCAAAGAAACTATGTCCAGGGCCTGTCGCAAGTGACCTGGCTGTCTTCCCTCCACTGTCTTTAGCACAGCTTGTCCTAACTATTAAATGGAACTTCTAAATCTGTAATTGTTTCCCTTTTTTTTAAATATATATATTTATTGTAATTTTGATAGTGAAAAGGTTGAATCCATCTTCTGTAAGAACTGATGGCCACAGTAACAGCTGGAGTGTTTACCACAGCCTCAGTCCTCCTCATATCTCTGTAACTGACTCTTCATACTTAAGATTTCAAGTACATTTGAATCACAATGGCCTACATTTTTCTAAACATCTATCTAAGTAGATAGATGACCTTCATTGTCCAAGGACCCCAAAGCACATGAAAAGTACTAATTAACTAAATCTCATAATTACTAAGTACAATAATCATGAGGCCGACATTTGATTACTATTTCTAATTATAGCTGGGATGCCTGAGGTACAATAGTATATAAGGAAATATCAAAATCTATTACAAGTATAAAGATTAATCTCACTTTCCCAAAGGCAGAGCTGTGAAAAAAGCTCTGGATTCTTCCCTCCTCCTTCTTGGCCCAAGACATGCACATGATTACTTTGTTTAACTGCTTGCCCATTAAATCCTTGATTCAGCTGTGACCACTAGCACAAATTTAACATGAAGCCTACAAATAATTAAATTAAGTTTGTGTTGTCTCTAATATACTTTGAGATAGGGAAGTACCTCTGTAGGAGACCTAGTACCTTAGTCCTGAAGTTAAGAAATTATTTGATGAAGGTATTTTCCTACATCATTCTGCAAACCAGCCTACTAATCACCCTGCAGTCCTTCTAGTGCTTTAAATCCTTTAAAATATGTTGTTAATATTTGATATTTCAGTACAATTCTAAAACATTGACATGATTTTTAGCACATGTACAACTCCATCCCAAATAAATAGATCATGTAAGATGGTGCAGGACAATGTGTCTACTAAATGTGTACATAAGCACTGCTCTATAGTAAAAATGGAAACAGTACTTTCATTCTTTAAGTAGACATTTAGTGAAGCCTTTAATGTGCATCTCATCATCTGAGATTGTGTTTTTATTCTTGTGCCTTAGCTTTACAAATGCTCTGTTCAGAAGCACTCGGCTTTGAAGCACCCAGAATACTGCTCCTCGTCAGGCTTTGCCCATCACATTGCTCAGATGAAACATTGACTGGGAACTGTCAATGTCAGGCAAAAAGGCAGATGCAGTTCTGTGGCCGGGATGGTATAATAATGATTTCATTCATTTGCAGAAAGAGTTTGTTCATTAGAGACTAAATATGTTTCATGAAATCACGACACTATGAATGATTTGCAAATGTTGCTCTTCCCCATTCAAAGCACGAGGATCTGAGAACTGAGATCACATGAGATAATGCCTGGAAAAAACATACGGATATCAAATTAAACAACACCATTGGCTCTCTGCTCACTGAATCTGCTCTCTAACAGTGAGTGATGCCAGATCATTAGAAACAAATACTTCCATGTAGAACAAAGGCTGAGTCACCATGAATTTATACCACTTGACTTACTGACTTATTTTATTGAATAGACAGAGACCTGAGAGATGCTTTTCTGCAAAGTTTTGCTGTCCCTTGCGAATTGTCAGTGGGATCACTTTCCTTCTGTCAAATTTGAGTGGAGTTGGTCAGTGTATTAGAAAAGTATTGGCGAGAATGGAAAACCAAGTTAGCAGGATATGACCCTTACATGTGCACATGCAACTCTGTTTATACACATTGTACAGTACACAGAGAAATACATCTGATTCTTCAGTTTTCTACTAGAACTGCATTTGGAGAGGAAGGCTGAATATATGTGGAAAATATCATAACTCAATTTTCCACTCTTGGCCATATAGGAAGAATATTCTCTCTGTGCCTTATGATAAATTTATTACATACACCTGGGGGTCTGCCTGCCAGGCATCTAGAGTTCAGTAAAATTATTTCCCTGAATTAATTCCCATGGTGATCACTACTCTGTGGGACTTCAGTTCTGTGGCACAGAGCAAAGAGGGAAGGAAGCCTGGAGGTCTGCAGCTGCAGTTACCCACAAAGGTCCCTTTAGAGACCAGTTAATGGAGAGAAATAGACTCACTTTGCATATGGCTGATCTGACCTGCATTAGCATTTCCTTTAGTCTGGGAGGAATTTTGCCCCTGACACATGGATGTGGGTCTCCCCAAGGGGAATCTGTACAAGTCCCCGTGTGTGAGGACCGCACTTGCAGATTGTTGAATCTCAGCCAGGGCAGCTGCATTTTGACCCTAAGAGGAGTACATAGAAGCAACACAGCAGAGATACTAATTTTTATGTGCACTATTGTCATACACAGGGAACATTCCTCTTGTCCCAGTTCAGCAAGTACCACAGTACTTTAACAACAAATGCCAGGAGTGTTAGATACATTGCCCTTGCCCATCATGTTTCCTCCATCCTGACCTTGCTGCCTCACAAAAAGGTGACTACTGTGCCTGGCCTTGACCAAGCCTCTCTGGCCATAGCTGGATGCAGGGACCTCACTCATCATTAGGCTGAAGTAAGGAGGACAATGTGTGAGAGATAGCTGGCACTAGAGAGGAAAGGGGCTTTATAAATGAAGAGTTGGCTTCCACATTCTGCCAAAAGTAGGCTGCTTCTGTTCAACCAGACGGGCCATTAAAACAGTGCCAGAGGCCTTTAGCACTTCATGAAAAGGAAACAAAGCAGCAAAATGGGTTTTACAGTCATAAACTGTCCTTACTGTCAAAAAAAGTGCTATTTACCACCCCCACACACCTTGCTGAAGTATCTTCCCCCTTTCACAGCTTCCAGGAGGCAATCTGTGACTGAGGAGAGGGGAAATCTGGTCACCCCAGGTTGGCTGGCAAGACTCAGACAACAGGAAATCATGGGGCAGTGTCTGCTACTCTGTGTGCGCATGAGGTTGCCACTTAACGGGATCTGGAGGTAAATCAGTACATTAACTATCTTAACCATGGCCCTAATTTGTTGCATATGTATAATCACCATGCTCACAGGCACCTCATCAGGGAATAGCAGGCTGACAGACACAAACTTGTTACTCTGCATCTGCTGCCAGATTTGGAAAGTCTGAAGTTTTTGAAACTGAATTAAAGCAACAAAAAACAACCAAGTTTGCCAGCTGACAACAATCCCTGTGAACAGGTGGCTGGGAACACCTTCTTTGAAGAAAGACCCTTTTGACAGGAAGACAATAAAAGTTCACAGTTAAGATGAAGTTATTTCTGAAGTTAAGAGTAGAGCATTTTCTCTCCTTTTCTGTGGTTTATATAAGTATCATAAAAGACAAAGATGAAAAGAACTCGGTGCTTGAACACTTGATCCTATGCGGATAAATCCTACATTGGGGAGGGCTGCATTTTTGTATCAAAATCTTTGGCCTGACTGAATTTGCATACTGAAAAGATGGTCCTCATAAGTGTTAACCCTGAAAATGGTAGGTGTAGAGGGCTGTGAGTCAAAATGATTCCCTCATCTGTTTTAGAAATTATTTTGTAGCTTACAGAGATGTTTGCATCATGATTTTCATTGGAAATCATAATGTATTATTCAACTATTAAAAGTAGCATCAACTGTCAATAAAGCAATATGTAAAGATACATTTGTGGCCTTGTCAGTGATTCAAAACTAGAGTTTTCTTATCTTACATAGTTTTTATTACATACTTTATTCATGATGGAAAAAAATACAGCTTTATTTAGACTCCCAAAAAGTTTTAATTGTGCACCTTACAAAGTTTAGCTTTGTTTAATTACATTATTTTTCAACTCATGAGGTTTTTGTTTTGTTTTGTTTTGTTTTCTTCTTCTCCTGACTGCATGTTGAAAGTAAGAAGTTAGCATTATGGGCTCACTTATATTTGATTTTCCATAATTATGGGCTATTTTGTGATATTTTCCATGGTGATAAACTGTTTGATGATGTGTAGCCTTTTTTTTCTGCTCTCTTTATCTCAGTTGGATATTTTACACATATCAATTGTTATTAGGAGAAAAAAATATATTAATAGAGGAAGACTCATCAAAACAACTATTAATCTTTCCAATAAATCTTAACATAGCAATTATTAACTAGCTGTAAAATTTGGAACTGTAAATAAGAAAAAGACTAGCAAAAAAATTCAGTAGAAGCAACGGTATTGTTCACTGGTGACAGGGTTCCACAGTACCAGTTTAGATCTGAGGGAATTTTAACTAATTTTAACAATGTGGTTTAATCAGTTCTGTAACAAAACCTCTGATTACTGATTTAGTTAATTGTATTTTATTGTTTGTCAGTGCACAGCTTCAGGAAGCTTTCCAAATCAAGTCCTGGATGTGGGACAGAACTCTTACCACTCATTCCAGAGGTCCTAAGACAAGTGGAAACCATGGTTAGGCATAACATGGCAGAAGGTGACACCTATGCATTGAATCCCTTAGACGTCTCACACCCCCCAGAATACATTCTGCAAATCTTGAATCATAGGAAATATTTAGGTCTTTAAAACTTATAGCAGTGGGGAAACAAATGGACTTTCCTCCTCTGCTGTAGCAAAGATAAACGGACTTGTTAGAATTTAACTAGAAAATGCTTGTCTTGACCTAGGAAATTGCTTTTTGACTCCAAACGAAAAACAAAAATCAATCCAAACCCATGTTGAAAGCTGAGGCCATGTAAACTGACTGAAAGAACAGTTTTGCTTATGGCCATTTCTCAACCTCTAGATTTACTTTTGTTTGCTGTCTCTTTACAGGTGTTGAAGAAAGATGCTGATGGTGAGTTCAGATTATCATGGAGGATTAAAAAAAATAGAAAACCTATTAACTAAGATTTATATGGTGTTAACAAGCATCAATAGATTTGACAGCTCAATATAAGAGCATCCATTTTTGTCTTGCATTCATGAATCAGCTCCTTAGTTTCAGGCTCTTATCTTTCGCCTAGTAGTGAATTTAGGAGTTCAATTTGAAACCATTTTTTTTAAAGGTTCTTTAAGCCACAACCATATCTTAACTGAGAAAACAAATCCTTCCTTGCAATGAATAATTGCCTAAGTGATACTAAAACAAATATATACTTGACTTGCAATTCTCAGCAACTCAGAACTGCCAATAACCCAAATAATGTAAATTTGGATGAGAGAACCCGTGTCTTATGAACCAGGTTTGGAACAAAGATAGTGAACTCATTTCATTCAGTTCTGGTGATAAATACTTGAGTTCATTATTGAGCTTCACTGGCAACCAATATCAAATCAATGGTGTAATCAAGGGTAAATGCATAAGAATACAGCTTGCCCATGTTTAATTTTAGCAATATATAGAGGAGACAGATCTTTTTATTGCTTGTTTGAGAACAACAGGTTAGTAGATTTACTCACTTTTTGTCAACGACTACTATGACAGTGAAATTTATCTTTTTAACACCTCCACATAGCTACCTAAATCTTAAGTGTAAAATATGGGATAGCTGTCAAGGTTGCCCTTTCAATGAGTGGAAGTAGGTTCCTCTCAACTTGGACATTTATTTTAGAATAGGGTGGATCAGCTTACAGAGGTTCTTCACCTTACAATAGATTTACAATAGATGTTTGCCTTTAATGATGTAAGACTTTGTATCTTGTGATAAGACCATGATGTCAAACTATTTCTTCTTCTGAGAAGAAAAAGTTTTCATATTACTACAGTAATACTGAAATAACAGAGCTATTTTGGAGTAGAATATGAGTCATTTTGTTCAAAATCAATGTTGCTTAAATCAGAGAAAGGCAACATTATTCTCACATTTTAGAAGGGGGGCTTGTTCCAGTGGGGATTTTATATCAGCTTGTATGAAGTGTAAAGCTCATCAGGAACTCACATATATTTACACATAACGTTTAATGTCCTGTACTTAAGAAAAAAATCTCCATGCTGGATTGAGCAATATACTATCATGTGAGTATGTCCCTCCTTCAGTGATCATATAGGTGAGTAATTACCTGCCTTAATTATCTTTTGATTTAGAAATTGAGCTTGTGTTCTGGTTATCCAATTAATTCTTACAGTTGTCTCTGTTAATGGTAGCATTTTGCCTTGCAAGCTTTGAATTGGTTGAGCTGAAAAACAAGACGAAAAATAGGGAAAGAAGTCAATGGTTTTTTTAGAATCACTGAATAATTTAACTTGGAAGAGACCTTTGGAGGTCCCTGCTCTAAACTCCTGCTCAAAGTAGGGCTCAAAGTTAGAAAAGCAAGACTCGATGTTAGAAAAGGTTGCTTGGGATGTCATTTAGCTGAGTTTCAAAACTCCACATGGAAGGATAATCCAGAGCCTCTTGGGCAGTATGGTTCAGGGTTACTGCCATAGTGGATTTTCTTTTCCTCTCTTGGCAAGTGAAGTTCCCATTGTTGCAGTTTGTGGCAGCTGTCTCTTGTTCATTCTCTGCACTCTGAAATCTGACTGCTTTTTCTGCTGAAAGGAGTGACTGTCCAACTCCTGTTGAAAGCAACACTTAGCTTTCTTACTAGCCTTCCCTTGTGCACGTTTCACAGATCTATCTCTCTCTCCTGGACTTGCATCAGCATGTCAGTATCTCACTTGCATGGGTGGCCCAAACCCAGATACTACTTCAGAGGCAAACTTAACCAAGTGCCGAGTAGTGTGAATAATTAATTCCTTGGATCTGCTATTTATGCTCTCAGACTAATACTCAGCCTTCATTGCTATAGGGATACCTTGCTGATACATGTTCAGCTTGTTGTTCACCAGCATCTGTGTGCCCTTTTCTGCAGAACTGTTCCTTGTGCAGTCAGTGCCCTGCTTACACTGTTGTATGGAGCTATTCTCTCCTGGATGCAGGACTTTGCATATGAAATGTCTTAACTTCCTGAAGTTCCCATTGTCCCTCTTTTCCATCTTGCCAAAGTCCCTCTGAACAGCAGCCTAACACTCTTAAGTTACCAAGAGCTCCCTCTCCCCTGCTTTATGCAGTATCATCTGTGACTCAGCTTAGGGTGCGTTCTCTCCTATCAAGCAGGTCATCAATGAAGATGTTAAATGGTGTTGGCCCATAACATCTGAGGAATACAACCACTCTTAGCTGCACATCACTTAAACTTCAAACTGTTCAACACTGCAGTACACCCATTCAGTCTCTGTCTCCCCAGTTTGGCTACAAGGATGTAAGTTGAGATGAACTATACCCACCAGTCTCCCCTTGTCTACAGAGTTAGTCGTCTTGTTGGAGAACATTTTCCACCATCTGGGTGTGGATGAGAGGGGGGTAAGGAATACTTTCCATTAGGAGGGTTTGCACATGCAGAACAACTCTGGTTTCTGTTTTCCAGATTATCAAATAAAGCACAGCCTTTTGCTGAATAAGTGATAACCTCCACATGTGGAGGGTTTAATCAGGCCATTCTTTACATGATGGACAGCGCAGAGCAATTCACAGGAAGTGGCAAAAAGTTGCTCAGGATTGTAAAATCTAAACTCTTTTGTGAATCTGAGCCTAAGGGACTTCTGAAAGTCCTGGCTTGGGTCTGTAGCCCATCATTAAAAACAGCTCTGCTGTTAGAGGTGAGGGGAGCAAAATGAAATTCCCTCTATCTTAGTGATCAGTAAAGATCCTATACTACCCCCAGGGCCCTAGACACATTTGAGTACAAGTCCTTTGTTGTTCTAAAATGTCCCCTGCAGTTTCAGCTAGAGATCTGTCTACTTTTAGACTCTGCAATACTGCACTCTGTTGGAGATTGTTAAATTCCTATGGGGTTCAAAGTATTAGCCTTTTGGGAAAAAAAAAAAAGAAGGAAAACATTATTGGTACATTATAAATATTTATCTCTGATCATGAAGTTTTAACTATCCTTCAGAGAACAAACAAACAAAAATGTCCTGATTGTAATTGCAGCTAATTTACTATAAAATGAATGCTTTATTGTCATTGCTTTCACGTGAATTAGTCAAGTTTTAGACATATTTAAATTATGTCTGGCCCAAGGAATATATTAATAAAGCTGTTGAATAACTCTGAAAAGAGAATACTGCAGCATGGTAAATGATTAGGGCATAACACAACAACTCCATAAACCAACTCTTAAGCCTAAAATGTGCTTTTAGGCTTTGAAACAGAAAGATTCCCTAAAGCAGCGACCCAAATGCCTTCATCACTCAATGGGAAACAAGTTGTTTCTGGTGTGCAGGGTGGAAGACTCATTTCCCTCACTGTTTCTGGAGGGGAAAGAGAAATGTGTATGCCTTGCTGGGCAAACATTTCCTTGGGAGTTAATGGTGTGCTCTGTTCAGGAAAAAGTGTACAACCCATTCAACGTGATCAGCACACTGGAGGAAAACAGTGAGTCAGGTAACCTCAGTCTAACTGAGAAGCTCCAGGCAGTATGTCCAAGAATTTTGAGAGAGGCAATTGCCTCTTTGTTTTCTCTGATACCCCAGCAGGGGAAAAATAGAGTCTGTGGCTGACAGTGTTACAAACCCATTCATAATACCTGTCTTCCCCACCAGTCTCAAGTCCTGACTCATTCCTCTTATTTGCCTTTTCTAAAGGCCCTGGGTCATCTTTCTGTGCTACTCTCCTGATACTGCACCAGTCAGGTGGATGGGAGACTTACCCATCCATCTGAGGTGACTCCTGCCCTTCTTTGAAGAAGCTGCAAAGGCTTCAGAGTTAGTAGGGCACTTTCCTTTCTTCATACTGACAGCAAAGGCCTTCTCTAGCTCTTTCACCTGCTGACTCCACCCTTTGAAGGCTTTTGCTCAGTCACTTACTCTACAGCGTATTGGGAGGGGAAAAAAGGCTTTTCAGATGATCTCCCCAGTGGAAAAGCCCTAGGATTTTGTAATACTACTTTGAATTTCTGTGGTCCCTCTCATCCAAGAAGCTCCGAAGGACTTTTAGATTCATTATGCCTCCTGATCCACTAGCATTATTATCCTCTCTTAGAGATAAAAACACAGAGTCTTAGAGCAAGCAGTGCAGATGAATGACAGACCAGGACTGAGAAGGGGGATGTCTCACCTCCCACTCTCTGGTAGTAACCACAATGAAACATGGCTTTGCCAAAGCTTCTTGATGTGGTGCTCTATATTTTATTTAGCTTTTGAATAGCACTATGTGACTTATTTCAATGCAAATATCCCTGTGAAAGTTGCATAGGTTTTCATGGTCAAAGGAAATACATGATATTCTTAAGGCCAAACCAATTGAATGTTAAATTATCTTAACAATTTCTATTTATGTTGTACATAATGATGAGGCTTTAGAATTTAAGATAATTGGACAAATGATCTCCTTTTCCATGCTGTATGCTTCCAGTTTTCAATTGCAAAATCTACAGAAAGAATATGAAGTAGGGGGAAAAGAGCATGCTTGTAGCTCAATACCAGAGACATAGCAGCCACCACACTCTTGACAGGGATTACTCAGTCACAGTAATCCATGTGTGCTTAGACAGCTGTTGATGCTTGACAAAATTGACAGTAACCCCAAGTGGCATCTTCGTTCTGATATACAACACTGCCATGGGTGGGGAAATGAATACTCTAGGAAGCTCATGGTGAAAGGAAAATATAAATGTCCTGCATAGTCTTGTTTTGTGAGCAAACATCAACAGACGAGAGGCTGCTTGCTATTCCTAAATCTGCCACAAATTTATAGTTTGACCTTGGAAATGGCTCTCCTCTGTTTCCTTTCCTACCTTTTATGTTACAAGAAGAGGAGTGATTCAGAGCCAGATGAAATCACAATGTGATTGAAAGCCAGAAAATAGCCTATTCCCTGTCATGCCACCCAAAGAGAATGCTGTCTTGGCTAGTGGGAAAGAGGCAGAAATAGCACAGACCTTCTCTCTCATTCTATAAGTTTATGTTGCCTGGTTTGAAATAGCAGACTCCTCAGTTCCAGCCACCAGGAACTGTTGTAACAATAAATAATCAAAATGATGTATTTCCTAGGATAAGTGAAGTCTTGCACAAATAGAAATGGCTGTTCAGCCTTTCAGGGAAATAATGACTCATGAACAGGTAGCAAGGCCTTTCCTTAGGTAAAGCTCATCACAGAGTCTACCCTGAGATTTTCTGAGGAGGCTGGAGAGTCTGCCTGGTCCTGCCCAGTCCTCACCACTATGTGATCTACAGCTGCTATCCACCCAACCTTGGCTCAGCTGAGGAAGCAGGTGCTGCTCTCTGTGCAATACCACATTCTGTGCATGTTCCCTTGTTCCCTACAAATCACTTCGGGTGAGCCAACAGCCATTTCAGCCTTTCAAAGCAGCTTGTTTTTATTTCTCAAGAAAGAGTTTATAGCAAGGATTTAATAAGGCTGTAGTGCTTTATGTTTTGGCAAAAAAAAATCACATTCTGCCCAAAGCAAGCTATGCAAACAAGGGCAGTGATTATACATTCGAATGATGGAATGAATGTGATGTTTATACAGTAGGATAAAAGATAGAATATTTCTGATTCAATTGGTGATTATTTGCCATAACCAATGGAATTTTTATTTTAGTACAATAGGCTCTGACATTTTCACCTTGGAGTATTTGTGTTCACAAATTTGGTATCTCTCCAGTCTATCTACTGGATATTTTTGCCTACTATTTTCATGCTGTGCAGCAATTAATTTTGTGAGGCTGCAATGTGTATTGTTTTTTTCAGAATTTCATTCTTTTTATTCCACTCACACTTTTTCTGCACAATTGAAACTGAACTCTATTGGTATTAAAAACAGTGTAATACAATCTTTCTTAGTCAAAGATAGAAATCTGGCTTTCATCTTCCTTAAATCACACAGATGATGGTAGCTACACATACTAAAAATGGACGTGAAGTAATACTTCTGCTTCTTTCCTGTCACTTCATGTTTACTTATTCATCTCTCTCTTAATTTCTTCCATCTCTTTTGTTTTTGAAATATTCTCTTTTCCTTTATTCAGTCCTTACCTAAGATGAATAAATACCTCATCCTACCCTCCTTTTTTTCCTCCCACACCTCACCTTTGCTCTCTAACAATAAAATGTGAAACATCAGGCTTGATAGGAGCCTTAATACAGAGGCAGGCGGGACTGCCCAGGGCCTTTAATTAGAATCCTACTTCCACATCTGAGCAGAATGTGGATTAAGGAAAGACTATGCATTGCAGGTTTTTTTTTTCTTTACAGACAACAAAGAAGAAATCAAAGTCTTCATTATGGATATGTCTATCGGAGAAAGCCAGTAAAACACCTGACACAGATCACACAGCTAAAGCTCTACACAACTACCTACACTCTTTGCTGTCTAATGAACCTGGAAGGAGTTGAGGAAACCGTGCAAGTAGTCAGGAAACTACCAGAATGTCTAAACCCATTTTGTTTAATCACAGAGATGAAGGAGCCTCCTTGAACTTGTAAGTTTGAAGTCAGAAGAGAGACAAAATATTCTGACATTAATGATGCAGAATATTCACTCAATGAAGAATAACTGATAATTCTTTAGTTTTGTCTGAAGTATTTCAAACTACATGGGTCAAAACAAGAGACTTCTAACACATCTTCCAGGTAACTAACATTAGAGTTCAGTAGCACTTCCCACCATTTCCTGGCTAACTTGCCACTACTGTACTATAACCCTAGAAAAGAGACTTTATATGACCTGAAGCAACTCTCCTTTTGCTCAGGACTTTTTCTATTGTGTTTTAATCCCTTTATAAGTCTCTCTGTGGCCCCTGTAATGGATTTTTTGTTTGTTGCTTTTTGGTTGTTTTTTTGTTGTTGTTTCTTTGTTTGTTACTCTTCCTTTCCATACTAAAAGGAGGATTGCAAAGGTGTATTATCTGTAATATCTATAAGAAAGCAATAGGGCCAGGACCCAGCACAAATGACTTTTGTTTCTTATCTCTTCATTGTTTCTTTCTCTTTTCATACAGAAAAGGTTAGGGTGAGGAATAGGTGGAGAAGCTACAGCAATCTTTCTGGCTTGGTCTACACACAAAAGTCAGAGTTATTGTGTTTACAAATCCCAGCTTTTGTGGTAGGAATATTTAGATCACAAATGCAGAATCAGAAAAAAATCTGGAGGCTCCTGAATGTGCATTAGTACTGTGGATTTAATTTGATGCTTCTGGAGGACATCTGCCTTAAAGTTTGTCAATGAGTGGGGAGTTACTCCAGCCAGTGAGGAAAGTATAAGTGCTGCTTCCTATAGATCAGAAAAGAGACAATGTAGGTGCCCACAAAGGCTACTATCACAAAGATAATACTAATCTAACATGGGTTTTTAGGGTCACTCTTTTGGGAAGTTTCCTTTTGACAAAGGAAAGGGTGTAGGATATAGATTTCAGGAGCAACCTAGGATAAGTTTTCTTTCCCTGGCTCTGTTCCTAGATTTCCTGGATGACAATTGACAGGGTGTATCCAGAAGCTAACTTTAATTAAGGAAAGCAAACAGAAAGAAAGTGTTATCAGACGTGGGTGAACAATATGGTGTTCTCCCTCAAAGAATTTTGAGAAAACGGAAAAAAGTGTTTTTGCTAATGTTTCTGAGGAAAACTTGGAAGTTCAAAACCTTAACCTAGTTTTTAGGTTACAGAAAACCTAAAAGTTTTTTAGGTTACAAAAAATAACATAGCATCAGTAAAATGTTTGATCAAATGCAGATTTTGCATGGTTCATATCTTCTTATGATTATTATTAATTTTATTATTATTATTAATTTTAAAGTACTAAAGTGAACTTTGCATTTCTCTTTCAAAAAAAGAACGCAAAAACTTTCTGGTGGAAAGACTATGTATGACTTTTTTCATTCATGTCTGTCTTATAACTTGAGGACAAAACAGGAGTGGGGGTGGTCCCCTGAGGTTAGGCTAATTCTACTATGTGGCTAAACCTGTTTTAGTTATCTGTACATCTCAGAGGACCTATGTCACTTAACTCTAAATAGTAGAGTAAGGATGTTAAAAATGACTATTACTTGGTCATATAATGTTCCAATATGTGTATTACTTGTTCTTCTACTGGCTGATTTGCTACAAGATAAAAGCCTATTATTGCTACCAGCTGCTAATTAGCTGCTAATTAATAGGTTGATAGACCCTGAAGCCAGCAGGGACCATTAGCTCATCTAGTATGACCACAGCAGTCTACACATTTCAGCCACGCTACCAGAACTTGTGACAGGCTGTTAAAGCCAGTCTTTGGCAGCAGCAATTACACTGCTGAAGTCATCTAGGAATGGAAAACCTCCTGGTTCTTTTATAGTTATTCCTGTATTTTACCACCATCAGACATTTAGACCTTGAATCTTTCTCAATGTATTTTCAGCTACTAGTTGTTCTCCATCAGAACAATAAGCTTTTCATTATCTGGTATTTTCTTCTCACAAAATTGTTCTCTTATTGCAAACAAGGTACCTCTCTATTGTACATTTCACAATCTAAATAGACTGTTCCCATTCACTGTCCACAAGATTTCTCATTCATCTTTGAAACTATTTTCTACACTCTCGCCACACTTTTATTAACTTTTTTTAAAGGCAGAGATGTTAGAACATCTGGAAGGCTTTACTAAGTACAGGATTGAAACTAATCCTTATGTATCCATTGCACAGAAATGTCATCTAAATACTGTTTTGAAATCGTTAGAGGTGATATGTCAGATTACCACACTGTTAGCTGTTTTGCCACCCCTGTACCCATCGTTCAATCTATCAAGCAGTATCTTCATTTGGAAGGTTTTTTGAAACACACAGAGAGGTGATATAGCCTACACTTAAAATGGCTTTATTTTTCACAACAACATGCAAATAATAATTTCCTTGTGCTGTCCCAAGGAGAGAGTGTCTTTAGTTTTTGTATGTTACTAACAGGTGATAAAAGAGGAGTTCCAATTCCCCTGGAAGCAGACTGGTATAAGCTCAGCACAGTAACCCTGGCTCTCCTGGTTCTTCCTCAAAGGCACTTGATTTGGCACTCTGATTTCCTAAGCCTTTATTGTATCTTCCAGCAAAGGTCACATTTTTATTTTCTATGAGAGTAGCCCTGAGGAGACCCCAAGTGATCTCCCTTTCTTACTTCACGTTCTCATCACTTCTCACATCACACCCTTCCCACACTGGTTTATTTTATTTATTTATGTATAATTACTGAAAGTTTTTTAGGTTCACATATGACAAGTTATACATTATTATATACTTGATTACATATAGACTTGTGAGATTTTAAGTAATTAGGTGGAAAAGAAAATAATTTTATAGCTTCTTTCCTACCACTGTTACGTTCTCAGTGTCCTCACATCACGTGGAGGGAAGGTAACACTAAAGGTACTTTGTTTTGTGTACATTATTCTCCTGAAACAAACATCACAATATCACCACTTGGGTGAAGTAAAACACTGTGGTGGGTATGCACTGCCAGAATGACATACTAGGTACTGGAAGGTACATTCAGCAACACACAATAGGCAGGATGACTTAAAGTTTTGGTGAGCTGCTCTTGTAACCCTTACAGATACTACATGTTCTAAAAAATCCATAGATATTGTCAGCTTTGTACATTAAGGAAGTCTTCATCACAGAATAAATTAAACAGCAAAGCTAAGCCACTGAATGTTTCGTTATAGTGCCTTCACATCTTCTCCATTTCCCATTTATATTTTCCTCAACCACGGAGGAACAAATTTTTCCGTCTTCAGAAAATACAATAAAATAGCTATCAGTAATTTAACAATTCCCTAAGATCCTCCTTGAAGAATAAATACACACTCTAGAATACCCAGATGCACAGAGTTAGCCTATTAATATGCTTTTATATAGACTGGTTTTGTTTCTTCAGCCTCTGGCTTTGCTGTATCTTATCATTCTCCTGCCTTCCAGACCAGTCTTGTGAGCTGAAGTTCATATAACCTCAAAGATACCTGTTAATTCTGGGAGTACAAAAGCTTTAAAATAGACACTTGAAGTTGTACAGTAGCTATTATGGTATGGTGATCTTAGCTGACAGTTTGAATAAGACTGACTGTCAGTACTATGGGTTCATATCAGTGGAGCTAAACAGCTGGTTTCATTGGAGCTCACATGAGTTGGCCTCAGCTATCTGTTTCTGTTGTTTGAAATAGAAACAATCAATATGGTGCTGCAAACATTGCTAGGGCTAATGAAACATAAAGCATTAGTCGTGTTGTGTGCAATCATTACCAATATAAACAGGCAAGAGTATTTCTCAGTCCACTGGGTATTTTACTAAGCCATAAGATACATCTTTTGTCCCAGTTTGAGATAGCAAGTCCCCATATCCCTATTTCATGAGACACAACAGCGTGATGATTCACTGGCTTCATTCCAGGAGCTAATAGAAAAGCCAGAAACTGTATTTAAATCTTTTGTACCCAGCTAGGTTACTTAATATAATAAAAAGTACTTCTTGCTGGTTCATGGAGACCTGAGGATGCATGGTACACGATTTAAAGAAAGTTCTAAGTGATGTGAATTGTCCTGTATCCGTGGACTCTCTGGTCCAGTCCCCTAGCCAATCAAAGGAGAAGATATGGGTCAATTAGGGACAATTGGGTCTGTTATTTACTGCTGTTTCCTCTTTGAGCTATATTTTGAAATGTTCTTTCCCTAGTATTTTAGAGAAATTTGCACTATCTTTGCCTCTTTCCATGATAAAGAAAACATCTCTTACTGGAGCACAATGACCCAATATCTCCCATGTCAGTTGAAAACATTACTTGGCTATGAGAGGTGTTTTTAAGAGATGGAATAGCTTGCCAGGAGCAAGGTAAGTGTCCTGTGTGGATTACAAAACAAGGTTTTTCAAAAGGAAGGAGTCATGCATAATATTTTTATTATTTTTACTTGTGAATAAGACAGAATGCGTCAGGGATGTGATGTCCAGAGAAGCCTTAGGTTCAGTGCCAGTGCAGTTTCAGTTCCTGATGGAAGTGAGGAAAGCAAATATATATATATTTTAAAGCAAATATATATACATAAATATATAAAGACCCTGGGTACCAGTTAAGCCTTATGAAGACTGGCTGAGGGAACTGGGGTTATTTAGCCTGGAGAAGAGGAGACTGAGAGGAGACCTTATTGCCCTCTACAACTGCCTAAAGGGAGGTTGTAGTGAGGCTGGTGTTGGTCTTTTCTCCCAAATTGCTAATGATAGGATGAGAGGAAATGGCCTCAAGTTACATCAGGGGAAGTTTAGGTTGGATATTAGGAAGAAGTTCTTTACTGAGAGGGTGGTTGGGCACTGGAATGGGCTGCCTAGGGAGGTGGTGGAGTCACCGTCCCTGGGGGTGTTCAAAAAACGGGTTGATGAGGCACCTGAGGCCATGGTCTAATGGTCCAATGGTTAGGAATATGATGGGATAAAGACTGGACTTGATGACCCTGGAGGTCCCTTCCAACCATAATGATTCTATAATTCTATGATAAGCAGACCTGGGCTTCATTAGGAAATGAGTATACAGGTTCTGTCAGTTTTGTCCAGTCTATGAGACTGCCCGGAGACACTGGATTCTGTCTTTAGACAGTTGTCAAACTGGTCCACACAAGGTAATGGGCATTTACATTGAACTTTGCAGTTACTTGTGCTATGAACAGGGGGCTGGGTTTTTGTGTTACCTACAGATATCCCTTCCAACCTAAATTATTCTGTGATTTATCCAATAATATTTTCCCTTTCTTCCCTTACTCACACTAAGTGTTCTGTACTTTCAAGTCCCAGATAAAGGACCACGATAACTTTCTCTGTTTATACACATACTGTGAAAATATTCATATATAATTTGTCATATGACATATTGACTCAAAGCTGTTCCAATGCATCATATTGCTGGACTAAATGTCTGCTTGCTTTTCCAAATCAGCTCTATGCAATGCCTACCTATGATAAACTGCTCTCAGCTGCAGTGCTCACCAGATAACAACAACAGCATTGTGAATTAAGGTCTTGTAATAAAAAGAATAAATCTATGAATTTTGTTTCAGTGAACCAAAATGGACACTGGTTGCCTAACGAAACAGGGTTTATGCATTTACTCTTCGGGGATGTATTGCCCATCTATTTGACAATCCTCCTTAATAATTTTTTTTATGTAATTCATCAGCTACAATGAGATGAGACAAAAGGTCAAATGGTAGAGGTCTCAAAGGTTAAATTACTACAAGTGTTACAATATCTGAGAGATCAAAAAGTATCCTCAGCTGAGGAAGCTGCCATATGATTTTGAGTTTTATTAGAAACCAGAAGATATGTTTAGGAGAGAGCTGTGAGAGTCCCAGCCATGGAGAATGCTTTACCTGGAACTCACTGCTAGATACCAGAGAACACAGACACAAGACAAATCCACTAGAAGACCCACCTTTCCTCATTACCTTGCTCACTGCACAGTTTGTTTTAAAAGTTTGTGCTAAGGATCCACAGCTGCATACTGCACATCTAGTTTTGATCATGTTCACGTGTTGGGTTTACAGAAGCAGGGCAAGTCCTGGCCTGCCAGTGAAACACTACACTGTGTCCTATGATTTTCCAGCCCTTATGAGGAAGAAGGAGAGGACCTTTAATTGACATTTGATCTACTAAAGAAACAAATCAGTAACAAGTACAGATGGGGTAAGATCTGATTTTTAGCACAGAATCAGAGTTCATACTCTTAGTATTGGTGACCCTTCTTCCACAGCAGCTCTCAACTTTGATTTCCATAAACCCCGCAATATTACAGATTGGAGTGAATGATAGTAGTGGAGATATAGAAATTACAGAGGCAATAGTTGCTGTCTTTTGAATATAGTAGCATCCTGAATATATTTCAGTGAATCCTGTTTCTGATAAAATGATTCCTCCTGTTAGAGACAAAGTTTTTACTTCTAGCTTAGCAAATCCTGTCAGTAAAATAAAAATAAATACATGTATGTATATATGCATATAAATATAAATAGATAAATATATATATTAACAATTTATTATCTCCTATGAGTAGGATGTAACAAATGCAGACACAGAGGGGAAAGGTGCTGAATTGTTTTTATTTCATTTCTTTCAAATATACATTATTCCAGTTCAGCTCCCAGACTCATTAAGTGAAAGAGCACAAAAGCAACATAAACAAATTCAAGCACAAATAAAGCCAAAATCATCACTCACAAGCAGCCCTCAGTAACCTGACTTCTATTTCTGAGTCAGGGTTATGCCTAGGGAACTTAATATTTGAAAATGAATTTGTAGTCTTCTTATATTTCTCTGTTTCTGGGTATAGCATTTCAGGATTTATTCTATTTTATTTTTTTGACAGCCAGAAGAAGAATTTTGTAATTATTTGTTGTTAGATACTACACAGAAAAGAAATACCAAAGGAAAATGTTGAAACTGCTGAAGGGAATGCAGAAAATAAAAGAAAACCTATTATGGCTGCAAGGCTCAATAACAATAATTAAGGACCTTATTGCTGATTATATTACAGAGTTGTCATTGTTTTTTTGTACCTATCATTTCTGTGGGAAACACCAAATCTATTTAAGTAACACCAAAAAAAAAGGTAGAAAGATATATTTATAAGTAGATTTCTCAAATGCCCTAAGAAGGCTCATTTCCTACTAAAGTCAACAACTTCCCACAGTCTACCAGACTCATGGAACAGGCCGTGGGGAAGGTCCCAAAATGATTATGACTAGTATCTGAAGATCAGATTCCTTAAACACTCTGTAAAAATCTGTTCTTGCTGTAGGTCTTGCTGGTCTGGCTTGGAAAGAAAACCATTACCAGTTTTATGAAAAAGGTGGCCTTCCACTGTAGCCTGGAATAGCCTTGTGTCTGCTTCAAAAAGCATCTCCTGGCACCTACTCTGCTGCTGAGGTGTCCAGGTTGTCATTTCCTGGAGAAGATTAGTCAGTAGACTGTGTGTGGATTTGTATATAATAGTAAACAAAATAGATGGATCAAACCTTGAAAGAAGAAATAAGGAGAGACATATACATC
Source organism: Aegotheles bennettii (assembly GCA_013398125.1). Taxonomy (NCBI): domain Eukaryota; kingdom Metazoa; phylum Chordata; class Aves; order Caprimulgiformes; family Aegothelidae; genus Aegotheles; species Aegotheles bennettii. Next base: position 608,572 of record VZRW01008537.1, read on the forward strand.
AGAGGAAATGGGGACAAAATGCAATATCTGTTTTTCAAGAGTAAATTGTACTAGACAAACCTGATATCTTTCTTTTATTTTTAATAAGAGAACTATTTTGGGGGTTATGTTTTTGTTTTTTAAATTGATACGGGGTAGATTGTGGTTGTAATATACCTGTACATCAGAAAAGTACTTGATGCCCTCCCTGCACAGAGGAACTCCTTGTTACCCTGGAAACAAAGTTTACAAGTTTAAAATCTTTTAAATGGGTAAGAAAGCTGTAATGCGAATATGTATGAATGTGGCACATAGGAAATCTATCAGACTGGAGAGATGCTAGGAAAAAAATCCCTAAAGGATTTTGTTTTTTCATGTTTTCTTTGACAACCTGGGCACAAAGTCACACCATATCTGATGCCAGAAGCAGTCAGTTATGATGCAGATACAGTGGGAAATGCAAAGCCAGGGACAGAAATATGTCCATTTTCTAAGACTGAACATGTGCAGCTTTTTCAAGCCTGTTCTCCTGGCTCGGGATAGGAAGAGCTGTAACAGATTGCCGGGAAAGGAAAGGAGAGGAAATAGAAACTGCTGGTATGGACATGGATTCCATAACATGATGGAGGTTTTATTGTATACAGTCCAAAGGAGACATACTGTAGAGATACTCTTGTCTGTTTAAAAGAGAGTGGCTAAAAAGAGGTTCAAATCAACCACTGTCTAATCCAGTGGTTAAGTGAGGAGACCGGGATATGAGGAAACTAATTTTAGTTTCTGTCTTGGCATCCAGGTGCTTACATGACCCTGGGCAAATGCAGGAATTGTTCAGTAAAGTTCCTCATCTGGTAGGTGGGGATAAAAGTACTTCCTGACTTAGTGGCGATTGTTGTGGGGAAAAATGCATTAACGATTATGAGACATTCAGCTGCTATTTTAAAAGGGGCCATATGAGCATCATGCTTCTAGAAGCTGCCACTGGATTTACTGGAAACAAATGACTTGCAGTGAAACATGTAGTGCTTATTAAATTTATGTAAACACTAATGGGCTCTATATGATTTGAGTCTAGCTGGTTTATCTTGGCAGGTCAGCTCATTATCTGATTTTTAATTTTTGCTAACTGTAACTTCAAGTATTGTGTTGCTTAAACACTCTTCAAATTCTAGTGCTCTGAGACTCAAGAAAAAAGAATCTAGTGCTGGGGAAGTATACTTTATCCATGCATTAGAGTAATCCTGTTTCCCAGTTTGGGCATGAAACCTTCTACCTGCTGTTAGTGCTAAATGACACAGCTACATATAGTGTGCAGCTGCAAGGCTGGCATTGTGTCATGCCTACTGCTGTAGTAGGTGCTACCCACACCCACCATTAAATTCAGGTTGACTTACCTGTGCTCCCACAAAACTGGTGACCTGCCAACCCAACACCCTCCTGGATTTAATACTAAAAACTAACTACTGGGTGACTGTTAAAAGGCCACAAACAATAAGTGGAATTGGAAGGGAACAGGAAGAGGGCAAGAGGAGGAAAACATCTCTGATTCCTTTTCCATTTAAAATGCAGTCTTTTGGGAAAATGTCATTTATTGCACATAAAAATGCACTGTGTTGCTGAGCAGGTGTAAGTAATTTTATCTAATTACTACAAATGGGTTTTCTGTGTATGTGAACCAGCTGGGAACACTGAATGGTAAAAACACTTAGGGAGAAGGTGGAAAGGAACACCTTTAGTAGCTGATCACAGTGAGCACTCTAGGGTAACAGGGACATTGAGAATAGCCTTAGGGAGATTTAGAAAAAGAAGTTTCTGCAGCAGGATGTTGGGAATAGGCTTTAAGAGGCACGTGAAAACAAGAATAACATCTGCAATGGTTCTGTAAATCTTTAAGTATGAGAAATCCATTAGAGCCAGAAGAGGCATTGCAGGACCCATGATCTGACACTGCACACCAGTGTTTCCTAGAAGAAGTCAAAGCTGGCTGTTACTAAGGTAGACTAGTTAGGCTACATCAGAAATCAACTTTTTGATGTTAAATGGTTGGGGCAAAATGTATTAAAAAAAAAAGGTTGATTTTGAGGAGCCAAGCTACAGACAAAACAAAGGAACTTGTTGAGTTCCTGTCAGTCTTCACAGATTCAACAATGGAGAAAACCTGTATAAAGAAGGCCAGAAGAAGGGGAATCTGGGCTGTTTCTGATCCTAACTTATTGTACCAGCTGGGGCAAGTCTCACGATCTCCCTCTGACTTCATTGAATCATTTAGGTTGGAAAAGACCTTTTAAGATCATTGAGTTCAACCGTTAACCCAGTACTACCAAGTCCATCACTAAACCATGTGCCTTAAGCACCACACGTACACATCTTTAAATACCTCCAGGGACAGTGACTCAACCACTTCCCCTCGGCAGCCTGTGCCAATGCTTGATAACCCTTTTGGTGAAGAAATTTTTCCTAATATTGAATCTGAACCTCCCCTGACACAACTTGAGGCCATTTCCTCTTGTCTTGGTACTTGACCAGTCAGAAGCTTCTCAGTAATGGAGACATTAAATTATGCTGCCTACACATGTAAGAGGTTGGGCCCAGAGAAATACAGGAAAGGGGGATACAATGCAAAAGACAGAATTAGTGTAGTTAGCTAATGAGAGAGTCATAGAAAATAATGCTTAATTGATTAATTACTGTTTGCTGCTCCTGCCAGCAAGGTAGAGGCAATCAGGGGATGCAACTTCTGTTGCTTGAATGGGTCACCTCTGTGTGTCTCAGCAGAAGCTGACACTCCACAGACCTCAGTACTTCCCTTGACACTACCAGCAGCCAGCATGGCTTCCCAGGGCTTTGGAAGGGGAGCAAGTAGCAATTTTGCTGTTCCCAGACAGACTAGTTAGATGGCTACTTACTTTTCCAAGATAAAGTTTGTTATACCAAACACAATAACAGATTAATCCAATATGGTTCTCTTCAGGCTGTCCCCCAGGGTTAATCACAAGCTCATTTATATTGTGGCAAATATTATTCATATGCGTTAGTTTTGGGTGTCCCATCCTGAACATGAAGGACCAAAAACATGTAGTGATTAAACAGGAACCTGGTAATACTCATATCAAGAAGTTAGGAGATTCTGATATTCTCCTGCAGAGGATGGCAACTTTTGAACATCATCCTGCTCTCTTTGGCTTTCTTCTCTAAGGAACTATTGTTGATTATCAGCCCTTCAGTGCTGTGGAAGCATTCAGCAAATAGCATCTGCCTTGCTAAAATAAGCTGAGCATCCACTTCATGCAGGGGCTGATTGATGCTTTGACACTACATGTAGTCTAGTACCTCACTCTGTCATGGCTGAGATGCCGATCAGCTCTTCCTGTACCGATGACTCCCGTGGACAGAACACCTTGAGAGCACAAGACTCACTCCATTTGCCTGACATTTTGGCATGCAAAGGGTGTAATATATGACTCCAAAAGGTCGAGGACAAAAGCATGTTGCTACAGGTGGTTAGACATTATCTGGTCTGTGTATTGCAGTGCTGTCAGCAGCACTAGAGATATGTGCTCAGGAGAAGGGTATCTAAGTTATAATCTAGTTTATCTCTGCTAAGGCAAGTGATGCATTATTCTTTGAGCAACAGTGCAGTAGGACCCATCCTTCATGACACTGCGGTGCCTGAGAATAATTTTGTTTATGGTAGCTAGTAAAAAAACAAGATTTGGTGGGGGGGAAGCAGGAATCAGCCTGAAAAACAGTTTGGTTTTATAAGGGGGGAGGGCAAAATGATAAATACTATAGATGTGCTGTGCCTCTCCAATTTAGGACACTGTCATGTCAATGTGTTTTAGAAAGTCACTGGTTCCCTGCTAGAAGCTGAATTTCCTCCTGTAATCCAGAATGGATTGCAGCAGCTGTTTTACTCCATGCTACTGAAGATTAAAAGCCACATGTGCACTGGCAGCTTCTCGTTTCCCCCTGCAAACGCATTGATTTTGAAACTGCTATGTTAACACAGCACATTGTTCCTTGAGCTTTTTCTCTGGATACATGCCGAGCTCTGTTCAGAAGGACACTAAAACACTGAAAAATTATCAGGGGACTGATATCTCACAGCAGAAGATACAAGCATGGACCTGCAGCCATATTACAGTTATGCTAGATGTACTCTTTTGTCCCTTTTTTAATGCCAAGACCATCATCAACATGACCATATTGAAAAGAAAGCTTTGGAGTACTCCGGAAAGCAGCTGTCTCTGAGATAGATGACCTATGGAGTGGCATGTAGTGTTGCTACAACAGGTTAGCAGGAATTGAAGAAGGAAAGATCTTATAGCCCATAGACACAGCAAGGGAAACAACAGAGTAGTTGACAAGTACTTGAACTTGGACTGTCAGAAAGCAAATGCTAGCTTTCTTCCAGTTTCTTCCTACATAGCCACAAGACCATATATAAATGTGTCATCAGCTTCTCCTATTATCCTGCTAGAATAATAGAAACAGATGTTGAACCTCATCAGGATGGAGTTTAGCTTTGATTTAAATAAAATCATGTGAGATCATAATTTATCCTGAAATGAAGTAAGGGACAATACCTCAGGGCATGAGAAATGTCGGTGTCCCAGCTGGAGAAGTTTCTCATTAAGACTAAATCTGTGCCCCAGATCATGGAGTATCTGTGGAAGGTTCTTACAGGGTTAATAGGATCTGCGGTGACCAGGAGCATCATCAGTCCAGAAAGTGCCAAAGCCATCTGATGACATACAGGGGAAAATGTAAGGAGTACTCTGAAACCTGCTTCTTTGTGAAAAACTCTGCAGTGGAAACAGCAGTCACGCCTTGTGCAGGAGCTCTACAAACTGTCTCATTCCTACTCTTACACCTCAGTAAAGGTTTACATGCTTTTCCCACAGCTTGTCTTTACATCCCCCTTGTTGCAGTGAGTTTTCGGAATGACTATCAGTCTCATAATGGTTGAATTCAGGGGCTTCAGACCAAGGTGATTCTCTGTTTTGTCAAGGCCTCCTTTTAATCTGGAAAAAAGACAAGTTCTCTGTCAGCTTCATAGGGGAGGTCCCTGCCAGAGAAAGGACTAATCTAAACTTGGAGGATAACTGGCCTGGCCAAGATCTCAGAAACCTATGACAGAGATGTGAAGTGACTGCAGACTCCCCAAGTAGCAGATCTGATCTTTGAGAAAAGTCTTTCTTACAAAGCTGTAGCACTAGGTGGACCTATGTGGCAGATCTGGAAGATCATAGAATCAGTACAAGGCCTATGGAGAAAAGATGTTACACTCCTTTTGGCTGTGCCTCAGATTTACTTCAGCTTCCAAGAAGCAAGACTTCCTCCTTTCTCTGGGAGAAAGTATTGGGTTTGGCATGGGTGAATGGTTGGTTGTGGCAAATAAAGGCAATTCATCCTAATGTATCACTAATCGGGAGTGGACAGGTGACTTTGGAATGGACTGCAGGGGTTTCTGGAGAAGGAGGGAGACATTCCAGCCAGCTGGTCAAGCTTGTTTCTATTTGGGGTCCTGTTAACCTGAAGTACACAAGGTGTGCCCAGCATATCATCCCTACCTTTGAGGGTAAATTTGGCTCTGTAGTAGATAAAAAGAGGGTTTTTTTGACTTCCTCACATGACATCTCAGACTCAGACATTCCAGATAGGCTCACTTTACCCTATTAACACAAAATATAGCATTCCCCTCCTTCACAGTTCTTCCCTTATTGTCAGAGAAACAGCTGCCTTCACTGAACTCTATTTTCCCCTCTTAAGCAGGAAGTCTTTCAAACCTTTAAGCTGGGAATTAAACTCTGTTCTTTCTACCACTCAAGGCACTTTCCCATTAGAGGTACATAATTACATCAACTAGAAGGACAATTTGTCCTACTGGATCTCTAAAGAAGCCGTATACTCCATCACAGTTAGGTCACATGTTGACCATATACAGCAATATGGGTCCCCCACGGGCAGTGAGATATATAATGCAGTTGGATTCCTGTCATCAGAGGCAGCTCGGCTTGCTCAGCATCCAAAGTGCCAGACCCACTCCTCTTTCTGTGCCTGACTCCTGCAACCTCCCCTCTCCCACATTCCAGGGTTGCTAAGCAACATCCTGCAAGCAGCCGAGTGAACAAGAGCTGTCAAACTTATTATTTTTTGTCTTAGAGTAGCAATGCCTCCTATGTAACTAAAAAATGATAATCAAGGATTAATTGTTAATTTAACATCACAGTGAGGCCTAATCTCCCCTCCTCTCTCCATTCCCTCATTTGGACTCCAGCATCATTTCAGAAGACCCAGGAAAGGGTTGCACCTTAACAAGTGAAATGAAATAAAGTTGGGTCTATTTTTCACATTTGCAGCTGGTTTGGAAGTGAAGGCACCAGCAGGATCTCCCACACCATTGAATTTAGTATCTGACAAACTGCAGGAAATTGAAGCCAGTTATGCACATGGGGTTGTATTTGCCATAGGCAAGAGAATTTATACATTTAAAAATAAAACAAGACATAGATTTACCATACAGCTACAACATATTTCTCACAGTGATTGGCATGCCTAGCCTGTGCCAACCACGGTTCTTCTGGACTGACCTTAATGAGGTGGCAGAAATAACTCTACAGCAGAGGTAAGATGGCACTGACATCTGGAATCAGTTGACATGAAGTAGTCTCTCCTTCACACACACTTTATGTATTCATACACACTTTATGTATTCATACACATATATATAAGGATTCAGAATCAATCACACATACAAGATTCTGCTGAGCTGTATATTCAGGTGTAAATTTGCCTCTTTGAATTGTGGGTCTCAGCTGGGAGAAGACAATGACCCATATCCCCTTCATCCAAACCAGTGACTAAGTCTTTAACTCCTGCCAGACTTCTGGACTTTATCTGGCCCTGGAGTGTAATGGAGGTTTTATAGATCTTATATAGAGGAACATTATGGGTAAGATTTATAATATGTAGTATGTAATTTGGTCGTAAATCAGGATTTAGAATGCAACATAGATATATCCCATGTATCACATATCACAGGAAGTGGCAAAGAGAAATGAAGAGTATTGCAAGGGTATCTGATTCCCACCTTAAAAGGAAATTTATTAATTTGTAACGCTCTCATCACCCTAGGAAGGAGACTACATCCCACACTTCAAAGAAATGTGAAAGAAACTAAGAAATTAGGTTGTTATTGTTGATTTAACCTAAGGAACTTACCCTTCCTGGCCTCAGATCTCTTGATTGGTGTAATTGGGTTCTGAGATGTCGACTATTTAAACAATATTGACTACAGAACCAGTGACTTTCTGTTGCTTCTGCTTGAGATCAAGTGTCATTGTAGTCTCTTCAGTTCTGTCTCTTTAGACTACAGTCTCCAGGACTGCTGCTACCTCATGGAAGCACAGTCTTTGTTTACTGGTTACATTCAAATAACTGAGAAGTAATGGAAATGAATGCTTGTGATTTTGCACCAAGTTTACATTCACTATTCATTACTTGTCCTTTATTGGTTTCATCAGAAAAAAGGTAAGAATGTCATGAAAAAGAAGCAAAGCCTTTGAGACCAAAACCACACCGATGATAATTAGGGGAAACAAATAAATACCAAGTGAGATCAGTATTCATCCACAGGTAAATGGGGTAGTGGGAAGGAGGAGTTTTTGAATGATTCACAAATCTGAGGAGAAAAGATGTTGATTTTTTTAGGGTTTTTTTATCCATTTTAATCATATTTACTGTCTGTGAATCATAATGAAGCAGTGTTACCTTTTTTGAGTATAGAACATGTATTTCTTACAGTTAAGAACAGTCATTCAAAAAATTCTTCCTCAAAAATAATCCTCTTTATCTTTTCCACTCTATCTATGCAGGGATTTATAAAATTTTCAAGCTAAAAATGTAAGAAGTTCAGGTAATGATAGAGCAGGTGTGCCTTGGGAGGACTAAATTATGGGAGTCAATAAACAATTATGGGGTAGCATCTGGATGATTGAAAGAATGTTAGCAGCACTAATAGTTGCAGAAAATAATGATTCTTCTGCTCCATGTGTAGGTCTTTTAATGTCCAAGACATAGGCTTACAGATTCAAGGGCTTTTTGTCTTTGAAACTTCATGAATAAGACCAATCTTGCATTTACACTGGTGCTGTCTTAGACTGTCTGATAAGATCTAGGCTTTGCAGTATCGAAAATCCATAGTGCGACAGTAGGGAACAGAGATGATTCTCATGGCAGAAGATGGAATAACTTATATTGATTTCAGCAAGGTTTGTGTGCTGTCATCATGACTCTTAAACCAGAAACATTTGCCATGAAGTTCAAAAAAGTCTGGTTGTGAACTGGCACATCACCTCCCATCACTAATATTAATGTATTAATCTCTTACATATGTATAAGTGTTTATACATAATGTGAAAGGAACAATCCCATTTCTGGACATAAGTATAAAAACCTGAATTCTTCAAAATGTCAAAACTCAAAGAGAATAAAGTTTCAGAATCAGATGGCACCATCCAAGCTGTTTCTATGGCAGGGTACATTTGGCCTTTCCACTTGTGGAAAGGCCTGATCTCATTGTCTGTTACAAGTGTCCTTAGTGACTAAAAAGACATGAGCAAGATTTGGGGCAGGCTGTTAAAGACAGAGAGCACAAGTAATCATTTTGAATGTCAGAACTACCATTAACAGTGAGAGAAAACATGGGAACCATGGTACCTTACGGAAGGCAGTAGTGAGGCATCAAGATCATTAACTAATATAGTTGAAATTGCTTAAGCAGAGTGGTGTTGACAGCAATCTAGGAATATTCATTCAGGATCATAACAAAAAATTATATTTTTCTTAGGAAGTTTAGATGAAAAATAATCTATAATATTCAAGTGCTACCCAATTTAGAATGTTAATGAAAAAAGAATCTAAAACTTATGATTGAATTTTGTACTTTAGCCACAGGAGAAATGAACTTCTTAGGCTCTTTCCTTTTTGCAACCTCTGGAGTATCTTTCTGTCATCCAGAATATGGGAACAGATTCTTCAAAGTTTAAGTCTGTGTGTGTAGTGTCCATGTATGAATTAAAACAGACTGAATGATAGAGGTGATTTAGCAAGAAGTTGATAGGCTTTGCTTTTCTGAGTTTGTTCTTGACAAAATAGACCAAAACCAAGAAAAAAGTGTAAAAGCACCTAGAGAAGAGGGTGTTCTCCTGGCAAGAATTCTCGAGATTTCTGTCCCAAGGTTCAAAAATGTCAATATCACTATTTTGCAGTTTTGGCAGGTAAATAAATCACCACTGTAATAGACCATAACATTATGCTTTTTCCTGTGACTCTGGTCTATGCCCCTCTATATAAGATGAAAACTTAGTGCCATGCCAAAGATGCTTCTTAGACCACTGGGGCACTTGAATTTCCTTCAGGATATATCTCAGGCCAAAACTTCCTGTCAGTTTGGAGCTGGTCAGCCCTGATGGCTCAATTGCTTTCAGTCATGTCTGAAAGGCTGATGTCCATCATGTGGTGACCCCTCATTCAAGGGGTGTTAAATTTGGTTGTCTCTTGGCAAAGTCTTCTTCTCACTTTACGTGAAAGTGGAAAGAGTGGGTATATAACATATTGATCTACTGATGACTGCAGGTGAAAAACAAGGTTTATCCAGGGCTGTTCTATGACTCAATTCTCTGTAGCAATTTATTAAATAAAATCTGTGGTGGAAAAACTTCTCTCTTCCAAAATGTCATTTTCTCTCTAAAAATCTCTGTCATGAACAGAGGAGTGCCCTTTTAGATATGAATCTTTGGAAAGGGTTTTGTTATCTCAAAGGACATACTTTGGAGGTCAGGGTCTCACCTAAAAGGACAGCATTTGTAGTCACCTTGAGATGGAAGCACTGCAGATAGTTGCCATACAAGCCCATCACAATGACTGATTTCAGGGTCAAAATGTCTGCTGGCAGAAGTCTGGATCTAGGATGTGCTCAAAGAGAAGTCTAGTCTCAAGGAGCTTGGTTATGGGACCACTGCCACACTATGGAAAGACAGGACACAGGTTGGATCACCCACCGAACCAGCTAGTGTCTTTTGTGGCAAAGACTGCAGACCTCATCAAGTCAAGTTAAAGTCTGATGGCTTATGGCTTGTTGCAATCAAGAACTCCAATGAGAACAAGGACAATCCTCATGTTCATGGATACACCAATACTCCCTGTTCAAGCAAGAATGGATAAGGAGGTCTCAGCCCTAGTACACATGACAAGAGATCTTGCTGACATCAGTCAGGTCAGTCTGGAGTAGCTTTTATGAGGCTGAAGCCACTGTAGTACGTTACAATGGATGTGAGAAGTGAAAAGGCTCTGTGTAGGAAAAAAGGAAATCCTGCTGAGCCACAGATTGACTGTCAAGGTTAATTGGACATTTAGTTTTAGCTGCTGTCACAACAGATCAGTCATATCACATTGCAATCAAAACTAACACCTTCTAGTAGGCTTGTTAACTATTCTAACATAGGAGGCAATTGTTTCAGTAATAATGGCAAAGGTAAGGAATATTCCTCTGTGTATTACAGACGTTTCTAGCAGCAGCACCACTTGTTCCCTCGAACTGTGAGCTGTACTATTTGTGAAAGAAAGACCTGATTTTTTTTGCTTATTTGCCTGTAACACCAATATAGAAGTCTGGCTGAATCAAAATGATTAATGGGAAAAGGTCAAAAATAAAAACTGCTTGGTCCAGATAATGGCAATAAGAAGACTTATGAATAAAACTACAGCCTGCAAAAGAGTATGGCTGTATTTTTAAATTGAAATGTGTCATATTCAAGTATTTAGAAAGATAAGCCTGGCAAGTTCTCAAACAGAATGGAGGGTCTGAGGATTTATTCCAGAGATGAGTCTTCAAGCAGGACCAAAGCCAAACTGCACTTACAACCATGTTATATAAGAGGCTCACGTTTTAGACCAAGGGGTAAAACAGAAAAGAAGAGAAACTATGTTCCTTTCAGCACCTCCTCTGTGTAGCTCTGCCCAGGAGTACACCCCAATGAAGGTGGCTGATTGATTGATTCCTGACAAGAGATTCCTGAGGCTGTACGGTACATTCAGCAAATCGCTGATACTATGACCATAGCAGATTCGTCAGCCCATTTACTAGCCTTTTTATGTCCTTCTCACTTCTTATCATGATTGGAAGATTTCCATATTTCCTTTGGCCTGGATTGTTCTATCTACTATCATAAAAATTGATCTGGATCCTTCAGACACACTAAAATGCCAGTGGAGCATTTTTCTTTTTTGTTCTTCCAGGCCCAAGTGCCCATGTGTCCATGTGATATTTGGTGAATTTCCTCTGAGTGCTGAAAAGAATCTGTAACAATGCCTGAAAACATCAGAGATCCTCAGAGAGTAAAATTAGTACCCAGTCTCCAGAGCATGAAGCCTGGTTAAACACTCCATTTCTTACAAGAACTTGTATAAGTGGTAGTAAAGCCTGAGTTTTAGCCATGTTATAATAATAACACATCATGATCTTGGCTAATTACTTTAAGCCGACACAAACATTAAAACTGAACTTGTATCAGGGCCCTTCTGGACTCACTTTGTTGTGGCCATGAATAATAGGTTTTTGCTAACCTCTAGTCACAAGTGAAAACTTTCATCTTTGTCTGGGTTTGTAAGGATAAGAAATACAGAGGCACACTTAAAGGAAAGACTGAGAAATTAAATGGCAAATGTGAAGCTAAGGAAAAGTGTGGAGGTGAAATGAGAGACAAAGGAAGTTTTCCTAAAGTTATAATAATTACTAAAAATTCATTTTTTAACAGATTACAACAAATCAAATATTGTATTTCAGTGTTTCCTTTATATCGTGTTATTGGAAGCATCACTTTCCCAATGTCTGTATGTACCATAAAATAGAGCCATAACATTGCCTATGATGTATTCAGATATTGTATCAACAGAGATGCATGCCCCTCATCCATATATGACTAGGTCTTGTAAAAATATTGAAAGAGGTGTTAAGGTACTTGGAAGAGAATTATGTAATGAAGGGGAAATAGGATCTGGACAAAAAAACCCCAAACAAACAAATAAAAAAAAAACCCCCACAAACACACACACACCCAAAAGCCACCAGCAGATGGGAAGGAAATCATAGAAGAAAGATGCAACTGGGTGACTGAGATTGAAGAAGGAAGAAAAGAAGAGTCCGATTCGAAAAAGGAAGTCTTGAAATAAATTTAACAACATGACTGCATAACTACATAGTCATGACACAGGAATATATATGCTTTACATGCCAGTACCTGTAGGGCTAAGGACTGCTTTAGCCTCCTTCATAACTCCATGCCTGAAACCTAAAAACAAAGAGATTCAAAGGAGTTTTGCTCTCCAAGCCCATGATTCGGGTGTTCTGGACATCAATACATTCCCTCTTCCCGCAGGCTGTTTTCTTTGGCAGTTGCTCAGTTTTTCCATTAAGATTTGTGCATTATTGCACAGGCTGCCGATAAGTTGCTGCATACACAGCCGGCCTTGCCAGCTGCTTCTTGAACCTGCTGGCAGTTTTCTGGTAGGTAGGAATTAATTCTCCAAAGGAGGGAAAAATCAGAGTTTTATAAATATATCTTTAATTACTCAGACTGCAAGAAACTTAAACTAGAAAGATTATTTTTCTTTCTTCTATACAAACTCATTGCCCAGCTATTTTACTTTTTTCACTCTTGGTAGATGCTTTTCTCAGTATGGGTGCAGCCGACCTATCTTGGATGAATGATGTCGGATCACACTTCACCAAGAGTTTTCTTGATAGTAATAGAGCAGCTCAAATTCCTCTGTTGGACCAGAAACATCAAGTTTTTCCAAGAGTAAAACAGCACTTGTCTTGTAAAGAAAAGTCAGAAAAGCTCTCCTTCACCACACACAGGGAAGGGACAGAGACCAAGCAGCAAACTATGAACAACCCAGTTCAGAACCTCCAGTTCTGTTTCATGTGTGAGGGTTGTGTCTTGTGGCAAAACTTTCCATAGATCATCCACCCAAAAGCTGGCTAATCCCTTCCTCTGGTAGGACACAGCATGCCCTGTTCTGCACCCCATATCCCTGAACTGTAGGAAGAATTACTGGCCTAGAAGATGGCAAGGTGCTTCCCTCTGAGCCATGAGCTGGGTCCCAGCCACCGCCAATGCACATGACTCTAAACCAGTACGTCTTTGTTGACCCATGCCAGACTGGTTGGAAATTTCATAACTAACAACACTCCCAAACTCATAATTTCTAATTCCCTTTGCAATAGCAGACTGTGCAAAAAGACATTCACCCTCCAAGTGAGCCTTTAAGGAAAAGTAAGCAGAGAAATCTGGGCAAGCGTCACTCTCTAATCAGCAATCAAACTTCTCTACTAAGCTCTAGAGGGCCTGATTAAAAGCAGATGTGGGCAATCTTAATGAGGGAAAAGGTATAGCTGCCAGGAGAATAGAAAGTTTCATGAAGAGCCCTTGACACTGTAGTAGACCTTCATACAGGGTTAATAGATTTGGGCAGGCAGCAAGCTACGGTTTTATGCTGCTTTTTATTAGCCACAGGAATAGTGTGTTGGACTGCAGAATGAGCAGAGGGAATTTGTTAAAGTGCAGCCCTCCCTAGCTGCATGGCTCTAAAATTGAAACACAATCTTGTGATCACTTTGAGAGATTTAAGAAGCACTTGTCTTCCAGATATCCACGAGGTTGCAAGCTACCCTTTTTCAGTTACAGTATCTCCTTGGAAAAGTGAGGTTTAGAAGAGAAGGGTTCTGGCAAGCAAACACACTGAAAACAAACCATGGTGAGGGGGCCAGTTTTAGGCTTCTGAACCAGTGATGCCAGTGAGTCTCTGCCCAATTAGGGACTGGGGGTTGAGCAGGGAGGTGTTCATTCCAGACCCTTTTTGCAGGGAAATGACAGCAAAGTTTCCAAAGGTAAATAAAATTTATCTTCATCTACCAGAAAAGCAAAACACACAGGGAATGCAGGACTGTGGAACAGAGTGTTCGTATTTACTAAAAAACAAACTAAAGCAGTCCACACGTAAGTAATGGAAGAAGGTTCAAAAAGCATTAGTGGGGGGAAAAAAATCATGCACTGAGACTCTCTGGTTAGAAACTTCCTTCAGCACCTTAATACAGTGATTTTCAACTGCTTTTGAACTCCCAAGTCTGAACAAAGCTCTCTAGAAGTGAGGATCCAGTGTGGATATGTCACTTTCATAGATTGCGTGTATATATGTGAACTGACATTTCTTCAGGTGGCTAACAGGGGTGTCTCAGACATAACTGTATATCACAAACAGTTCATAAACCACAGAACACTATTCTTGCATTTGGCTGACCTGTTTATCTGTTTCCACATCTAAAGCCTATCTGAACATGTCAGCAATACATTTATCCTTGCAGCATTCCTACAAGGCAAAATGATGCTTCAGCCTCTGTGTCAGACTGGATATTTCTGACAGCCATGAATCACTTCCCTGTCTCCAGCATGCTTTTCATGGCTTTGGTCACTAAAATGTCTTTGTCCAAATTGCTTCACTGTTAAGAGGTAACATGACATGGTTAAGAATTTTTTTCTTAGAAGTTTTTTTAATTTTAACATGCAGCTTCATTGAAACTACTTCTGGAAGAAGAAAGTTTGGATGAATTTTTAAGCTAAAAATGGGCCAATGTTGTCCAAAAAATTGCTTTGACACTCATAAAAGAAAAATGTGTTCCAAATTGAAGTGCCTTTGTATTTAAACATTAAGCTAATTTTATTCAAGTCTTTTTTTGAAGTCAACATCTAAATGAATATTTTATGATTTTCAGTATGAACATTTTCAGCGGGCCCTGACAGAACACATTTTACCATGACCAGTTTGGGGGAAGATTTGTGGTCTGCATTTTTCAGGTTTAAGATAGAATTAAAATAGTATCTTGAGTTTGTTTTTTTCAGAGGTGAGGTTTTCTTTTTCTGACTCAGTATTCCCTGTCACTTGGGAGATAATTAAATAAACAAAAAAGCTTCACTATTGCCAAATTTCTCCCAATGACCAATGCAAGTTTTTTTTTAAATGGCCTCCACACAAACAGCCTCATAGCTATGCCAAACTGAAGATAATTTTACATATTCAGATTTGCATTTAAATCCCAGTTAAAGTGGTTTCTTTTTCAAGGTAGAATATACTTCAGAAAACCTTGAGGAAAAAGCAATGGCCTCAATGATAAATGGCTTTCTACACCATAGAGTCCAAATTTGCAAATAATCTTAGAAGACCTTTTTTTATCGAATAAGGCATGTAACTATTGACTTTGGCATTTTTGTAAATTCAAAGGCAGCATAGAATCAAAAAAATGTGTAGGAAATACATCCTTTTCCACACAATTAAGAAGTCTCTAGAAACCCCATGTACAAGCAATAGCACCTGAAAGAAAGACTACTTGAAGCTGGAAAGAGGCTGTTACGAAAATGTGTGGTGATCCAGAACACATCTGTGCTGAAGCAAAGTACATACTGTTTCCCAGTTTAAACAATGAGGAGGATTTAGGGAAGATACTGGAAATGAGCCTAAGCTAACTTTATAAATGATGAAGTGATAATAATTCAAAATTAATTCTAGTCTGCATAATTTAGGCATGTAATTTACTCACTACTTTCTGGTACTCAGTGAGCAGTTCTTCTAATGTAAGCACTTGAATTTCCCCATCACGTCAGCAGCAGTAGGTATTCTTGAAGACCTCCGGGGTGATGTTCTCTACTGAAATGAAGCCTTTTAGACTTACGCTTTTTCATCTGAAGACTGTTTCAACAAGTGCCACTGCTAGGCAGAGTGTTTTTAGTGGTTACTGTGGTTTTGATGGCCTGCGAAGGTGCAACCACAAGACAGCCACTACCCGGTTTTAGTGTTCAGGGTTCTGCAGCACAACCTTAAGGGCTGCCCTCAGATCACACCAGCTAGCAGAGCATTTCCTCTAGGATTTGTTGAAGCAGAGAAAAAAAGAGTTTGTTGGCTGATGTTTATCTGCCATGCAATACAGCTCGTTCACTCTAACACAGACACGTACACCTCCCAACTGTGTTTACACAGCAGCTAATTCCTACTTGCGGCTGCTGCTGTTTAGAAGGAGAACCAAGCAATTGTTCCTAACAATTCTCTAAAAATAAATGTGCCGCCTTTATTGGGGTTGTTAGAATTCTAAATAATGCATTTCATGATCATTTATAATGCAACAGCCTTAATGAACAGTGCCAAATCGGTCTTAGTATTCTTGAACCACCCACTGCTCAGTTGCTCGCTCTCTTTCCATTGTCTCTATGGAAAGAATAACAATAAATCATTTTATATTTAGAAAACTCCTTTTTATCCAGAATTAACCAAAAGAATTAAGAGCCCTCTACCCAGTCCTCAAGCCCTCAGCTTAGAAAAAGAAAATATCAGCCATGACAGGAATTGGATCAATTTCTGTAGCAAGACTATCTGTATTTATTTACTTTTGAATGCAGCTATTACAGTGAAGTAGACTAGGATGCACAATATTCTGGGTCACAACCAGAACTGCAGAACAGAATTTGGTCAGAAATTTAGCATAAATCTTTGTTCTTGAAAAAAGTGACATGAATCAAAAATACTGTTTTTAAAGGCTTCTCTGAAAGGTAATAGGGTCAAAAGAGGTGTCCCTATTAGCAGTCTTTGGATGTTGACTCAGTATGGATCTGTAGGTTAAACTATCCTTCAAGGCTCAACAGGACCACTTACTTCTATAGAGAGGGACTCCATCCTAGCCCCTCTAACTAGCTCTCTAATAAAGGTTACATACTTTTCAGCATATTTGATGTGAGCTTGCTTTTCACTAGAGCTAAAGCAATTGAATCCAGTGCTCCGAGTTCTGCTTAAAAGGGACACTGGCTGAGAGGAATGAATGGCTGAAAAGATATTGATGAATAGTGTTGGATGGCACAGTGCTTAAAAAAATGAGTCACACCTTGGCAGCTCTTGGGAATGACCCTACAAATAATTAGGAAATTAAACTTACTGGAAGAAAATCTGGCACAGGGTCAGTTTTTATTTTTCTTCAATTTCAAGTTTCTTTTTCAACAAAAACCACCCCCACCCCCCAAAAAACCCAAAACAAAATCCCCCCACAGTTAAGCACTCCAGAAACTACACAGCATCCTGAACAATGATATTTGTCTTATTTGATGTTTGCTATTTGCCTTTCTGGAAGTGTCAGGACTAAGGCTCATTTGTTTGATACAGGATATCCAACATCTTTTCCAAGTTTACTCAAACTACCAAACTGAATGTCCTATAAAGAGCTTATTTTAAAATTCTCTTGAAATACAAGCTTCTGCTTTTTTTCCCCCTCAGTTTATAGTGAATTCTGTTGTGGGTGGGTGGAATAGTTTAAGAAGTTTACAATCATATACAAAGTAAGGTTTCACTTGACAAATAAGTTCAGTAGGTAAAAAAAATGAAAATGTTGCAAGAATTTTGAATCCTAGTGCTGACATTTGATAAAAAGATGTTTTTTAACTTTCAGAATAAGTTGTGTCTTTTCAGTGTTTTGCTTCAGAGTGACAAATATTTCCGAGTTAAAGCTGAACTACATCAAAATTAAAAGGCCAAATCAAAGTTGAAAACCACAACAGTTGAAATTAAACATGACATAGCTGTGTTATGTGAAAGAATGTTCTCAGATTGACATAGAAAAGGTGTTTTTCACTCTAATACACACTTTTAGTTTCAGTTCAACTATGAGCAATTATTGCTGCTTAATTCTCCAGTTGAATGACAAATCAAAATGGCAGCTGAACTACTGTTCTGCACCCCAGTTTAATCTAGGTGATCCATATCTTGAATGGGTGAATTTGTGAGAAGACTTTCTAATCCTTACTGGATTTCAAAAGAAAACAAAACAGCACAGAGGAGAAGATGCTGAGAATTAGCTGTGTCTAAACAGTATAAAACCCCAGCAGAGTAATGAGATTCTGCTGCCTGCTGGTTTATTGTTGAAGACTATAAAAGACAAGCAAGCATTGACATAAAACATATGTTATTGATATTTGGTCTGCAGTAGTAACAGAGGCGCTAAAAATTAGGGTCATACTACCTTACTTATTTCCTACTCATTTGCAATGTATAGCTTGGTGAAATTCAGCTAACCTCCATCTGCTTATCTTAAAAACAGAAGTATCAGAAATATCAATGTGTATGAGACATACAAATCATCATTACTAATATACATCTGGAAATCCTAAAGGCAGAAAAAACAGTGCACAGAAATAATTTACAGCTATTACAAATGGGTGTGGAGAAAAGGACTTAAACAAGTTCTAAAGGCAATTTTGTTTGTTTGTTTTTTTTTCAAACTGAAAGGATCATGGGAATTTTAAGGAGGTGTCTCATTATATGTGGAAACAGGGAGGAATGGTTCACAGCTTCCCATAGTACAGAAAAGACTTTCATAAACATGCAAGTTAAAACAGAACAGTTACTTATGTATATGTTAACATTCCTTAACATAACATAACAGTAAAACTGTTTAAAAATAAGCAGCAGCAGATAACCAGGAGCAGTTAACATTTCACAAGTGGTGGAAGAATTACAAGATTGTTTGCAATTTTCGGTAGCTGATGAGACAGCCTCCAGAGCTGTCATCCCTTCCATTCATCTTGGTATTTCAGCCTTTTCAGTCTTGTATATTCATTTTTATATTCTCATGAAATATTACTTGCTTAGTTTTATAGTTGCATATATAAATACAGACTTTTCTTAGTAGTTTCCCTTTCCATTAAACATGGGCTATTTTTTCCTCTGTGACAGAAATAGACATTTAGAAGTCAAGGATGTGGCAGGCGATGGTTCGAACTGTATTCTGGCCATGGGTGTAGCAATGACTTGTGGAATAAAGATCAAGACTCCACATGTAATGCACCTGGAAGAAAACAGCTATATTGCTCTTTGTACCCTGCCACACTCTTCAAAGAGGCATGTACAATATGTGGGAAATTATACAGGAAGTAAATCCATCATTCCTTGTGAACCACTTCAGAGGCAATGCTAATTCAATTGAATGAGGCAGAAAAGTCCCCGGAGGTAACTGAACTAAGGTAGCTGTATGAAAAGTTAAGCTTGTGATACAGTGGCATAAAGAACTGGAAAGACTAATTATTGGAAGGGGAACTCAATTAACTGGAACAAACAACTGATTGTGCAATTAAAGAAAACCCTGTAGATCATTACAAACCTCTTGTCATAAAGTATTTCTCCACAGTCCTGCTGCAGTGGCCCTGCTCTATCAGCTAAGAGTTACAGCTAAGCCGCAATCATGGTTTCATTGCTCTATTATGAACCACTAATGATGATCACTTGTGTACTTTTCTTAATTACCTTGAACAACAATGTACATCTCTAATCTTCCATTTTACTAATGTTTTAATGTATGAGAAAGTACAGTAAGTCCATATACCACATTACTGATTTGCACATTTACCACATTTACAGGAATATTGCTATCCAAGGGAAGGCACAAAGCTCCTTTCTTATCAGATCATTTAGCCAGAATGCAACAAATGGTTATGTTTTGGGTTTCAAATCCACTCAGACATCATTGGGTGGAAAACTAGATTTGCACTTCACTGATTATAAGGTTTGCTTCTATTTAGAAGAGATAGGAAGAAAAAGAAGAAAAGATTTCATTTCAGTATTATTCAAAAATAGAATAATAGAGAAAAAAGAGATGGGCTGAACAAAGAATAGTGACAGTATGTGAGAAGGAGAGGACATACAAGCTAAGTTGGCAGGACTGCCCGGAGATAAGATTACTTGAAACTTCATCTTTATGAGCTTGCTTGCAATTGTTTCCCTAACAAATGTGATCAAATTGTAGCATTGGACTCCTCCTCTGCCTGAGGATATTGGTTTTGCTTTGTCTCTAAAATTTCAGCAAAACTGGTTACACTGTTTCTGAGACTTAGATAAGAGGGTAAGAAAGGGAAATAAAATACATGTGGTACATTTTGTCATAGCCTTTCCAACTATCTGAAAAATGTTCATTTAAAAAAAGATTCCTGCCATTGTTCCTCTCTGAATTTCCTGAGGGGTTTTGGTTTGTGTAGTTTTGTTTTTCCTTTCAATCTTTGTATGTCAAGAAAACTTTGAGTGGTTTCTTTGTTTTGTTTTTCCTTTCAGTCTTATAGATCAAGAGAACTTTGTTCCAAAGGCAACATCTACTTTCTCAGAAAGAGGAGGCCTTCATGGTTGTTGGGCCACTCCTATTCTCTGGAAAAAAGCAACACTTTTCCCCTGCCTCCTTTCTGCCATACTGAGATGCATAAGGAACTTAACCAGCTCAGGCTACTGCTATTGAGAAGTGCCATACTGACTGCTCTGAAGAAATGCCATCTTTTTAACCACTGAACAGTGCAAGCAGCTGTTTCTTACACCTTCCCTTGCTAAATGCATGTTAAGCCATGTTGGCAAATATAATCTCTAAGGGAAATTTGCCTTCTGTGGTCCCTTGGTCCTCAGCCTGGGTTTAGAGAAGCTACTAACAATGCTGATGATTAGTGACAGTACTTACAGTAGAAACATCTGGCTGGATGCTCTGAACTGGGTGCAGACCCACCATCCTGACCCACCATTTGCTACTATACAAAGGGCTTTATATTTCAGAGACTGGAGGATCATTTTTCTTCATTAAGCCACAGTTCCTAAAACCAGTAATTAATGACAACTAGTCTGGAAATAGCTGTGCAGAAAAGGAAGTATTAAGGGAATAAACACATTCTGAGAAGTGGAAAAGTGCAGGCTGGAGGAAAAGAAACAAAAATGTTTTCTCCTCTGAAAGCATTTGGGATCCTGCGAGGATGTTTCAGTGCAGACAGAACCACTGGTATTTCCTGACTAAAACGAGCAAGACCTCTGGATGTGTGAAGCTGTCTGAATGTGTGCAGGTGGACACAGCTGGCAGAGGGCAAGCTCCACAGCTTTTCTGGCACCCCAGGCATGGGCTGCCCTGATTCTTACCACGTGTCCCTTGTTATCATCAATAAATAGCAGAGCCACAGCCAGGATTTCTGATCTACAAGAGGAATAGGAGGTGGGTTAGGTGAAGCACAGACAGGGTATATATTTCTTCTGAGTATTTCTGTGTATCCAGTCCTAAATTTTAGTCCAGCCTTGCTGTACTGACACTGTCCACTTCCCTGAGCTACCAGAATTAAATATTTCCTATTTCTTTAAGCAGGGTACAGCTTCCCAGATACCCTGGTATTCAGTCTTTGTTGAGAAAGCATACAAGGCACAGCCATGAGATGGCTGCCACAAGATTCCCAGAAAGAAAACCAGTGAGAAAAATTATTAGCTTCTATCTAAGAAGGAGAAGAAAGTGACAGCAGTCATTAAAACACTTCAAAAATCAGTGCGCTCAAGGAGTGGAGTGGGAGGAAGCCTGGTACCCAGCTTTCGTCAGCATCACAGGCCTCTTACAGTCTGCCTTAAAAACCCCAGTGATTGTAGAATGATGATGTTTAAAACCTGTGTTTTAAGGTAAGAGTGAAAAGTGTTTTCCATTGATTATTGTATTATGCCATTTCACACAGACTTTAGAATTTGCCATAGCTTTAAAAGCCACTGAGGGAATTGTTGATGAATTTTGTAGTCTGTACAGAGAGGAATTTTCATCATTTCTAACCAGCATTCAGTCCCAGCACTAAAAATGCACATTCACCCCCTGGGCCCATTGCCTAATTGCTCTACACTATTTCGCAGCCATTTCCTAAAAACAACTTGTACTCAAATGAAAGAAAACCTCTGACATTCTCCTTTGCACCATTCTGCAAAGAATGGCATATGAAATCCCTCTTCTCAGGGATACAAAGAAGTTTTAACTTCAAAATTAGAAGATTCCTGTATCAACAGAGCAGCAAGGATCTAGACAGTCTTCCAACCGGAATAGTGGGGAGAAAGATCTAACTCATTTAAAATAGCCTTGACAAGTTTATAATGAGCTTGTATGAGGAAGCAATGTCAGGTCACAGAGGACTGCCCTTGATCCAAAAAATGTGTTTTGGTTCCAAGTTTTAGATGTGCTGAGGGCTGTGTTAGTGAAATCTAGGAAGATGTGAATACCTTTTTCTTTTAGTGCTTTGGAGTTTTCAAAAGATCAGCAGCTTCCTTGTCACAGGTTCAGCCGCTAACTGGGTGACAGATGCTCTGTTATCCCCCACCACCCACCCAGGGGCAGATAACAGGGGGACAAGGGAGAGAGACTTTGAGGTTGGAAAAGAAAGCTAGAACAGTGTTAATGAAACAGAAAATAATAATAAAGATGGTGAATTATATACCAAGATGTAAATATATCCAGATATGTAAATGAAAGTGCAAACATGGAGCCCACACCCCTCAGATGCCAACCCTGCCCACACCAGAGCAGTCCCAGGCTGGGCCCAGCAGGGATGGGGGGGCCTGGGCCCAGCGTGTGGGTGACAGCCTGCAAAAAAACCTTGGAGCAGCTGCACCAGCCCTGCTGGAGGAGGCTGGAAAAGGAGACCTGGCCCTGTGCTCCACGGAGCAGAGGGGCTGCGGGCCCAGCACAGCACAGGGAGGGGTGGCCAGAGGCACCCCCAGCCCTGCAGCCCCAGGGCAGGCTCTGAGGAGCCGTTGGATACCGAGCGCCATGGGCAGGGGCGCTGGGATTGGCCCCTGGGGGGCACCTGACCCACCCGCCCCTCCCCACAGGCACCGCTGCCCCCCATGGCCACGGCCCCGGCGCGGGGGGGGGACAGGGAATTCAGGGAATTCTCCCCCTGTGCTCCCAAACCAGGACAACCCTGTACTTACTAAGCAGCACAAGTATGAAAATGCAGAAATAAAAATGATGAGGAAGCAAAGAAATGAGATTTGGTTTCATTCAGAGGCCTTTCCCTGTCAAAGTTAACGTGTGCTGACCAATGGTTCCCAGGCTGCTGGTGGGCTGCAGAACCATTCTCAATGGCTCACAACTGCTCAAAGCAACTGTGTCACCTTCCTATAACTAAAATTTAGCAATAACTGTGCATAACAGACTACAAGAAATGCACAGGGTTCTCAGGGGTATGGGATTCTAAAGGCTTATAACTCAGTTAAACTGCCTTCATGAATATGATCATTCATTTTCTATAATTAGGATGAACAAAGGGATGTGCAAAGGACACAAGGGAGTGAAGTGGCAAAATCAAGCAAAGAACCACCTCGCCTACATTGCAGTATTTGATAATGCATAGGAAGGCAGGTCTGGCACAGCTGCCAGGCTTTCAGAGGTCTGGCTTGGCTACATATCCTCCAAGGGCCATGCTGATGACTGCCACTTTTTTTGGTCACTACTTGGAAGCAGCTGTGAGGACATTCATGTGTGGGGTGGACAGAGAAGTGTGGAAGATGAAAGAAGATGTAGTGCAGGAAAAGGAGTCCTGAGATCACAAGCAACAACAGGAGAGGGGTGACACTAAAATAAAGAAAAAAAAGTGACTCTCTTAGCAGGAACCAAGTCTGCTTTCTGGAGAAGTTCAAGCGTTCAGTATACACTTCTTGGACACTTGGATAGGAATGCTCATGCATGGTGGTTCCCTGCCCCAAGGGGTGATCACCCTGCAGTGACAGATCCACATGTGATCATCCTCAGAAGTGCTCTTCCAGAAATCCCACCACTTGGGAACAATGCACGCTGCAGGGAGAGGGGAGGTTCCCTTCCTATGTGCTGAGTCTGGGTCATCACCACTTAAAGTGATTTTAGTGGCTTGACTTGCAACAGTATATGGATAGAGGCTGATGGGCCACTCTGGTATGACCACCTTCACACATCAGTAAATACAGGTGATGGAATTCACTGAAAGCACTTTATAACTGATGGATAGAAGTTATCAATCCTATCAAAGCTATCCTCTCTCATATGAAAGAAATGGTGCCCAATTTTCAGCCAACTGACCTTCCATGATCAAATTGCTTTTATATGTGTGTGTTAGCTACTAGTCATTGTGAAGATCTGATGAAAGCCCCTGGGCACAACCACAGTACTAATAATTTCTTTGCTATAAATGAGGTTGCCATTCATTCCTGGGTAAAAAAACAGCACAGTTCAGCCAATTTCAGCTTGTTCCAGCTTCTCCAGTGAGCACCAAACATCAGAATCTGGTCACTGGTTGCCTGCTTGTTAGGAGCAAAGCACTTTAATAATAAGAAGCAGGAAACCTGCACGAATGCTCTCTGTTTCAGGAGGCTGTGAAACAGATGGCTTGGTTATAGCATCGTTTCCCTCCGCAATAAAGGTTTTGCTTTAATTCTGTAAGTACAGCTCATCAATCTCAGCCAAGGGGATCCTAGAGGCTTTGTCAGTTTTGTGTGTCTGTTTGGGGCAAGACAGAAAAGTTGTTTTCTTGCCATGGAAAATAAATATGCTTCAGTACAGCAAAACAAGAAGAAAAAAAATAGACATTATAACCAAGGAAACAATGATTTTTCATGCAGGAGAGGAAGCAAAGCATAACACAGAGTATATGGGAAACCAGGGCAGGCAGAGCCCCATCTTGTGGCAGAAAGTCCAATTCATGTTCCTCTGGCGTGCATGAATCACCACGTCCTAGTGACAATGTTCTGGGACATTGCTCTGTGCAGCTGGCCTTTAAATATTTAAATATATTGGACTACAAGAAACATGTCTGATTTTTGCCAAGCAGCTGCCTGTAAACAACTTTCTAAATTGCAAGTCTAGACTTCACTAGCCTAATCCAGGAAAGAACAGGAGGAACCATGTAATTAACTTTTCCCTTTCTCACAGAAAAGAACCAGTTTCTGATGGGAAGAGTGTAAAAAGGAACTGAAGTGACACTGAGCTTTTTTTGCTGTTTGTTTGTTCAATTTGTGAGTTTGCTGTGGTCTGAGACAGGAATACAGCTACATACAGACTGCTGGCTATTCTCTTGCTAAAGATAATTTCTCCAGCTCTCCCTTGCACCCACTCCAGCTATCAAAGTAGAAATTTCTCCAGGTAATTTCATGTTCCAGAACAGTCACCCCACTCAGCTAGCTGCATGCAGACAGAAGACTGTCAGTCAATGACCTGGAATTGCTATTTCAGGATCTTTATGGTCCCTGAGCTACAGGACTGGAATGTAAAAATCTCTTTTATTTGTGGCCAGGTCATCTGTCCTAGGATTTCTTTCTGTAAATACATCCCAAACCATCTACTGCATGTTGAGGAGGACAGGAGCAAGGAACTCGCAGCTAGGAATGTATGAGTCATATCTATGGGAATGTGTGAAACAGGTCAGAGCCACATTCATCTTTTTTTCTAACAAAGATCCAGCTCTTTAAGAGATTTTGGCACATTGCACTGATGTTAACAAGAGATGAATTTTGAGATGAGAATGAGGTTCTTAAATACTATCAATTTCTGAGGTTTTGTGATAGGAGCCTTTCTAGACAAAGATGGATTTGTCTGAATCCAGTGTATCTCTGGAACAGTCTGTTTTATGTCTCCAAAAAAGATTTGAAATCATTACAAAGTTCTCTCTTGAGCCTTCTCTTGCTTTCTCATCTCTCTTAATGAGCATTTATACATGAAGAACACATTCTCTCATGTAATTTTGTTACCTTTGCATTTAACAATGAAGTAAAATGAGTACAGAAAAGGTGCAAAGTTTTTGCATATTCATAACATTATTCAAAACTTCTGTCAAGTGGGATGTTTCATTATGAACTTGGGTCAAAACTTAGAGATTACCTGAGTTCATCCAGGTGTCTTCAAAAAGAACTTCCTTTAAAACAGATCGATGAACCACCTTGCCCATTTTTATTTCTAGCTCAGATATAAATCTGTGGTGGCTCACTTCTGCTTTGCTGTGAGCTGAGGGTGCAGTAAGGGCTGACTAGAATCTTTCACCTCCTGTAGAGGTGCCCTCAGTGTGACTGTGGCCACGGGTCACTGGTTAGCAGCCTCTGCCATGTGGCTTCTTCATGTTCTCAGTTTAGTTCTTTAAAGGTGTGTATTGGCATCATAAAGTTGAATGCCAACTTAAGTGAACTAACAAACAGGATGCGGGCCTGTCATGAGAAAAGTACTCCTACATTAAGACATCTATTCCTAAGAAAATAATCTTAAATTTGTTATGCAGAAATATTCTGTGGTGAAGACAGCAGCCATCACATCCCATACACATCAGCTGCATAAGTATTAACCTTATTATTAATAATTTTTCCTATTGGATGCATCTAAAGGATGTACGACTGCTATACTATGTGTGCTTCAAGCAAGACTTGAGAGAAAGTGCCTGACCTAAAGATCTTCAGGTTGAGCACAAGAGCAAATGAAAACAAGAAGATGAAGTTAATAATCAGAACCGGGAAAAGGATCCAAGTGCTTTAGCTTGCAAAGTCATGCTGCATACATTGGGCCACACTCACTTCCTTTCCTCTCCTTTAGCCTATGCTTTTTGTTGTCCTATTGTTCCTTCCATATCTGCAAAAGATGGTGGCTCTGTAAGAGAAATGGCTGGGAAATAAATAAAAAAGGAAAAAGAATAAAAAAAAGGAAAATGCTGAAATTTATGGTGAAAAATGTTGTTAGAAACACTGGAAGGGCATATGCTGAAAGATCATATGGCACTGGGGAATCTTTGGATTTATGGGGTGGCTTGCTGGGGTGGAAAGAGGTGAGGTTTGAGAATGCCAGAACTTTATTTACTACACAAAGTATGCTGGCACCTTTTCTTTGATTCTAGGGAAGCGTAAACATCTATCCTAGAAACTTCAAGGGACCAGATGAGTCTTCACTAGTAGAAAAGGAAAGCACAAATGCCAATAGCATGAGCAGTCTGTAGATGTTTCCCTGTTTCTGCAAGAATGTGGAAATATTTTTATTTTCATTAAATATTTTTCAAGGTTTTCTATTTTCTGTTAACAGACTTAAAAATACTTCACAAGGATTATTTTCAGAAGGTCAGGAAGTGGTATTAGTCAGGTTTGTTTTGCTGAGCATCCTTTGAAGACTGTTTTTCTACAGTAAACAAAAACTTGAGAAATTCCTAATTGGCAATTAAATAGTTCTTGTGGACATCCTTATTTTTGTAGAAAAGGGCATTTTTTAAAAAACCTGATGTGGGCATAAAGTTTCAGCTTGGCTTACTAATGCTTTGGATAAATTTGTTCTCAGTGTATTTCAAATATGTTATTTGCAAATCTGTTTACCCAGTGCTCAGTTCTGGCTCCAGCTAAATTATATTCTTTACAAAGAATATTATTCATTATGTTTCTCCCCAGCTATTCTTCATGTGATTTCTTTGCTGATACTCACAGCTGATACTCACAGTTGGTGTTCACATTTCGTTGCATTATGCAATGAATTTACTTAAGAGCTTTAGCTGAACAAAGGTCTTGCAATTTTTGGGGGCCATGTCTTTCACCAGAGAAACAGGTCAGAGTGCTGTGCACTCTGACACCAAAGGCGGAGCTGGGGATCATTGCTCCTAGATGCCAATACCCAAGTCCAAGTGACATAAATTTCACCTTTTACAGTAACTGTCAGTCAGCCAGAAAACTGCAAGGCAGCAGAACTCCTTTGCATGTCCAGGTATCCTGAACCCCACAGCCTTCTCTGCACATCCTGTAACATAAAGTAAGTTTTTTTGCCTCTTCCTCTCTCCCTCCCCATCTCTTTCCAAACACAGTTTATTGTCTTTTGTCTGTATATCCCTGCTCCTGTCTATCTTCATTACTGACTATGTGACTGAACACTTTTAATTTATTCACCATGGTTCACACCATGGTTCAGCTTAACACTGTTCCTTTCTGTAATTCACATTTTATCCTGCCTGTTGTTGAATGTTGTTTAATTCTGTAAAGCTTTCCAAGTTACAAGCTGCTATGCACTGTGTCATCTTGTATTGGCATCTTGAATCTTTAATAAAGTTGTTCTCAAATAATGTTTCAATAAATGAAATGTACCTGCTGAGATGAGATTCTGCATATCAACATGATAAGTAATGGCATTTAATGGTATAGGAGATACAGACAAAGGGAGGGATAGGGTATCTTAGAGAGAATGCACAGGAACCTTCCCACTATTTTTTGCATTCAGAGATTTCTGTTCTTTTTGTCTGAGATTGCTCCCACATAATAGTCAAATTTAATTATTTAGAACACATATCCAATAATGCACTAAGATAATTCTCTGGGAAACTGCCAAACATGTAAAAAGGAGCGGCAAGAAAAGCCCTGGAGAGATATTGTTTAGCACGACTGCAATTCAGAAAAAGATGTATGCAATAATACTAAGGGCTTGAGTATTTGCTTATACGTGTAGATGTGCACATGTTTATACATGCATATATATTCATTTGCATATTAAAGAAAAGCAGAATTCCTATGAAAAAATGAAAAATAAGTGGATGAATACTGTCCCTTTTTAGACAGAAAAAAGCCCAAAATATTCAATTTCTGACTCTGTAAATTGATACCAACAGTTGATGGGAAGATTAGTGCTGACTTATTTGTCATAAAGAGGTGAGGTTTGTTTTCTCTGAGGATTCATTATGCTATAGAAACTCATATCCTTACAGGTGCACGGGCACACAGTTGAATAGGAAAGAGTTACGTTCACCTTCTTAAGAATTTAAATCTGAGCACTGGATCCAAGGCCCTTTTGTCAGTTTCCATGGACTTGGGAACAGGACCTATCTCAAAGATGCTGCAAATAGAGACAAGGTCAAGGTCTGCTGCTCAGTGAGGGGAATATAAT
This sequence comes from Aegotheles bennettii, assembly GCA_013398125.1. Taxonomy (NCBI): domain Eukaryota; kingdom Metazoa; phylum Chordata; class Aves; order Caprimulgiformes; family Aegothelidae; genus Aegotheles; species Aegotheles bennettii. Next base: position 637,328 of record VZRW01008537.1, read on the forward strand.
GTGCTAAAGCATTAGTGCACTCAGCTCCCTGGCAGCTTCCCCATGTCCCTCAGGATGCTCCCGGGTTCACAGCTGTGAAGGAGCAGCTGAAACATTTGAGCATGGACATCGGGGAAAGTTAACCAACCAGAGAAGGACAGTGTCAGGACTGGAAATAGCTGAGATGTAGAAAAGTGGGTGCAGGACAGGTAGTTTAAATTAACAACTCTAGTCCGGATATTTCCAGTTCTCCTTGGTTCATTGTTCATGGATTAACACTGATTTACCTCAAAATAGTGCAGAAGGGACAACACACCAGAGCTGTGCTGGAAGGAGCTGTTGACACATCCTGAATGACAGTGAGAAGAGTCTCCTAGAAGCCAGCCAAGGGAGAAGCACTCAGCTGAATGGCCTCAGAGGAACTAGAAGGAGGGACGAAGCAGCAAATCATGGTCCTCATCACTGTTCTACTTTCAAAGGGCACAAAGAAAATGTTTGGTGAAGAGAGGCTTTCAAAGAACAGAGGCCAATAAGCCAGCCATGAGCCCTCCCTGGCCTGTTCCCTCTCAAACTAATGAGATTTTCATCCACCCAGAGCCGTCAAGATTGATGGAGAAAGGAAGGACTAAAGCAGGCACAAATTTCATGTCTAAAAGCACTCTGAGGTTTTAAAGTCCAAAAGACATGGTGCAGCCTTCTCATTAAGTGGCATGCTTAATTTTCCACTTGATTTTTGCTGATTACTTCGGGATGTCAGAGACTGATTACACTATCTTTGCTAGTCTTTTCTTTTGTCAGTGACATTTGGGGCTGCTAAGATGTGCTTTGTGCACATGTGTGTATGTACACATGAATGGGATTGAGGTGTCTGGTTTCTGTGCATGTTGTTTTACATAATACGTTGATAAAACCTCAGGCTTTAGGAAGAATAAAGCTGGGAGAATCAGCACAGATAGTAATAACTTCTGCTAATTGCAGTGATTAGAAGAGCAACAAGAAATTAATCAGGTAAATTTAATTTTTTGCCACTGTTCCTGGTCTCTTGCTTTACTCAAGAGTGCCCTGAAAACTAGAACTGGGGAGAAGCAGTTAGTATTATGCATCTCAGGTGTTGAGCAAGTGTCTCGTGGGAACAATTTCTAATATTCAGAATAAAATTAGAGCCTATGAGAGCTCTGCCACCCAGTATTAAAACTCTCCAACTCCCTAAATATTCCTTGTTTTTACCATTTCTGTGAGTACCTGAGAATGGATAGTAATTCCCCTGAAAAGAAACCTTAATAGTGTAATTAAAGCTGCAACGGCACCCTTTCTGCTCCAGTTTTGAACTTCAGGGGAGCTCAATACTATAATCTCACTTCTGGGATGATGCGTATGTGGCTCCTACTGAAATACTGATGATCCCAGAATTCATCATCTGCTGTCATTCCAGATCTGCTCCTTCTCTGTCCTCTGCTTCTGGCATTGCTATAGCACCTCAGAACCTACTGTCTCCCACCTTAAAAAAACACCACAGCCCAAAAAGGATATCTCCTATATGTTGCAGCTGTGAACTAAGTCATAGTTAGCCACATGTTCTCAGTCTGGCCAGGCCACATGGTCTCAGATCAGTCAAAGGTTTCAGGAGGTTTCAAAGGGGGAAGATTTCCTTTATTTTCTGTGTCTTTAGATACAGACTGAGAGTTCAGAGATATTGCAGCAGGGGAAAAAAAAATATGGTCCAGCCTTATGTGAAATAATTCTTGAAGGGTCTACTGTTGAAAGGGCTACTATTGACTAGCCCTTAGCAATATGATGGATTGCCCCAAACTGTCCGTATCATCCCAGGAAAGATGCACAAATATTTCCTCTTGCACATATCTTTCAAATGACTCATCTAAGTGCAGACTACACCATGGGGCAAGAGCTGAGGTCTTGTTGATCTTCCAAAACTGTTTTTGCTTAGTGAAACACAAGCAGGCAAAATTTAGATCTGTGATGTTTACTTGGGATAAATAAATTACATTGTGGGTCAGATGATATATAGAAGCTATCCTATTAGCTTGACAGCCCACAGTGAGCATCTGCTAGTTTAGAAAAGGAAAACAATGACACAATATGTTTGCTCAGTTAGAAAGTGTAGGTGTTTTTTTTATCATTACGTACAGAGAACTCTGAAGTCAGGTTGTACTAACCACAAGACCAAGAAGCATAAGTTCTGAGGTAAGCATAACAGAAGTCTTCTGGGTAGCCAGTAAGAGTTATATCCTATTGTTGTAGCCAGTGAGGTTAAGAGATGCTTAGGAAGTGAATATATAAAAGAGCTGCAATAAAGTGCGAAAGGCAAGCCTGAGGGGGTTGGCTGTAAAGGGTTTTCCACAGGACAATATTTCCAGGTGTCATAGCACCCTGTATCTGGCAGGTTGTGTTCAGATAAACAAGGCACAGAACTGCTTTGATGTTGGAAATATGCAGAAATTTTACCTCTGCTTCCTAGTTTATGCTTAAGCAAGCCTGCAGCATGCTCTAGTACTCAGAGATAAGGTGTAGCAAATGTGCTACTTAACTTCAGTGTTATCTGATCTTCAAGATCCAGGTCTTCAATAAGATGGGTTATTGATAAAAAACTAGTTGATTCTTGGCTGTCAATGAAGATTGCTTGCTACAGCAGTCTTGCATTCAGTTCAAATCTCTCTTTGAACACTTTTGTTAGGAGAGAGGCATTTAACTCGACCTAGGTTATACAGTCATTAGGAGAACAATTAACAAAAACGATCCTGTCCCTAGCTGAGCACTGAAAAGTGTCTCACCTAGATAGCCTTTCCAAGTGGAGTGGCACAAAGCAGGGAAGAAGGAGAGCATCCCTTGCTTGAGCTGAAAATAGGCTACAGGCAACCACCATACGACTGGGGAAGGCTATGGAGAGCGTCTCAGAGCAGAAGTTACTCTTGATAAAAGGACAGACCTCGTCTAAAAACCAGCAAAGGCTGGAGAGGAGTGGTAGAAGTGAATGGCTAGTGATGCCTCAGTGGAGCAGAGTTTGCACCTGCAAGAGATTGTTTGGGATTTGGGTGCATATTCCATGGAAAAATATGAATTTAAATATTTCTGAAATAGTTGCTCAGGTATCTTGAGTTTCACAGAAGTCTGCAGGCAGCCAAACATGAGCTGTTGTAAGCTAAAAACAGCTGTTGTTCTAATTTATACCTCAGGGCCTTTTTGCTGCTCAATGTATATTGAAAGGAGTGAGCCTAAAGGGAATGTAAATTCATCTTATTTCTGCCCTCGTTTTAGGCTCTTCTCTCAGAATGTAACACGATACACTGTGCATTTTCCTAGGACTTTCTTTCTGCTGATCTCCTCAAAATAGAGATTTTTATTATTCTTTTAACTCATGGTCTATATTTGACTTCTACTGCCTACAGTATGTGAGCATGCAATGAAACTCATCTGGCCTCCTAACATCTATGTAGAAACAGGTAGCTTTCCAGAAAAGAAATGGAATGCCTGCTTTCTCTGACTCTCACTGAAATGAATGGGAACCAAATTGTTTTATAAAGCTGTCTTTAAAGACTTGTAAGAGCTAGTGATAAAGTAGAGACTTGACCTGGGCCTGAGGGATAGCAAGGAGCACTTTAAAAGCTGGGAAATCCTTTTCACTATGAACTAGTGGCTCTTTCAGTGAACGAGTCTTCCTCTCAAACACATGTACCACTGACAAAATTAGGTCATGCCACTGAATTACAGAATCTTTGGTGCAATTAGGCAGTCTTATTCTTTATATTTCATCTTTAATTGAGATTGTTTATTACATTCTCATCCTGTGTCGACTGTATTTCGACTTGTGATTCAAAGCAGTTCTGCCTGAAAATCAGTCACTGCAATATGTTGGGCTTATATCAAGGATGCTGGAATACTGCACTCACAATGCAAAATTCAAAGGCTTTATTAATATTTTGCAGTATTTTTGCATATGTCTCGTTATGCATACAACTAGACTCCTGCTTAGCATATGTATCAGTGACGTGTGATGCAAAGGATATAAACTTAGTTACAGAAATACAGCTATATCCAGTGCCTTCCAAAAATAGCTAAATATTCTTTATCTCATTTAAAGATAACAATTCTGAAAGCTGTCAATGTATATGACAACTTCTGAATCTAATGTGTGTTACTAGTAAAGATAGTCATAGGAAGTGTGATGGAACTATGTGAATATTTTTGATTCTACTGAAATTGAGGTACTTTGACTCAGTTTCATTTCCTTTTTAAAGAAGAAAAAATAAGATTCTAAGAATGTGATGATGTCTCTTTTTAAAATTTGTGAATCTTTATTTATTCATTTAGAAGTCACCACTTTCCCACTTTACTGGGTTTTTTCCTATATAGAAATATATTTTTAATGTTTATTATTTTTATTTCCCTATAGAGAAATAATATTTTCTAGAAATAGAAATTAAATATTTGTGTTTTGTTGGAATGACACATTTCTGAAGACCCCAAATAATCCACCCGTGTTCTTCTTCTGAGAAGAGACCTTCTCATTCTCTACAACTACCTGAAAGGAGGTTGTAGAGAGGTAAGTGTCAGTCTCTTCTCCCAAGTAACAGGTGATAGGACAAGAGAAAATGCCCTCAAGTTGTGCCAGGGGAGGTATAGATTGGTTATTATTAATTGGTTATTATTTTCTTCACCAATAGGGTTATCAAGCATCGGCACATGCTGCCCAGGGCAGTGGTGGAGTTGCCATCCTGGAGGTATTTAAAAGATGTGTAGATGTGGTGCTTAGGGACATGGTTTAGTGGTGGACTTGCCAGTGTTAGTTTAACAGTTGGACTTGATGATTTAAAGATCTTTTCCAACCCAAAAAATTCTATGATTCTATGATTCTTGGTCACTAGGTAGAGCTCTTCTTCCTGGAAAATTTAAAAATGTTCAGGTATTTTTCCCATCTGGAATGAAGCCAGTCCGTACAGCTCCAGTTACAATACCAGTTTTTCTCTCCCTGTGTTTTCTCTTATATAAACATTTGACTTTCACACTCTTTATTCTTGATAATATTATTTACCTTTCTTCACTGTTCCTGTTTGGGTAAACAGAGTTAAAATGTCATCCCTTTACTCTCAGGGTTTCTGTAGCTTGAAGACCAAGATAATACTGTGAGATATTTCTTGGCCTGATCTAATCAGTTGAAAGTGTTTTGCAGAAGCAAAGCAAGTGGACTCAATTTTTCATGAGATTTGACTTCTGTGGGTTAAACCTAATGATTTTGTCTAACTGCCTTCTGACCCCAGCCAGTGTTTCACATCTCATTGCACTCTGCTCATTTGCTGCAAGAGGTGGTTTGATTTTCTCTGTCTAGCTGATAGTTTTTTAGAATTCAAATCACATTCTGATCTGGAGACTATTTAGAGAAGTTTAAAGGAAGCAGTCTTCTAGCTTTGGGGGATGTGCTTCTTAGCTCTGTGCTTTTGACTTTTCTTTTTGTTATTTCTTATTTTCCTGACAATAATACTATCAATATCGAGCTAAAGGGAATTCCCTGGTTGAACTTGTCTTTTCACAGACTTCTTATCTGTCTAAACATTCATCTGCCCAGAGCTTAGATCCTGCCTTAAAGTTTCATAGCAGTTGTTTTTATCAGATACTTCAGAGATTATTTTGTTTTTAAATTCTTCCTTCTCTCTATTAAAGTAGACTGATTTTCATGTCAACCCCATAACACTGTTCATATCCCAGAGACCTTTTGCTGCTGCAGAGGTAGCCTGGGATCCAGGGTTAAAACAAAAATTGGTAAAAAGAATGAAGGACTCTTCAATCCAGAGGTAGAGCAGCTGAGTTGCTCCACTGTGGGTTTAATGTCAGTTGCACGCCACATTTCTTCCATAGTATGCCCCTTTTCCACTAAAGACATCAGTAACATTATGGTGCTTACAGCATTCTCTTATGTGATTTTGGGTATTGACACCATAGTAACTTAGGTGTCCTGTGAATTCCTTCAGCTCTTGGTGGATCTTTTTTTGGATTTGTATGACACGAAATTAAACAGAATCTTCTTGGTGATCGAAATGGTTGAATATTTGTCTGTCTTACACAGTGGGCACACTTTTTCACCTTTTGAAAGCAAATAAGCATATAGCAAGGCCATTTGTCCAAGCATGTGCCATCAACTCTGTGCCAGGACTCTCCAGACCTTCAGTGTTTGGTACATAATGCACAGTTTTATCCAATATAAACTAATTAAGTGGATTACATCTATTGGTGCATAAATTTTGTTGCTAGCCACAATCTGTGACACTAAATATCATTTGGATGATTGCAAGCCACTCCTTGTTGCCTGTTCTTTACTGCCTGTATATCAAACAAACTATGCTTTCCCAGTGTATCATCCATCCTTCAGAGTGTAAGACTTTAGAAAAGAAACATAACTAAGGCATCTCTCATTGAACTTTAGGACAATGCTTCAACACATCACACCCTGAGCATTCTGCTAAGCCCTTCTAAACTGCATGTGGAAGAAGTGACAGAACTAAGTTCATGCCTATGCCCCCCTGTCACAGTTTGGCTGCTAAAACAAAAGCTTCTCCCATCACTACACAAGTTTCCTAGTGATATTAGTGACCTCAAAAGGCAGATATAAATTATGTTGTAACATTACTGCCTGGCTCATGGTGTCTGCTCTATGCAACCAGAATATGATGAGAGCCTCCTAGGCCTTCTATAAATATTTTTTTAAGGCAAAGAGTCATGGCTTAAAAGGTATTCATAATGAATGCATAAAAGTTAATTTTCTTAAACTATAGCAAATCAGTCAAGAAAATAGTAATTTAAACAACTTGACTCTGTATCACACAGTTGCTTTGCTAGTATAAATTGACTTAGCTCTTTTTTCTTCAGTGGAGCTATGCTAATTTTTATTTTTGAAGAATCTGGCCACATCTCTTTATTGTGCTAAGGTTTTCCATGTTGTTGAATATCATCTACTACAAAGACCATTTAGTGTGTACAGAAGTCAGTTCAGGAACAACTAGTCAGATCATATTATTCCTATCATCTCTTTTGGTAAAATACAATCAGAAATGCACAAAGCATCTCTCTCTCAGAAAGGTGAAAGAGCAATACAGAAGAGCAGAGAAATACTTACATCTATGTCATCTTTCCTAAAATGCATGTTTTGCTGGAATGTGATTTTAAAAAGTGATACATTTTTGTATATTTTACAGATCACTGACAATTTCTTGATTTTGTTTCCCTCTTCCCCAGACATTTTAATGGAAAAAAATATTAAAAGCATTTTACTAAAAACTCTTATTAAGAAGCCGTCCTAGTAAAAATTCATTAATATAGGAAGTGTGGGTATTTTTAGTTTTATTCCTTAACCTACAGCTCAAACTTCTATGTTTTAACTTTGTACAATAGTAATAAATGATTGCTACAGCTAACCAGCTCAATGAAAATTTGGGATATTGCAGGCACATGAACAAGTAGTCTGTTCTAATACGTGTCTTTTTGATAGAATGGATTTACTATTCAATTTTGAATGAAATAAAGTCAAGCATTACAAATTAGCTTCATGGACAATTTTGCAAGCAGACCCAAATGGCAAAAATATAAATTATAAGTACAATACAAAGGGGATAGGAAAACTGACCTTCTGCTTTTCCTGCCTCTGGGTAACATTTTCAAGAAGGTATGAAGGTAAGTGAATTGGGGTCATCTGAAGGAGAGATACACTTGAGTAGAAAAAACATCATATCAGGTATACGAATCCTCCATTTTTCATTTCTTCCACTCTATTATATTGATTTCTGGCTTTGCTTGAGTCTCTCACATCCAGGGGGGAAGGGTCTTTCAAAGTTTCATGGACTCAACTTCCCACTCAAGGTATCAACGAGGCTGGTATTTTCAAGAGGAAAAGCAGAATCAATGCACACAACGTTGAGTGGTTCCTTCAGAAATGGGTCAACAATGAGAAAATGTAACAGGTGAGTTGTGTACAGTCCATCAAGACTTTATGTGAGAAACAGCAGGGTTTAAGCTTGAGCATTGCTTTGTGTTTCCCTGCTGAAGGGTTCCTTCACCCTCTTATTTCTGTAATCAGCACAGAATTACTATCAGAAATTTTGAGGCTATCAGATAACCCTTACACCAGGACCCAGTTCTGCAGCTGATATAGTTAAACAGAGATTACTTCTGTTTGCTGTAAAAAATCAGGCCCTTTCAATTTATTACTTTTCAGTATGTGAGAAATGTATTTCTTTTTTTTCTCCTTTGCAGCTAAGAGATATTTTTCCCTGGTTCACAGAGAAGAACAACTTATCTTGCAAAGACTGTAATTTTTCCTGTTCACATCTGACCTACAAACTGAAGAAAGCTAATTTCTCTCTTAATTCACTTTAAAATAAGCATGCATAAACTGCATCAGTATTAGAGCCAGAGTGGGGGAAATCTGAAGGGGTCAGATGTCTATACACTTTCCCATTCATGAATCAAAACCCCAAAGAGCTTGGGCTTATAATATCAAGTGTGTTGGTATCTCATTCACAAAGACATCCCTTTGTCTGCAAGGAAACCTTCTTCTACTCCAACCAGCTTCCATTTTCTTGACAGCTCAAGGGCTGGGCCTCTGAGAAGAGCAATTCAGTTCTTGCCCCTCCTAAAATCTCAAATTCTTCCCAGTAGTGCCAATGTTCAGAGTTGAAAGTCACATCTCTAGCAGGATGGAAGGGAAGCTGTGAAAAGCCTCCCAGATACAAAGCAGCAGATTGGTATTTAAAGGGAGAAGCACACTGAATCCCAAGGTTTGTTAGCAAGTGAGGACCTTGTATTTTTCCATCTTTCTGCCCGAGGAGAGGAAGTAATCATCTGGCACATGTCTACAGGGCATGAAATAACTTGGCTGTAGCATATCAGGTCAGATCCCTTCCGCTGCTGAGCTTTGAAGAGTTGGCGAGGGAAGGGCGGGAGCACTGTGCATGTATATGTAAGCATGGATTATTTTCTCCCATGCTTAGGATTTGACATAACTGTATTAACACCTGCTGAATGGAAAACTGAATTCTTCCTGCCACTTGAATGACAAAGCTGCCAAAATGGTGATGAGTATTTCTTTCAAGGCTGATAAAATAATCTCTCAGTGCTGGTCACCACTGAGTCGCTGGGAAACCTTCAAATGCAATTTTCCCTGTGTAGGGTTGTACTTATTTTGATTTTCAATGAATTGCATCAGTGTGAAACCACCCAAAGAGGACACATAAAGGAAGAAAAAGAATTAACTGGTTTGTTTCTGATTGACTGTGTAGTTCAATATTGTGCTGTGAGATGCATTATCAATTAAGCTTATCCCTTTCACAGGGACTGGGGCAACTCTGGAGGGAAGGAAACTTTTGCTAAACTATATACAGGGCAATGAAATTACAGTGACTGATTGGGTGACTGTCTTTGACACGGGTGAGACAGAGTGAGCCACAGGCCATAGTGAATCTGGATGCTGGCATTTACTTAAGAACAAGTGAGATTAGAGCTTTTGCCTTACTTGATTATCTTACACATACACTCACATGCTCGCTCTCCTCCAGCACTGCATTCACCAGGTCTCAAATTCCCTTCCCAAAGGGAGGTGGCGTTACCAGCCAAGGCCACTGACTGTCCCTTAGCATTCCTCTTCCTGATCTCCACGATCTTCCCCACACCCCATACCTTTCCTCCAGCAGGATCTGTACCACCTTCTCTCTGGCCCCACTTCCTCCTTCTGAGACCACTTCCTTTTAGGAACCCTTTTTTGAACAGCCTCCTCTTTCTCCAATTCCTCAAGTTCCTTATTTTCCCAACCTAAATAGTCTACATGAAGAGCAGTAGACTACAATGCATGAGCAGCCAAAACATTCAGTTTTCATCATTCACCCCCTCACATGTGTACACCAAATTACCTGTCACCTGTTGGCCTTCGCAGTTCAAACTATTTTTTTGCCTGTAAGAGTTTCACTTGGTGAAAAACAGCTGGACACAGGCACAGGTTGACCAGAGAGGTTGTGGATGTTCCTCCCTGGCAGTGTTCAAGGCCAAACTGGATGGGGCTTTGAGCAACCTGGTGTAGTGGAAGGCGTACCTGCCTATGGCAGGGGAATTGGAACTAGATGATCTTTAAGGCTCCTTCCAACCCCAATCATTCTATGATTCTATGATAAATCAAACTCTCCCAAGAGTTAGCAGAGCTATCCTGATTTCTGCCAGTTCAGAATCTGGCCCTGACACACCTTGCCTGTGTTCCACAGGTGGAAAAAGGGGCTTGAAACATTTTCAGTCATGTTTGTTCAGCAAAAAACAATCCTAGAAGTGGAAAAGTCCATTCCTTACTTGCTTGAATATTTGTGTTGTTGTTTTACAACAGAAACATTATTTTTCTCATTAAAATCTTGTGTACAATATTGTTTGAGCATCATGTAAAGCTTTCACATAAAGAAGATATATCGCTTTTCATCTTCATTTTGCTTGTTTAGCTCAAGTCCTGTGTGATTACTTTAATGCAGGGGTGTGCTGTTGAGGGCAATTTGAAATGAAATGCTTGCTATGTTCCCAGCAATGAGGTTACCTCCATGAATCCCCAGCTGGAACCTGTTTGAGTGTTCTGCTCTATTTCATATTGATGCAAAAAGCAATATTAAAGGGAGAGCACAGACTGAAGAGAGGGACATTTTGCAAACTTCCCAAGTAACCTTGTCAAGAATATGAAAAGTTATATTACCTTCCTCCCTTCTGTATTTCCTTCCAATATGGTCAGATTCTGTTATCTCCCCTTCTTAACATCTTCTTCTGTAGTGAATTAAACCACTAAAATACAAAGGGAGAAGGATTTGAAATGTAATGTTTGCATGTCTGGTCTCAAACTTTGGCAAGTTTTGTTCATTCCCCCATGTCCCTCACTTCTTCCTCAGCTTGCCATTTTCCAATTATGTGAGCCAAGATTTCAAGTTTCTGGATAGGCCATGGAATTCCTGTCTCTCCTTTTGGGAATGCTTTGTCCCTGGAATATCACTCAGGATAATAGAGGCACAGAAGGGATTTGATGGGATTAAGGAGCTGCTGGCATGCTGGGCATTAGGGTGTGGTTTTTAATTTGCAGACATACACAGGTGACAAGAAAGAGTTTACTAGGAAACTCTTTCCTCCTCCTTGTGCAATAGAAAGCTGAAATGTATTGGAGGAAGGAGGGGGTGTCACCTTCTCTTTGAATGATAGATTAAAGGAAGACATGACCTAGGAGTTATATGGCAAGTAGGGAAGTAGGACTGCAGTGTCTCTTTGTAGTTTAGCCTCCCATGGTTATCTAACTACTGCAGAGACCAAATCCAGCCCTGTGTATCTAGATGTGGCTTATTTCACATTTCTGTGGGCAATGCATGTGTATTAGTTGGAGCTTCTACTGTGTCCCCTGAAATGGGGAGCGGCCCTGCAGCTGTCTCATCCTCATGGTGGCAGGAGTTGCTCAGAAGTCACTTTACCCATTGCTAAATAAAACAACATCTGGATTGAGCAGCCGGGTAATATTAAGTAACTGCCTCTGCAGAACCATGGTGAAGTGCAAGAAACACAGCTCTTTGTCTCCCTCCAATGGCTAATTGACATCAGAGCTCACCTCTAGGGGCAACACCCCTGCTCCGTTTCTAACATGGTCAAACCTTCCAGTGGCCGCTCTTTTTAGCCTCTGAACCAGCTGCCTAAACAGTTATACCCAGATGTTTGGAGTTGTAACTCTGGAACCAATTTGGGAAAAGGTGGACTAATGCTTTAGGAGAGGGCGTTTAGTTGCCTGAGCTAAGACATGGGGTAGAACAGAGGGCTCCAGCCTCCCTCTCTGAGCCATAGTCACACCACATAAGGGCTTTCCCACTTCATAAAACGATCTAGGAAAACCAAGCTGGCAAATACAGCTGGGACATATAAATTCCTATGTCTCTTCTCTTAAGAAAGAAAGCATGTGGGATTTGCAATGTTCAGTAGCAGCAAGGAGCTGGCTTTTAGCTCTCATCAGAGAGGTATCCAACAGCACATCTCTCCTCTGCATCCTGCTGTGGCATCAGGGCCATCCTGCAGCACGCTGGCCTGTCACTGCTGACACCTGCAGTGCCCTTGGGCTTTGGGAGGGTTTGGTGCTCCGCCGCCTGACCTCTGCATGTGTGTGATCTGAGAAGATCACAGCCTGCAGAAATACAGCCACAGGCAGAAAACAGCCACAGGCAGAAAACAGCCACAGGCAGAGATTTGCTATAGCTCTGGCTGTTCTGAACTAGAGATGGGCAGATCATGAATCAATGAAGATGGAGAGGCACTGAGAGCAACAGGATGCTGAAGGGAGCAAGGGGCTGCTCTCTGGCTCTGCTTCTGGCTTACGCCAGTAGGTGACAGCTAAGGTCAAAGTACTGTCTGCATAGACAAGAAAACCAGTATTATCAAAAGAGACAATCAAATAAAAATGCTGCAAAAGATACATCCGAAGGATACCTTAAAATAAAAATTTGAAAGATAAGCAGCTTTGCCTAGAGGCAGTCTGCAGTTTATGTAGCCAGCATCCCTGTGTCCTATCCTCCCCTCTGGAACACAAGTGGCTGGATGGCTGGGGGAAGAGGAGACAAGAGAAGAAAGAGATTGGCTGCATCTTAAGGCCATAGCTCAGCTTGACTTTGTGACCCAAATTCACAGGAAGTCCCTGTAATAGCTCTGCTGCTGCACCTCTTTGTCAAAACAGACAGGAGTAAATGTCATTATTAACATGTTCCAGCCAGGAGTCAAGGCAGTAACACGTAAGGTGTCAGCAGAGCCAAGAGGGGAAGCCAGTGCTCATGGAGTCTGAACCTAGCAATGACCCATGCACCCATGCTAGTGCTCACCCAACAACTCCTCTGCCCAAGGGTCTTGTTCCTGTCACCTGTGACTAACAGCACCTTGGAGGCTGGAATTGCATTGGTGGCTGAAGGCTGCAAAGCTTCATGGTGCAGAAGAAAGAAGTGATGAATGTGCGATGGATCCTTCAGCAGTGTAATTTGTGACTGTTACTGGTGAGGAAAAAAGAGAAGTACAAGGCAAGATGATAAAGCATATCCTTTATCTTTTTTCACACTTCCAGGGGGAAAGCCCTCATACTACAGTTCTCAAGATGATGAAGCTCCTCCCATAAAATTACTGGCATCCTTAGTCATTCATGTGCAATTATAAAGCTGTGCTTAAACCACAAGGAGGAACAATTAGTTTCTTAGAGAAACACACACACACGTATATATATATATATGTATATACACATGAGATGTGTCAGCAAGACCCAGCTGTTTATGAATTGTGAGGGTTTCTCCAAGGATAACCCATGTCCACTGCACAGTACGTGTAACAGGGCAACACAGTTACAGAGCTATACAAGGTAATAATTTGCAATAAACTACACCAGAACTGTTTCTGGTATCCCTTGTCCAGTGGTGATCTTAGAAACTTGCATTCCTGTTAACTGTTACAAGCAGTGGAGGTAGGATATGGTGTAACTGGAAGCAAAAAGTTTATGTAGCAGCAAAAGTCAGACATTCTAAACTGATCTGATAGTTTGATGGCCATTTGGGGGATAAATCGTGAATATTGCCAAACTGAAATGCATGACCAGGAACAAAACCCAGGAATATTTCCTCACTAGAAACTCAAACTTCAAGGAGATCTTAAGAAATTTGAACTAAGAGTTGATATGCTTGTTTTCTTTCAATTATTTAAAAATCAATCTCCTAGACAGGAGATTACTCTTTTATTTACCTCATGGTGACAGGCTTGTTGAGCCCAGGCACAGGGCATGCTCAGAGAAAGTCAGATTGTAAATTCTCTCCCATACCACATTAGCAAACAAATGAAGAAATAATCCATGAACTCACCCACACCCTTTTTCCAGCCTGAGCTGCAAATTACTCATGGCTCGTCTCTCTGCCACCAGAATTAAAAGACTCTTGACTATCCCATTGCACAGCTGGCAGAGTAGAGAGCCACAGGTAGAGAACATCTCTAGGTAGCAATCCCAAAGCCACTTCTTCCTCCCACCTTCTAAAACTTCTAACCCCCCTGCTAAACCCTAGTGAAATGATATGTCCAAATGGAGATGAATAGGAAAAATTACAGTGACAGAATTAAAAGCTTAGTGCATGCTTGCAGTTGCAGAGATAATTTGCACTTCTGGAGCACCATTTATCTACAGTGGGACAATAGTGTTCTGTAATACTAACTAATGCCAAGAAAACTTTGATCAGCTCCCTCCAGGGCAACTTAACTTTGCAAAGAGCTGTTCTTACAGCAAACATTTACTTTTACTGCACCATTGGCCAAAGACACTAAAGAGTTATTTTGGCTGATTGATTTATCTCATGCTTTTGTCAACCAGGTTTGTTTATTTCTAGCACCCTGTTCCAAGCATAAACTGCTTTGAAGGATTTAATTTAGCAGCAAGAATATGATATTCATCTACCTATGTGGACAGCATCATCATGACCACCAAATTTTTGTCCTAACCTATCATTACAGGGTTAGAATTTACTATTAACAACTGGCTGTCACAGGTTGATTTCTCAGTGATTTCTGTTTGATTTGTAAAGGCATTGCTATTTCTTGTCCTCTGAAAGCAGGTGAAAAAACTTAATGCTGTTTTTCTTTGTCAGTGAGCAATAGAACTGTTAATGCATCCTGATAAGATGTTTTTTACTGAATTACTCTGAGATGAAGCAAATCTTATTTCAGTCACAAAGATCTCAACCAATCCTTGCCATAAAAAAACCCTTTCCACCCACCAGTTTGGAATAACACCACTGCATTGTTCTGAGGTTGCTAAATCACTGGTCAGTTTTTGACATACCCAAAATCAGATATAGGAAAGCTATTATAGCCAGAGCTCACGATGCCCAGTGCCGTGGCTATTGCTGTAGAGACTTACAATGTGTACTGGAGATACCTGGTTTTGTCCCCAGTGCTGCCTAAGATGGCAGTCACCACATGGTAATGATTCACCTCTAAAGAGAAGTGATAGAGACTTTATTCCCATTGGAAAATGCTAATTTGTTATATGCAAATCACTTCACCAAAACATGCTGCTTCTAACTTTAGAACTAAAAAACTTCAAAAACCGAAATCAAATGTGAAAATGGGGTCAAAATATTCTATCTGTGGCATTTAAAAAGGAATGATTTGATCTCTCATTCCTTCTGGTTTCTGTTTATTTATTTATACAAAAATATAAGCCAAGACTGAATGAAAAGCCTGACCCATGTCAAAAGGAACATCTCTTGCCTCTAGATTTTTCCATCACGATTTAAGTGGCAAGACATTTTCTACATTTTGGCTTTGTAAACTCAAACCTGTAAGATTCACTCTAAATTAATTAAAATAAATAAATAAATATTTCACAACAATATTCACCAGAACTTGGGCCTGGAATGGGTGATTGTTACAGGAGTGGATTTTTTTCCACTTTAATTCCACTTCAGGATAGAGTAACCTTTCAGTTTTTCTATTTTCTGCATAACCATGTTAGTTTTCCTACCAGCCTAGTGTCTGAAGCAGCAAGGAAAATGAATATATTCTTTCATGTAGTTAACCATCTGTATGTAATAGAATGGCAATTGTCCAGAGGACAATGCTGCATAGCATTTATTTTAAAATAAGAAGTTCATCTCTTCCTTTGCAAGATTAAAAAATCTCTGAAACCTACAGGACTGAACCCTTTCATCCATGGCATGCATACGAGAAAAAGGCATTTCAGCACTATACAGAGGTGAAAGTCCTGCTTGGATCATTGTCACATTGGTGATTACTATATTTGGTTAGAGAAACAACCCTTTGTCCAGATACAGGCTTTAAACTGGCAGTTAGGAGGCATTTTCAGACAGGTAAGAGGAGCCATGCTAAAGAAACAGGAAGGCAAGGCTCTCTTCAAACAACAACTTACTTGTGATGAGGTTGAGAGCATCCCAGATGGGAGGGAGGTTGCATGTTGCTCTGCACACACACAAAGACACAGTTGCAGCTATTATTTTGTCCCCAAGTGACTGGGACAGAAAAATGCCATTTTCTGTTTGTGGCAGCACTTTTCAAGAGCAGAGGCAGCACAGCACCACAGATCATAAAGCACTTTGCAAACATTAAATCACAGAACATGCAAGTGCAGACAGTGTTTTACCCCAGATTTCCCAGAGCACAAATTAGGGAGCCAGTGAGTCCCTGTCTAATGTATCTGTAACTATGTAGTACAGCTCATTAAAGTAATTTGCAGCAAAGTTAGACTTGTTGCTTCTGAATGACAAGACCCCAGCAGAAGAACCAGAGATCTTTTTTAGCCATTAACAACAGAGGACCAGTGACTGGTAATGAATTGCTCTGAGGCCAAGAGGTAGTGTTTGCCCACGGCTGTGGCAGGCTGCCTGGCTGCACTATGGTAATTCTCCCTGCACAGGATCAAGAGCAGGACACATGTTGCACAGGATAATTTCTTGACTATTTAGTTTTGTCTGAAAGCTGATTTCTGAATTCAAACCATTGCCTCAACCACATGGTCAGTATTTAATGCCTGACAAACTGTACAGTATGTAAAAGCCAACATACTTCAGAACTTAAAAGGAAACTCAGGAAGTCTGTGGTATGGTGTTAAGTATCTGGTTTGCGCAGGAACTCTGTATATCACATCTCTTTTGGCTTCAGTTTCTTCCTCTGAAAAGAAAAGACATTTTGTTACTGATCTCTTTTATAAAGAGCTCTAGAACTGAAAATTATTATTAATGCATAAAAATACCCCTATCTCTGGCAATAAAATAAAATAAATTGAAGAGTTGGGCTTGTAGGTATTGTTCCAACTAGCAATTTACATCTCATTATCTTCTAGAATATTAACTTTTATCATAGTGCATATTCTCCTTACACTGTTTCCTTTCATACTTAGGTTGACTGTAATGCAAAATCACAGGAAAATCTCTCTCCTGTTTGGTTCAAGTTAATTATGCAATAGTTATGGGATTTTGATAAATTAATACTTCACCCCTATCATCTTTGGACCTGAAGGGGATGGAAGAAAGAAAGATGAGATTTTCTCCTTAATGTTTTGCTTTGCAAATGAGAAGAAATATGTCGTTATTTTGCTTCTGTTACATGTGATCTTGCTAAGGCAAACCACAAATGGCTGTGCTACTGATGTTTGGGCTCACAAGGGTGATAGAGACTTCACTTCTGAAAGGGTCTATTCTCCTTCAAATGAAACATGATAGTATGTTTGGAGGAAAAGGACACAGGTTCTCATTCTGACCTCCTCAGGTAGTTTTACAGAAGCCCAGTTATCCATGGTACATGGATTGTGTCTCAGTATTTCTGGGTTATTTTCCTTTCACAGGTAGGGCCTCCATTAGTTATGGATCACGCTGTTTGCCAGAGCAGCAAGGCAGGTGGTTACTGCCTTGTCCCTCTCCCCGAACAGAACAATTTGAGGCCATGGCCAGCAGCACAAAATGTTCATGTGCTTTTCAAATGGATCAGCCTTGTATCTTTGCAGGGAACTTTGCCAAATCTGGCCTACTGCTTATGGGCTAATCCAGCAAGATGTCAAACCTGTGGCTGAGGTGCTGAGGGTGGACTCACAGCAGCAAACTTTAGGCTTGCTGACAATTTGGGCTTTGTAAAAGGACAAGGCTGTCAAAATCCCACTTTCCTAATTTTAAGAACCAGATTCACCCGCTGAAAATCAGAATAGCTCAGGTGACTCAAAATAAGCTTAGCAGTTTAGCAGATTGACTTTATGCTTCTTTGAAAGTTTTTTTTTATAATCAACATGCCTAATCTCTCCTGTTTGTTTTTTTTTTGTAAGTTTTTCATTCAGCTTGATTCAGCAAGATGATTTACAATACTGCAAACATCACAATTAGCATGATACTAATGGGTAAAGGGAATTTTAATATTAGTAATCCTCCTGATCACACATTTTTACAAAGGTGTGTGTGCACGTGTGCATACACACAGGTGTGGAATATGGTTTTCTGTATATTTTTTTTCCTGGAAAACTTGTTTTATATGCTAAATAATAGTTCAGATGCTCACCATTATCCCCCCCCTTTTTTTCCCCTGTATTATCAGAGACAGAGGTAGCATTGAACCAGAATCGAAAACTACAAATTGGCTGTTTTCCCTGTTACATTGTCTCTGAATCCTTTTAAAAAATAAATTAATTAATAGATGGGGCTAAAGGGAGTTGATTTTGTTTATTTGTTCTTTTCACAAAACATGTGCAGTCTCTGCACATACTTTTACAGATGTAATATGTCAGAGGTGTGCAGCCCATTCCTTTATTGCTACAGATTAATTTGACACCAAGAATGGTGTGCCTTATAAATGACAGTAATGCTTTCAGGAGATGCTAAAAAGCCTTTATGTGCATTAATGAACTAACCAGAGCCCTTCAGCAGCCTCTGATAGAAAGGCAATCATTATCACAGCTGGATGAACGAAGGCATGAGCAAACTGAGTTGTCACTGTCACATCCAGAGACAGTGGAAAGGCTGGGCCTGCACCCCCCCTGCATGCTGATTTATCTAGCCTGTGTACTAGCCAATGCAATAGTCAATAGGTCTATCTACCACACTTTCAACTTCCCAATTTCAGACCCCTAAATATTTTCTAGCAGAAGAGCAATTCCAGCAGAGCAGATTTAACCTTAATGATTTTCTTGGTTAGTTTTTGTTGGTTCCATTAAAGATGCAAAACAAATTTAGCAGCAACAGATGAAATGAAGGATCCCTCTGCCAGCTAGATGACTTATAACCTCCTGTTCCAGAGCAGATCTTAGAGGGGGAAAAAATTGTTTGTCTTCTGGGATAGTTCACTTCTTCTCTCCAGATAGGAATGGAGGGTTCTGCTTTCATGGCCTCTATGACAAATGAGTATGTATAAGCCTCAGATTCTTTTCAGAATAGTATTTTCATATGTAAGGTTTCCTGTTAAAAAGCTAGGCAGTTCATTTTGTCATCTCTGCTTCAACTTCAACAGAAGCAGAAAACTCATTTCTTTGTTTGAAAAATGTAATTTAAAATAAGAAAAAAAGCAATTCTCCTTACAAAAAGAGGTATTTTGTTAAACCTGAATGTTATAATGAAACCCAAAGTTAATTCAGGAATTATTATCATTTCTTTCTGTTATTTATTTTTACTGCATTGGTTATATGCAGATTGGAGGCACTTCTCAGCAGGTATCAATGGGGAGAGCACTAAGGACATCACAGGGGCTTTAGGGAAAAATTCGCACCTGGGAAAGAGCACAGACATCACTGAACCAAACTGCTGTGGATTTTTAGTTTGTGTAAACTCTGTTTCTGACACTCCAGCTTCTCAATGAGACCTCAAAATTGTATAAATCAGAACAGCTCCACTGAAGTTGATGACTGTATCAATAAACTGGGAAGTATCTTAGTCTTCAACATTTTACTTGTAACAACAATGCCTCCAACCTCTGATGAGGAAGTGCTGCAGTGGTCATTTCTACAATGTCTTCAGTAAGTATATATGTAGTTAACAGATTTTGGCCATTATTTGCATAAATTTATAAAAGTAACCATTAATTTTATCTACATGAAGTGTTTAATTTCCTACATGCTATTATTGTTATATTTCTTATTTATGCAGTGTTCTAAGGCCCAGTTTCCTTACTGTAGAGTATCAAAATAGTTCCAGTTAAACCAAGTTACAAATATTTACACCAGGTGACTGTTCATCTTATATGGTCTTTTACTCAACATGGAAATGAGAGGTGGGAAACAGCAAACAGACCATTTTGCAAAATGCAGATCTGTGCATTTCTGATTCTGCACTAGTGGCACTTCAACTCGTGTTGCAGCTGCAGAGCAGAACACATGGATATCTTCCTGCATGCCCTCATGTTTCATATGCTTTCTGGTTTGAAACTCCTTTTTTCCCTCTCATTTACCTGAATATTGTGGGGCACCTGAACATTTTGATTTTTTACTAGTGGACAAAGCTAGGGTTCCTTGCCCAGGCTTCTGTAAAACAGGCAGCCACAGCATAACCTGTTTGCTTTCGATGTTAGACATTCAACAAGGATGATATGGAATAGTACTTCCATCCAGAAAGATATTCTCTGTATACTTGTGATAGTGGTAGAACACATTTTCAAATTAGTAAAATACTGAATAGAGACTCAGAAGTCTTGAATATAAGGTCTGTTTTTCCAATTGGCAGTTGTCAAGTCACTCCATGTGATCATCACCCTATACCCTAACTTTCTTTCTTATCTACTATCATCACATGAATTTAGCCTCAAAGCTGGTTCATGTGGGAATTGTCTCCTAATACAACTATGGTACCACAGAGACACTTCTCTGAAATCTCTTCTCATTTACTAACAAATCAAAAATTCATTCTGGTACTACCAAAACATCCTAGATATTTTGGAAGGGACATGAAAAAATTAGGCTTCCAAGTCTTATTTAACTGCCTTATAATGAAGTGAGCCTAAGCCATAATGGAAGTCTTTCTCTAATGCTGATCACAGCTCATTGTGCTTTCTGTTTGCGTTTTGATTCCAAGTCCTGAATCATCACCATACCTATTCCATACAACTGTCTAGAAGAGCCAAATGCAGATGGGAGGACAATTTAAAATAATGAGCTAATCACAGTTAATTTTCTTGGTATTTACTGTAATAACATTAATTTTAATGAACCCCTCAGTTATTAATGTGAATGTCACAAGTGCTTCTATAGCATTTCCACTTGGATTCCATGTTAATTAACAGGGCTGTTAATCTAAAGTGTTACTACAGGAATATAATAGAACATAACCCAGTAAGAAAAAAAAAAAAAAA